>OX384031.1:24417441-24644941 GCA_947534325.1 Agonum fuliginosum | reverse complement strand
TATGTGTTTGTGTGTATGTGTTAGTGTGTATGTGTTTGTGTGTATGTGTTTGTGTGTATGTGATGGTGTTTAAGTTTGTGTTTGTGTTGGTGTGTGCGTATGTTTGTGTGTGTGTTTTTGTGTGTATGTGTTTGTGTGTATGTGTTTGTGTGTATGTGTTTGTGTGTACGTGTTTGTGTGTACGTGTTTGTGAGTATGTGTTTGTTGTTTGTGTTGGTGTGTGCGTATGTTTGTGTGTATGTTTTTGTGTGTATGTGTTTGTGTGTATGTGTTTGTGTGTACGTGTTTGTGTGTACGTGTTTGTGTGTACGTGTTTGTGAGTATGTGCTTGTGTTTGAGTTTGTGTTGGTGTGTGCGTATGTTTGTGTGTGCGTGTATTGGTGTGTATATGTTTGTGTGTATGTGTTTGTGTGTATGTGTTTGTGTGTATGTGTTTGTGTGTATGTGTTTGAGTATATGTGTTTGTGTGTATGTGTTTGAGTTTGTGTTGGTGTGTGTTTGAGTTTGTGTTGGTGTGTGCGTATGTTTGTGTGTGCGTGTGTTGGTGTGTATGTGTATGTGTTTGTGTTTATGTGTGTATGAGTATGTGTTTGTGTTTATGTTTGTCTGTGTGTTTGTATGTGTGTGTGGGAGGCTTTAGAAGGAACATCTCCACATGCTTTTGATGGATCACCTCTACAGGCTTTGGATGGGGCGTGTTAACAGTATTAAAATGGAACACCTCCACAGGCTTTGGATGGGACATCTCTATAGGCTTTGGATGGGACATCTCTATAGGCTTTGGATGGGAATACTCCCACAGGCTTTGGATGGGATATCCATACAAGCTTTGGATGGAAAACTTAGATCTATCTAAAGACGAGTTTATCCTAAAGACGAATGTTTTATCTAAAGACGAATTTAAATTTAAAAACAAGTTTAAATTAGAGACAAGTTAAATCATAAGACGAGTTTATTCTAAAGACGTGTTCTATCTATAGTCAAGTTTTATGTAAAGACGATTTCTATTAAAATATGAGTTGTATTTAAACAAGTTTTATCTAAAGACAAATATTATTTAAAAACCAATTTATGTTAAAGATGAGTTTTATCTAAAGATGAATATAACCTAAAAACAAGTTATTCGATTATGAAATTAATCTAAAATCAAATTAAGCCAATTACGAGTATAACCTATTTTACTTATAACCTAAAGATGCGTTCTACCTACTATACTGGTTTTCAGTTTAATTTTAAACTTCATTAAGTGTACGTGCATTTTGTATATCCTTCGGGAGTTTGTTGTACAAATTTAACCCTTTGTCAAATATGGAAAGAGAAGTACATTTTTCATTTGTTTTATATATATATATATATATATATATATATATATATATATAATATATAAAAAAGTGTTCAACTTGTCTTGTGGTATAGTTATGTATATTGCTTACAAATTACAAGTTGGCCCTTAGATATTCTGGTAACATTCCTTTAAGTATTTTAAATATAAAAACTAGAATATTATATTTATTTTATATATAAAACAATACGTGTATTCGGCTTTTTTTAGAGAAAAAATTGAATAACTTGGCAACGCCGCGGAAAACTAAAATGAAATTCATATGATCGTATAGGTAAATAAAATACAATTCAAAATATATAAAAATATATAGGGTGTTTCATTTAAAAAGCGACGAACAATTATTGCCAAGTCATTATGCAACAGCCTGTATATGTGAAAATAATTTTAAGTTATGCTTCTTGAGTAGACGAAAAATTCTGTTAATAAAATTGTGCTGTATTTTTAACGACAAGGGAGATTGACGACGGGCATTTCGATGACTCACCTGTATATATATATATATATATATATATATATATATATATATATATATATATATATATATATATATATATATATATATATATATATATATATATATATATATATAGTATATACAGGGTGTCTGTTTTTAAATGAACCAGCATTTATCTCGCTTATTTGTTGAGTTAGCGTTTTTTGTCAAATACATGATTTATACAGTATCATGTGTAGTAAATGATAGCGGATGTGAATCCTTGGTATCACTTCCGGTTTTTGAGGAAGTGATAGCAACTTTCAAATTTCAAATGGAACATTGTATTTTTTATTACGAATTTGAAAAGTACATTAAATTTGCTCTACGGTGGTATAAAAAAGTCATATGTTGTATTATTAAAATATTAAATTACGGGCACTTAAATTATGCACCTATGAACGCTGAAATAAGTAAGCCTTGCCGCGAAACAAAAACAATAGTTGAAAGCAGTTTTACCTGTCAACAATCAATGTAAATTACAATAAAATATCTCTTAAATCTAATTATAATAAAGAAAACGCATATTATGAATAATTAAGAAACAATTCATTTATTAGAGTACCTCGAGAGTACCTAACTTTAATTTAATAAAAGATGTTCAAAATGTTGACAGTTAACTGCTTTCAACTATTGTTTTTGTTTGCAAGGCTTACTTATTTCAGCGTTCATAGGTGCAGAATTTAAGTACCCGTAATTTAATATTTTAATAATACAACATAATTTTTTTATACCACCGTAAAGCAAATTTAATGTACTTTTCAAATTCGTAATAAAAAATACAATGTTCCATTTGAAATTTGAAAGTTGCTATGACTTCCTCAAAAACCGGAAGTGATACCAAGGATTCACATCCGCTATCATTTACTACACATGATACTGTATAAATCATGTATTTGACAAAAAACGCTAAATCAACAAATAAGCGAGATAAATGCTGGTTCATTTAAAAACAGACACCCTGTATATGTAGAAATGGGTTTCTCAGAGTCCTCTAGTGGTGCGACCGAGAGTAAGTGAGCGAGAGAGAAAAAACAAGAGTGAGACGAAAAATTCTGTTAATAAAATTGTGCTGTATTTTTAACGACAAGGGAGATTGACGACGGGCATTTCGATGACTCACCTGTATATATATATATATATATATATATATATATATATATATATATATATATATATATATATATATATATATATATATATATATATATATATATATATGTAGAAATGGGTTTCTCAGAGTCCTCTAGTGGTGCGACCGAGAGTAAGTGAGCGAGAGAGAAAAAACAAGAGTGAGACGCGAGTAATGCCTCATTTTCATGTATGCAGAATCCGCAGATTTCTTGCGGAATAAAATGGCCGCCACGAATTCCGTCAGTAGTTAAATTATTTTTAACTTTCTGCGGAACTCCGCAAGCTCCGCAAGTTTTGACGTTTAAACTGTCAGTTGTTATAACTTCAAATATATGTTTATTTATGTTGAATATGGAGATGGAATTCGTGGCGGCCATTTTATTCCGCAAGAAATCTGCGGATTCCGCATACATGAAAACGAGGCATAAGACGTGAAGACGTGAGTAAAACGTGTGTATACTTAAAGACGGTAAATGAAAAATACTTACTATTATACTAATTATTCAATTTATACAATCTTATCTGTGTAATTAATAATACAAATTATACTTTGTTTAAATCTTAACTCAAAGTGTTTTATTTTAACAAAGAATAACCCTACAAATTGGGAACTCGTCCGAGATTAACTCGAAGTGAGTGTTTGTTCGTGTATTTGTTAATAACAAATAACAATAAACTGTACCTAAAAGTGATACTTAACTAAAAACATATTCCTAGACAAAGAGTACAAAGTGACATTCAAGCGTACAGCTGACAGCCGAGCCATTGTTGTGTGTGTCAAACGGTGTGAAGTTAGGAACCACAAACCATATAAGAGTCTATAGATAGTCGACTGCAATGATATTATGCCCTGTTCACACGTTGCTACTTTGAAGACGCATACGTGCTACTGTAGCATGAAAAGAAATTCAAATCGAAACAATTACCGCAAAAAATCGCTATCTACACACACAACGATCAACGATGTGAAATTATCAACGAGTAGTTCTTGATACTTTGATGCTACAAATTAGCAGCGCTGCTATTTGACAAGCGACTCAGATTTTTTCTTGCTACAGTAGCACGAATGTGTCTTCAAAGTAGCAACGTGTGAACAGGGCATTAGCTGTAACCGTGCTACTTGCGCCATCTCTACGAGGGTCCGCCTACTAATATAAAATCCAGGCTTTTGTAGCCCAGTAAATACTTTAAAAATAAAGGAAAAATAATAAATTAAACAAAAAATTTAACATCATATATTTATTTTTTATTTAAATATACATTTGGATGAATATTTTTTATAAGTAAGTTGAAACTTATCCAATCCTGTTTCTTTTACAATTTTCTTCAGTAATCAGTAATTTAGTATTAAAACAACAACAAACATAATATATTATTATAAAATAACTCATAAATTCAATAATATCGACATTGAGACAATAAAAATATAGCTGACATTACATTACCGTCCCCTATATTTACAATACTACTTCATTTTGTTTTGGAATAAAACTGTATAAGTAATAGAAGTATAAATGAAATAACTACTTCCTGTAAAATCTTGTTGAACTTGCTAATAACTATTTACCTACAACAGCTTACTTTACTGGGCAATATCCAAAATAACCGTAACAAAAATTTCCTATTAACGATTGTCACATTTATAATCTAATACAAACATAGAGCAATGATTATGCACGAAACTTATCTTGACCAATCAACATTATCACATCCACTTCACATCATTTTATTCTTCACACACTAGCTTTTTGCTTTTTCATCTGTCAACATCACAACCACAACATCACAACTGTCATCACTTCTGCAGTTTTTACGCGGTTTTTCTTTGCAATTTGAAATTACTTTGAAATTGAACGCAGCTGCCCTCTACGCGAGGGTACTAAAACTAAACGTGATGGTTACAGCGGTTCGTATACGAGTTTCCGTACACTGTTAGGAACTCAGTGGCGTATCAACTTAAATTTCATTTTTCGTTTAAAAAGAAATAACGATAAAAATACTTAAAACATGACAACGTTAAGTGACATTGAAACCGTAAACTATAACATTACAAATGGTAAATCTAAATCAGTGAAAGTACTGTATACAATCGTGTTCGGTGATGCATTAGCGCGATTAAAGTAAATTAAAAAAGTTCAGTGGATTTAGTTTTGGTGTGGGTACGGAAGAGTACAATTTAAAAATAGACGAAATAAAAAATAACGCAAACATTGCAGACTTAATATCAGCGTGTCATGTGCTAAATATTTGTTATGAAGGCAACAAAGACGATATTGCACAAAGGATTTTGTCCTTTTTGTGCAACATAGAAGAAGAGAAAGAAGAAGACGTTGAAGAAGAAGACGAAGAGCAGGACGACGACGAAGAAGACGGGAATGAAGATGAAGACGAACGAGACGATGACGAAGATGATGTAAGAAGTACTAGAAGTCAACGCAAAAAAATAAAAAAGACAACTAGAGCCATGGAACGGATGAATTTAAATTTTCGAGATGTAGAAGATTCTATTCGGCGTTTTAATGGAAAAGATGGATATCCGATTGGAAAGTGGCTGGAAGAATTTGAGGAAATTGCAGAATTGATGAGTTGGAACGATTTGCAAAGATTAATATTTGCAAAAAAATCATTAGATGGATTAGCAAAATTATTAGTCCAAGGTGAAAAAGGTATTACGTCTTGGTCAAAATTAAAGACGCTTCTAAGAAAAGAATTTGAAGTCAAAGTCAGTAGCGCCGATATTCATAAACTCTTAATGAATAGAAGAAAAAATAAAGAAGAATCTGTCCAAGAGTATGTATTGGTTATGAGGGAAATAGGCAGTCGCGCAAATATTGAAACAGAAGTGATTATCCAATACATAATAGATGGGATAACTAATGATCAAAATAATAAAATAATACTCTATGGGGCGAGAAACTTTGAAGAGTTTAAAGGAAAAGTCAAACTGTATGAATCAATTAAAACTAAAACCAAAGTCGAAATGAAGTACGAAAAGAAAGATTCCCAAGGAACGAAGAACAAGTTTAAACCTAATACACCTAAGACGAATGAAGAAAAGAATCAAAATGTAGAAGTACGTTGCTATTCGTGTGGGGAAAAAGGTCATAGATCTAGAGAGTGTCCTTCCAAAGGAAAAGGTGTAAAGTGCTTCAAATGTAATGGTTTTGGGCACATTGCTTCAAAATGTACAACAAATACTTTATCTGAGCCTAAAAAAGAAAATACTACGCAAATAATTCATACGACACCAGAACTTAGTATGATCGTACAAGAACCTGAAGACAGGATGCATAAGAAGATAGAAATAGCAAATGAAATCATATTATGTTTGGTTGATACAGGAAGTGACCTAAATATCATAACCAAAAATTGTTTTGAACGTCTGAATATCGCAAAAGTTAATCAGTGTACCAAAACAATACGAGGGTTAGGACTACAGAAGATAACAACATTAGGATGTTTTGAAACCAAAATAAACATCGATGATGAAGAATTTTACACAACTGTACACATAGTGGCTAATAATGTTATTCCATTCAATTTCATTATTGCAAGAGAATTATTAGATAATGCTGACGTTATAATCAATGCAGATGGCGTAAAGATAAAACGAAACCAGAAGAATCAAGATGAAAGCTTTTTGATGGCAATTCAGTGCGATAACGAAGAAGAATTTGACAACCTGCCAGAAGACGTAAAAGAATTAGTAAATAAATATCATCCAAAAGCAACAAAATCTACGAACATTGAAACAAAAATCATCTTAAGCGATGAGATGCCAATATATCAACATCCCCGAAGATTGTCCCAACCCGAGCAAAAGGAATTAGATAGACAGATACAAGAATGGTTAGATAGCGGCATAATAAGACCTAGTTCATCAGATTTTGCTAGTCCCATAGTACTAGTAAAAAAGAAAAATGGCGACACTAGAATTTGCATAGATTATCGGAGAATCAATAAGAAAGTAATAAAAGACAGATATCGTCTGCCACTAATAGAGGATCAGATCGATAAATTACAGAATGCAAAAGTATTTACGACTCTCGACTGTGAAAATGGGTTCTTCCATGTACCTGTTGCTGAAGAAAGTAGAAAATACACATCTTTTGTAACACCCAGAGGTCAGTATGAATTCCTGAAAACACCTTTTGGACTGTGTAACTCGCCAGCTTCCTTCCAACGGTTTGTGAATCATATTTTCAAAGACTTCATTGAGCAAGAGATTGTCCTACTATACATGGACGACATAATAATACCGTCTGTTGATCGTGAAGAAGGCCTTAGCAAATTAAAAATGGTTTTAAATCGTGCAGCCGAGTATGGTTTAAAAATAAAATGGAATAAATGCCGATTTCTACAATCAAGAATCGAATATTTGGGATATGAGATAGAAAATAATAAAGTATCTCCATCTAAAACTAAAATTAAAGCCGTACTAAATTATCCAAAACCCACAACTCTCAAGCAAATTCACAGTTTCTTGGGGCTCACCGGATATTTTAGAAAATTTATAATGAACTACGCGCAACTAGCTAAACCATCAAGTGATCTACTAAAGAAAAATGAATCATTCGTATTCGGTATTGAACAAGAAAAATCCTTCGAAACATTAAAACAATGTTTAATAAACGAACCGGTATTAGAAATTTATTGTCCCGCAAGAAAGACTGAGTTACATACGGACGCTAGTAAGCATGGCTACGGAGCTATATTACTGCAAGAAAACAACGAAGATGGTCGTATGCATCCAGTTTATTACTTCAGTAAAAAAAACTACTGACGCGGAACAAAAATATTCGAGTTACGAGCTGGAAGTTCTTGCAATTATCGAAGCTCTTAAAAGATTTCGAGTGTACCTTTTGGGCATAGACTTTAAAATTGTAACTGACTGCTCTGCCTTTGAAATGACAATGAAGAAAAAAGATTTAACAACAAGAGTTGCAAGATGGGCTCTTTTGCTGGAAGACTTTAATTACAAGATAGAGCATCGTTCAGGTGAGAGGATGCGGCACACAGACGCATTAAGCAGAAGTCCAATTTCATTAATAATCAAGGCTGAAGTTACAAACAGGATCAAGAATTTACAAGAAGAAGATGAAGAGATTAAAGTATTAATAGAGCTGTTGAAAACAACCCCCTATGACACCTACGTAATTGAACATGGATTACTACATAAAGAATATGAAGGAAGATCTTTATTAGTTGTTCCTAAGAAAATGCAAAATGAAATTATTAAAGTAGCACATGAAAATGGTCATTTCGGTATGAAGAAAACAGAAGAGATAATACTTCGAGAATACTGGATACCCAAATTAAAAGACAAAATAAGTAGTTTAATAAAAAGCTGCATACCATGCATACTTGCCGAAAAGAAGAGAGGAAGACAAGAAGGTTATCTACATCCACTTGATAAAGGTGACCTTCCTCTAGATACCTACCACATAGATCATCTAGGACCTTTACCCTCAACCAGTAAAGGATACAAGTATGTTTTAGCTGTAATAGACGCTTTTACTAAATTCGTATGGTTATACGCTACTAAATCAACTACGACGCAAGAGACAATAGATAAATTAGAAATTCAAAGCGCAATATTTGGAAATCCCAGAAGACTTATTTCCGATAGAGGAACTACCTTCACATCCAATCTTTTTGAAGAATACTGTGAAGAAAGAAACATTAAACACATCTTAATTACAACTGGAGTACCTAGAAGTAATGGGCAAGTAGAGCGAATAAATCAAATAATTATACCAGCTCTAACTAAGTTGTCCATTTATAAAGCAGAAAACTGGTACAAGCATTTAAACAAGCTTCAAGTAAGCTTAAATAATTCCTTTCAACGTAGTATTAATAAAACTCCGTTTGAGATTTTAATAGGAGTGAAAATGAGAACAAAACAAGAAGTGAAGCTTAAAGAAATAATAGATGAAGAATGTCTTAAGCTATTCGAAGAAGAACGAAACGAAAACAGACAAGAAGCGAAAAGGTGCATAATAAAAGTCCAAGAAGAAAATAAGAAAACTTTTAATAAAAAAAGAAAACTTGCAATCAAATATAAAATTGGTGATTGGGTTGCCATCAAGCGAACTCAATTTGCTACAAACGCTAAAATCAAATCAAAGTTCCTCGGGCCATATGAAGTTGTAAAAGTATCCGGTTTCGACCGGTACGTCGTCCACAAGGTTGGCAACGCAGAAGGACCGAAGAAGACTACCAGTTGTGCTGACCAGATGAAACCTTGGTGTCCTTACGAAGACATCGTTGAAGAAACGTCCGAGGCGGACGACAGTCAGGATAGCCGATCTGTAGAAATGGGTTTCTCAGAGTCCTCTAGTGGTGCGACCGAGAGTAAGTGAGCGAGAGAGAAAAAACAAGAGTGAGACGCGAGTAAGACGTGAAGACGTGAGTAAAACGTGTGTATACTTAAAGACGGTAAATGAAAAATACTTACTATTATACTAATTATTCAATTTATACAATCTTATCTGTGTAATTAATAATACAAATTATACTTTGTTTAAATCTTAACTCAAAGTGTTTTATTTTAACAAAGAATAACCCTACAAATATATATATATATATATATATATATATATATATATATATATATATATATATATATATATATATATATATATATATATATATATATATATATATATATATATATATAGGACATGCTGTTTAAATTATAATTTGTCTATTATAATACCTAAGTATTTTATTTCATCTAATATCTCTAAATTAGTGGTATCTAAGTTAATACGCAGTAAGTTTTCATCTATGTGAGAGTAATTTTTGTCATTACAAAGTACTAAACATTTTTATTTACTTGTATTCAATTTTAGCTTATTAATATTCAACTAAGATTTTGAAGCTCATCATTTAATGGAACAAAGCGTTAATATCATTGCTATTTTCGTATACTGAACTGGTAGTAACTATCTACCAGCTTGACAACGCGTCCGGTATATACGTTTTTATGGCCTAGGCCGGTAGATAAATTTTTATGGCCTAGGCCAGTAGTAAAATTTGACGTTTGTTAAAATCTCTACTTGGTATTTCAGAATAAAATGTTTACGAGCTTAGAACAAATTTATTAGTTATCTTTCTTATTACAATATAAATTAAATGTGCAATTAGTCATGTTTTGAAAATAATTTCCTGATGAAAAGAGTTCACAATTTTCCTTTTTACCTCTCGCCTAGAGAGGTATAGGGATCGTGAAAAAATTCGATGTCGAGATTTTTGTCAATAAGCACGTTTTAGCACCTTTAGAACCTATTTTGACTATTTTCACGATGATGTCTGTGTGTGTGTGTGTGTGTGTCTGTGTGTATGTATGGAAGTCTGTATGTGCGCCTACTATAGTCTTTCGTTCTGATTCATTATCTCAAATTCTACTGAACATAAAATTCTAATATTTTGCAATATACATTTGTATATGTTAATAAAGAGCTGATTAGATTTTGGTAAAAATCTGCCAACCGGAAATGGTATTTTCTTGAAGCATTTTACCATTTTTGCAAAAAAATATAGAAAATTCTGCGATAGCTACAATTTGTCATGCGACATTTCAAAGAACAAATTATATCTTACAATATTTATTTAACATCTTGTCTATATCACTTACTAATAAAGGAAAATTATTTTTCAAAGATATATAATTTTACCTACCACGATTTGTAAATATAGGAAAAAATTTAAAACAAAAATGAATATGTCAATGTGACAGATGAACAGACGTATGCACAATTTCTGAAATGTTTGTGGCACCATTTTAAAAGAAATGTTTATATTATTAACTGAACATAATGTAATAAGTAATAATAAAGTTAAATTTTTATCTCTAAAGAGATAATTTAGAACTAAGAACTATAAAATTATTTTCAAAAAGTTTGTAAATTTATTGCAAAATTATAATTTAAGAAAGCCTAACTAAAACCAAATTCATATAAATTACAGTGTTAAAGCGAGAGGTCGTGTGCTGGCCACAACAGATTTTTTTCACATGATTTCATTCGATGAGAATGGGTAATGGTGGCCGATGATGAACTAGAAGCTTCAGAATTTTCACTCACATCTAATGAATTCAATATGGTCTTTGCAATATTGGTTTTCATTCTGGTTGATTCTTCAACATAACCTCGTGCCACCGTTGTAGATTTCCAACCTCCATGATTCATCAGGACTCCCAAATCTCCCCCTCCTTTCACTAACAGAGACGCAGAAGAACGTCGGAAGCAATATCCCGTGAATTGATTAGCATCGGGAAGCTCTAAATATTCTGCAATTTTTCTAGGAGCACTGCCAACAGTATGCACACCAACGACTTGTGCTACACATTTATTATTTCTGTACCCTATTAATAATCGTCTATTGCTAAGACCAACATGTCTCAAAGACATGTACTTCCTTATGATCACACAGTAGTGGCACCCATCTTCCTCTTCTGTTATTACAAACGAACGGCTGACCCCGGTTTTCGTTTTAGGGATCGTCACCTTAAAAAAAAACTCCACAATCCTGCACATCGTCAATAGTTAAATTAACCAGTTCTTCCCGGCGACATGCTTCAAAAATGCCAAAAATTAGAATGACCTGCAAATTTCAATTAATGTACCCCCAAATCATTGTACAAATTCTAAAATTTTACAATTACCTTCAAAAGCAGGTAATTCTCATCATCAGCTTTTTTCAAAAATTTTACCACGACATTATGCGACAACTTTTTCGAATCAAATTTACTCAATTTCAAATGGCTATAACTCGTCATTATCAAATGGAACATCCTATATTTTATTATTCTGTTGTGTGTATTTTTGCATCTTCTTATGTTATAAAGAGTGTCCTATGCCTAAAACCATTAATTTAATTAATTTATAAATTAACGTTTTTAGGCATACGACATCCTTTATAAAATAAGAAGATGCAAAAATACACACAACAGAATAATAAAATATAGGGTGTTCCATTTGAAAATGACGAGTTATAGCCATTTGAAATTGAGTAAATTTGATTCTCTGTATAATAACATTTAAAAAAAAGTTATGTCAGAACAAAGAGTATAGCTACAGCTGTACAGAAACAAAAATTCTTAATTTTTACTATTAAAATAACTTCAGTACGCCTTTATAAAACAATACGTGTATTCGGCTTTTTTAGAGAAAAAATTGAATAACTTGGCAACTCCGCTGAAAACTAAAATGAAACTTATATTTTCGTATAGGTATATAAAACACAATTCAAAATATATAAAAATATATAGGGCGATTCATTTTAAAAAAGACGAACAATTATTGCCAAGTCGTTATGCAACACCCTGTATATGTGAAAATAATTTTAAGTTATGCTCCTTGAGTAGACGAAAAATTCTGTTAAAAAATTTATGCTGTATTTTTAACGACAAGGGAGATATCGACGACGGGCATTTCGATGACTCATCCTGTATATAGCAAAAATAAGAGAGGCCCTTGGACACTTCCCTGTGGCACGCCCATATTATTTACAATAGAACTTGACGTGGTCTTGTTGAAGTTTACAATAATTTGTGTTCTACTGGAAATATAACTTTCTAACAATTTATGCGCAGTGTTTATTATACTATATTTTTTTAATTTAGTCATCAGAATTACTTTTCCAATAATTAATAATGAAATTTAGAACAGATTCGCAAGAATGATTAGAACGAAATCCAGATTGATTCGGAGTAATTATATTATTTTGGTTACAATAATTATTTAATTGTTTGTAGACAACAAGTTCTAATATTTTTCACATGCTGGAAGCATATTTATTGGACGAAATTCTTCTATCTTTCTCGTGCCGTTGACTTTAGGAATGGGTATTATTGTAGCTTGCTTTAACTTCTCTGGAAAGGTACCACAAACCAAGGATTTATTTATACAGTCTAACAAAGGGTAGCCTATAACATGGAACGTTTTTACTTTAAAAGAAAGTATTGTAATCGCGAAAAATTTCGGTTCTCAGATTTTTACGGAAATATCCGTTTTGACCTTTTCTGAATCCATTATGACTAGTTTCGTCGTGACGTCTGTACGCACAGACGGACGGACGGACGTATGTGTGTCGCATAACTCACATACGGTTAGACGTAGAAAGTTGAAATTTTGTATTTAGGACTGTTATAGCATCTAGTTGTGCATCTCCTATTTTTTGTTTCAATCTACAAACCGGAAGTAGTACTTTTTTCAAATATTTTGATAAATATTTAATTTAAGACAAATTTTTTAATTTTAAATGAAAGATTATGTGATTATTACCTACAATCGGTATTTTATAAATATTTTTGTATCTGGTGTCATTTAAGAATAATTAAAGTATATATTTATAATTTAGTATTTCGGTATCTTGTAGTCCATGATCGATTAACATTTGTTACTACGTACAATTTAAATGATTATGACATGACAGTGACAATAGTAAAATATGCTTTATATCTTCTTCTCCAGTTTAAATAAAATGATTAAAATATATTTGTGAGTATAGTAGCAGTAGTAGTAGTACTTATAAATTAATATATTTGTATAATAAGTTAAAAGAATAAAGTCAGATTTTTTTATATTATTCTACATTTTAGTTATAGACGATTTTAATCCATATAGGAGTGACGTCATATCAGATAAATTCTATCCACCACGTTCACTAAATAAGCTATCTCTTTCTTACATATTTTACTCGTATAAATCTATACGCATATCGTATATCATAAGGGGCGGGGTTTATCAATTTGTGTCTTACCGGCAGTAGTAGAACAATTATTCATATAATATAGTATTCATTATATATGAAATATATTTTCTTACATATTATTGTTTTCTTTTAGATTCACAAAAGTTTGTTATATACTTTTTATTGTTTATTGCTGACAACTTGTCAATTTTCTCCTTCTTGTTGTGTCAAGTGTCAACATAAAATTTTGATGTTAACGTGTTTTGTTATTTCGTTTTGTTCTATTTTAATAATCTTTGATTATTTCCTACAGAATCATGCGATGTATTAAAATGGTAAAATAATGATTAATCCCTAAAATAGAAACAAAAAATATTGCTTTTAAATTTCGCGTATAGAGAAAGACTGCCAGCACCATCTACCAAACTCATGCTGTACTAAAAATTAAAATCTTGATTCATACGAATAATTTGCTTGTTTTTTATGACGTCACTCCTATATGGATTTAAATCGTCTCTATTAAGAAAAGTATGAACAGTTTAATAGGCGTACAAGGAAGTCATGTGGTATCCACGTCAGATTTTTTTATTAATTCCAACCCTATGTTATCCACACTATTATTTATATTTTACTGTGAAAATATAATATCGTGTAACTCTGTTATTGTAACACTTTTAAAACAGGTTAGCAATGAATTGAAATCACCGATAGTGTCTGTTACTTGCACGTTTTTATTACAAGGAAATGAATTCACTATATCATTAATACTGTCCACAGTATTTATTAAAAGTGTCCACAATGAGTTGTTTATCGGTGTACAATTTGTTATCATAAGTTACTAATTCACTAGCAATAGAAGTGTCATTTACATTAATAATTTTTTTTCAAATACTTCCACATTTTAACTGAGTCACTTTTGCAATTGTCAATAACTTGATTGTAATATTTTTGTTTTTCTTTCCGTATAACATCTACAACCTTGTTACGATTTTGTTTGTAGGTAAGCCAATCGCTATTATTGCCACTAAGGCTTGTCCCACACTGGATCCGCTCATCTCAGCTCCGCTCCGCTCAGCTCCGTCACTTTTTCACACACTGAATCCGCTCCGCTCCGCTCATCAATCAGCTCCTACCGAACCATCCTTGTAAACTTGTGAGGCTATGCCGTGAAACTGTTGAGTGTGCTGTAAAATATGAATACGAGCAGTAGTGACAGTGAGGAAGAAGCAGTGATTATTGCTATGGCCCTTGTTGAACATGAAAAAAGAAAAAAAGATTTTGGGTGCACGACATATATGCCGTGAGAAATGAAGAAGGAGAGTTTCATACTCTGTTCACTAGGTTGATTTTCACTAGACGATTTTCCCGTTATTTTCGCATGAGTTATAAAAAATTCACAGAGTTGCTGACTTTGATTTGAAAACAAGATACAAACTTGTTGCGCCTGCGTGTTAGCATCCGCCGCTTCAGACTTTCCAGTCAAATATTCTTGGAGAGCGGAACGTTCTGAGCGGAGCGGAACGGAGCTGAGCGGAGACGAGCTGAGCGGAAGCGATGTGTGGGTTTCTGTTTAAATAAATGGGTTTTATATTTTTCTTGGCTGAAAGGGCTGAGCTGAGCGGAGCGGATCCAGTGTTTTTATTTTAAATGAAAGATTATGTGATTATTACCTACAATCCGTATTTTATAAATATTTTTGTATCTGGTATCATTTAAGAATAACTAAAGTATATATTTATAATTTAGTATTTCGGTATCTTGTAGTCCATGATCGATTAACATTTGAAGACCTGAGAATGATATAGTCATATGCCACATTTTTTTTAAAATGGAGTTTTGTGGTTCAATCTAGTGTTATTGTGGTATACTACAATCCTATGATTAGGTTTACCGACTGGTTATGTTTTTCATTGACAACCCCGGTCAGAAGTTGTAACTAGTTCATAGGTGTTTCTAGGTGTCTCTGCTGGTCAGGAGCTGCCCGATTCGATGCTCAAATATTTGCGTGGGAACTTTCTGTCACTTAATACAATTTTTGATATTAAATAATTTGTGCTTATGTAGTATTATAAAAACATATGTGAAATATAAAGTACATTTAAGGTTAAAAAAATTAATCAGGTAAATATTGCTGTGAAATAACTCAAAGAGTTCAAGAAAAACTATCAATTTAATTATAGGTTATTTTTATTTTAGGAAAAATGAGTATAAATCGGCATTGTTTTATACCAAATTGTACTTCGAGATATGAAACAAATAAAGAGAAAGTCTCACTATTTAATCGTGATTCACTTTTGTGTGAACACTGTGATTGGGACGCTGAGTTAGATAAAACTTGTTCATAATGGTGCAGCCATTATGATTGCTATTGATGAATCAATTCGTGATATGTAAAGTAGTAAAGTATACAGTGTTGTAACTTATCTAGATAATATTATCTAGATAAATCATCTAGATAATATATTTGTATCTATTATCTTATCTAGATAATTTTTTTCTTATTTATCTATTATCTTATCTAGATAATATTACAAATTATCTTTATCTAATTTTTAATTATGATCTAGATAATAATTTTAGTAAAATTATAACCAACTTTTTTCATTTGTAATTTTAATCGAATTCAAATTTAATCAAACGGTGCAAGCATACAACGCACAAGCTTGCAACGCTGCTGGCTCTCCAGCTGGTACCGCTTATACTTTATAACATATTCTTTATATTTCTTTATATTATCTATAAATTATCTAATAATTATCTAGATAGTAATTATTTATCTTTCAATTATTTTTTCACTGGTTACACAACCATCCGTTCATTACACAACCATCCGTTCATTTATAATATACTTGCAAACATTTCGTATTATGATTCTCACATTTTCTAACATATATCAATTTAAAGATAAAAAAATTCTAAGACCCCGTTTAAAACGCGTTTTTCTCTCTTTGTCTTCAGTTTTCTGTAATTAATTAAAATACACATTTATTTACTAATCTTACCAACTAATGTTACCAACTCTATATTAATTTTAGAAATTTACTTATTAATTTCCAATTATTTCATGTTTATATTATATATATATATAATTGATAAATAATTAACTTATTTATATATTTATATTATTATAATTATTATTTATACGTTAATTATGTCTTAAATATCATTATTTTGTGTTTAATGTATGATTATTTTTTCCACTAGGTTGGCAACACTGATCTCTTACTAAACGTCAGATATTTTTTTAGGTTATTGAGTTATATTAGTAAAAGATCTTATTTATACATTATTGTATCTTATTATTATTATTAGTAATAATATCTAACAACAATATTATTATTTCTAAACGTAACGCGCATAACATAATATATAAAAGTTGTATGTAGGTATGAAACATATTATAGTATAATGAAATAATTTTTTTGCAGAGATATTACGGAAAAAGAAGTTCAAATCAGGTTGTAAATATGTGTTTTGTATCTGTACAAAATTGTTTAGAACCGTAAGTTGTCGTGTCTATCTAAAGATTGGTGGTGAAATGCAAGACGAATGACAACATTTTTGTTTTTGTTACTCTTTGACAACACTTTCTTGGTTTTCGTATTGATAATAAAATATATTAGGTATTTTGTATCAGAGACTAGGTAATTCTTATACTCTTATTGACCTGCTTTTAGATTATATACCTACAGAGTAGCTCAAATATATTTGCTGACAGATCTGAATCTCAGACGAGGAAACCCTCAGAAGAAGATCTTAACATTATTTGTTTGTAAAACAGCTTCACGATGCGCCGGCTTTTGACAGAGATAATGATATTGGGTTCTTATTTTTTCTTCAGTAACCTAATTAAACTATCAAATCATTTCGCGTTTTCTATATTTATGATAAAATATCTAAATCTCATACTTAATAATATAAATGTCAATAATATTGACATGTTCTGTACAAAGTGTGTTTCAATAATATTAATATTCATCCATCAGTCTTCTTATGACTGTTTTGTTGGTGCTGGTGTCAAGTTCTGGATTTAGGTTTGACATTTGTATTATTTTAAAAGGTACATTAACACGTAAAATACATTAATATTATTTTGTTTCAGGTAAATAATACAACTTTAATGGGATATTATAGCTGGGATTGATTAATACAAATATATGAACAATGTAATACTAGTGTTATGTATTGTTAGAACAGTATTTCATTGTACCGGTAGAAATAAAGTTGAGGTAGGCAGCATATTATGGTGATGGTTTATTTCACAAACGTGTATTTATACATTATTATATCTTATTATTATTAATAATAATATCTAACAAAAATATTATTATTTATAAACTTTACGCATGACATAAATAAAAGTTGTTTGTAGGTATGTATATATTATTATAATATTATACAATGAAATAATTTTTTGCAGATATTTTATGGATAAATAATGAACAGATAGTTTGTTGTAAATTAATATATGTTTGAATCTGTAGAAATATGTTTATAAACGTAAATACTGAGGAACTAAAACCTAGATCTTGCGTTAGCTGTCGTAACTTTCACGAGATGGCGCAGTCTACATAGTTACAGCCGATTTTTATGTAAATATAGCAAAAAATCATTTTATTTTTAATTATATGATTTGTTGTATTATTGTTATTATTTCTGTAATAAAGAAGTTTACAAAATGTGGTCATAAATTAATATCAACACATTTCGTTATTTGCAATTCTTAGCTAATAACCAATTTTCATTTTCAGCAATTTACAAAATAATTTTAAATTAAACATGTAGACTGATATTGGTATTGTCGTCTGAGAATGTTCCTGTTTAGTTCGGTAGGATCTAAACAAATTCTAATCAATATTATATTATATATGAACACGAACAATAATAATTTTATAATTTCTGTATTACACTCATGCAATATTGAAGCAACTTGTCAAAAGTTGCACTTGCTTCTGCAATATTGCTCAATGTAAAATGGGCTTAATAAAGATGGTTTACAAAATGAGGTCGTAAATTAATATATAACACTCCTTTCGTTACTTGCAAATAATCTCAGTTAAAATCTAATGTTAAAAATCCGATGTGGCCAACACATAACCTCTCGCCATACTCTACTATTTTTATTTTTCTAATATAGGTAAGTATATATTATGTAGTACTTACTCACAAATATACCATTGTACTAGAAGGGAATTCGGGAATTGTAGTTTTTATAATATTATTAAAGTTTATTATGACCTTATAAATACTAAATGACATTTCATATTTTCCATTTCAATTTGCCAAAAAGTCAAAAATTCATATGACATTAACACTCAAATATTTTATTTTTTGTTTCCATAGCTAGGCAGATAAATCAAAATTGTAACAAATTTGTAGAATTTTTAACTTCTTGTAATTGGAAAATGGTGCTAGATAGAAACAACGTTTTGAATACATATTGTAGATAGTAACATTTAGTATACAATGTTATTTAAAAAATTCCTATTAATTTATAAATTTTGAGAATATTCCAGAAAGACTCTTCAGATCTTCAAGAAACTACCACTTCCGGTTGCACGATCAACACCAAAATCTAATCAGATTACAATACCTCTCTTACAGATATGAGTGGCGAGAGGTAAAAATTAGTGTGTGCGTGTGTTGGTGTGTGCGTTTGTGTGTATGTGTTTGTGTGTACGTGTTTGTGTGTATGTGTTTGTGTGTACGTGTTTGTGTGTACGTGTTTGTGTGTACGTGTTTGTGTGTACCTACGTGTTTGTGTGTATGTGTTTGTGTTGGTGTGTGTATGTGTTTGTGTGTATGTGTTTGTGTGTACGTGTTTGTGTGTACGTGTTTGTGTGTACGTGTTTGTGAGTATGTGCTTGTGTTTGAGTTTGTGTTGGTGTGTGCGTATGTTTGTGTGTGCGTGTATTGGTGTGTATATGTTTGTGTGTATGTGTTTGTGTGTATGTGTTTGTGTATATGTGTTTGAGTATATGTGTTTGTGTGTATGTGTTTGAGTTTGTGTTGGTGTGTGTTTGAGTTTGAGTTGGTGTGTGCGTATGTTTGTGTGTGCGTGTGTTGGTGTGTATGTGTATGTGTTTGTGTTTATGTGTGTATGAGTATGTGTATGCCCTCTATGAAAAAACGTGGCCAATTTTTGAACAAACCAGAGTTTCAAACCATCTATGAAAACACATCGCCACCATTCCCTAATGGGGTAGAGCTATTTACCTAAAGATGTCACCGTAGTAAGACAGCACATCAGTCAGGTAGTACGACCCGCGTAGAAAAGGTAAGGGGAATGGGGAATGGGCAAGGGATGTACGCCAGATGGGAAAGAACCGAAAGAACGCATTGCACCATGCACACAACACAATTCTATTCGGCTTCACAAATTCACGGACGGTGATTCCATGCCTGTTTCCATACTTACCCAAATAGTCTGAATAATATTTTTAGAATAATGTAAACTGTACTGTACATACGAGTAAAGAAAATAATTTCATATTTATTAATAAAGCAAAACATTTTAATTTCAATTAAAGTCTACAAAACAATAATAATAAATTATCAGTAAATTTTTCTACAAATATATATTTTTGACAGTTCTATAATAATATATAATACAATTTACATAAAAATACAGTACCTACGTAAACAATAATTTTTTTTATTGTTTATATTTAGTTGACCATGGGTTTTATAAAATAATTATGATTTTTACTTCCTTGTACGGAGTAATAAGGAAGTATTGTAATCGCGAAAAATTTCGGTTTTCAGATTTTGATGGAAATATCCGTTTTGACCTTTTCTGAATCCATTATGACTAGTTTCGTCGTGACGTCTGTACGTGCGTACGTACGTACGTACGGACGTATGTGTGTCGCATAACTCAAATACGGTTAGACGTAGAAAGTTGAAATTTTGTATTTAGGACTGTTATAGCATCTAGTTGTGCACCTCCTATTTTTGGTTTCAATCTATAAACCGGAAGTAGTACTTTTTAAAAATATTTCGATAAATATTTAATTTAACACAAATTTTTTTATTTTAAATGAAAGATTATGTGATTATTACCTAAAATCGGTATTTTATAAATATTTTTGTATCTGGTATCATTTAGGAATAATTAAAGTATATATTTTTAATTTAGTATTTCTTTATCTTATAGTCCATGATCGATTAACATTTGTTACTACGTAAAATTTAAATGATTATGACATGACAGTGACAATAGTAAACTATGCTTTATATCTTCTTCTGCAGTTTAAATAAAATGACTAAAATATATTTGTGAGTATACTAGTATAATAAGTTAAAAGAATTTTTTATATTATTCTACATTTTAGTTATTAAGAAAAGTATGAACACACAAGGCGTACAAGGAAGTCATGTGGTGTCCACGTCAGATTTTTTGATAACATGTGCACGCAAAATGAGCTTATTTAGAGGGAGCAAAACGCATTTTTGTTCCCTTGAGATGTTTTGCTCCCTCTCTATTATTTTCGAGAAGCGGAGTACCGACCGTTACACTGAGGGAGCAAAATATCTCAAGGGAGCAAAAACGCGTTTTGCTCCCTTTAAACAAGCACGTTTTCCGCTCATTTTTCTGTGCACTCGTTACAAAAATTATCGTATGCACTTCGGGAGGAACGCTTTTGCTCTCTCGAGTGAATTGACAGCACAAGACTGATTCAGTCCTGTGTTGTCAATTCACCCGCGGGAGCAAAATCGAGTTTTCCTCCCTTGGTGCATAATATACTATTTTCCGTTGATATCTGTAATCGTTGAATAGTGTACGAGTATGTTTGGAAGTGTGTATAAATTATATCAACAGAAAATATTAAAGTTTTTTTTATTAAAAAAAGTCAGACATAAAATCCAAAATTGGAGTTCTACTATCAGCTATTTCAGGAAGAATATAATTTAAATACAAATATTTTAGTTTTGGTAACATTACTTGCTGCCATAAAACTTCATCTTTTTCAACTTTTTCTATATACAGGTCGACATTAATGAAATAACAATATTCTTTATTATTTATTTGATAAAAGTAATTATGGTTTCTTTTTAACATTTTTTTTGCTTCAGTATTCAAAGTTTCACTGGTATTACTAAAAAAGAAATGAAAGTTATACCTACAGTTTGTTTATTTAAAGTAGACTCAATTTACACATATACAGAAAACGATACAAAAGTATTGATTTAAACAATTTCATTATTCAAGATTTGTACTGATAAAATCAATTTGCTGTACTTGTTATTTATTTAATGTAAAACTTGAAATTTTTACATAATATTGTATTTGTATTAACATACTATCATATTTTGTTGCTACATTAATACCGATTCAAAGTCAAATATTTTAAAAAGAATTTTCAATACCTTTATGTGCAAAAATAAATAAAAATATTACTTTTAATTCTGCGTCAGTAAGAAATAGTATAATAATGATTGGAATATTAGTCTATTTTTAGAAACAAATAATAATCTTAGGGAGGGGGTAATTTTTGCCGCTCCCTCTCCTTTCAGTTAATTAAATTAATGTTTTTTCGACTGTTTTTTATTGTAATGTGTAAAAAATACTCGAAATCTCAGATATACAGCATCTATATTTTTCTTACATACCTAACCGACGTTTCAGTTAGCACTGGAACTTTCTTTAGGGTCTAAAATTTACAACAATAATTACAACAATGTATATAAAACAATTACCTAAGAGATTAGGTATATACATTGTTGTAATGATTGTTGTAAATTTTAGACCTTGAAGGTTTAACTGTAAACCGAAACGTCGGTTATTTTATTTATTTATTTGGTACACATATACTATTTGAAGAGAGAATTTGATTTCTTGAGTTGTAATAAAAAATAAGTAATTTAGAACTTTTAAACTTTTTTTAAGCTTCCACTTAGATTTTGCAACTCTCGACTTTTTATTTTTCTTATTAATTTTGCTTGGAGCAATTAAAGATTTGCGGCCCATATTTAACAATAATAAGCGAAACTTAACTCTTTAACAATGTACAAAACGATATTGTCAAATCAAGATCACAAGTGAAAGTGAAGGTTTTACCCTTAGCAAGCAGCACAATTTATATACCTGTACAACTGTTATTTAACCGTTAATCCATGGAAAGCACCTTATTCCAGGTATTGAGCAGTAGATTGTTTTTCGATAGCAACACTAACAGTTATTTCAATCCTATAAATCAAACTTTAAATCTTGGAAAAACTTCTGTATTTGAATTAGCAGAGTTTTCCCTCAGCAGCACAAACTATAATAATCTTAACATAACTGTTATTAACCCCGTTAATTTCAAAATAAACTTTTAATCCTTTAAATCAAAGTAAATCTTTTAATATTTTATCTTAACATAACTTATTAAGCTCGTTAATTCAAAGAAAAAAATGTCAACTGTCAATCTGTTTGTTTTTCTCTACAGTTAGATTTTTCGCCTATAAAACGCTTATAAATATCTCAGTACAAATTACAGTAAATGAAAATGTTCTCGCTTCAACTAGCTGGAACAAATTTGAACAGCCGGGTCCACTACCGTCTACCGGTCTCTTCTTAACCGACCGATATCCTAGTGACAAGAAGCTGAACTATTTACTCGCTAAAATGCATTATGGCGGGCGCTCAGCCCTACATTTTTTTATTCGTACAAATTTCAAAAACTGTTGAATATATACGATTTTTGAAATTATATTTATAAACAATATCATATATTCTTTGTTAGGAGACTAATTTCAATACATGTATTTTTCTAGTACTGGAGAATTTAATTATTGTATTAAAAATTTAAACAATAAACAAAAATGTTATATATGGTGACATAGATATTTAAATACTAAATACAAATTTGAAGACCGGATCCCTTTAAGTGCAATAGTTCTTGAGATTTGTATGCTTGAAATTTTAGTGCACTTCGAACGCAGTCTTAAGGAGTTTCGATACCGATTATCTATCTAGGGGATCTAAACAAAAATCTATTGTATTTCTGCAGAGTGACAACTTCTACCCACTAAATTTTGTTGTAAAAAACACCGAAAATATAAAAAATCTTATAGCGAAATATATTTGTTTATAAATATTTTATTACTATCTTTCAATTAAATTGTATTTTGAAGTCCTAAAGATTTTATATTTTAAAATTCATAATTTTAAAGATCAATCGAAAACACGGCAACAGCGCTAGTATTTTAGCTACTTTACGTTGACTGTTGGCTGCAGTGATTCTAACCTAACTGTCAAGTGTTGTCAGGTAGTAAATGCAATAGCTCATAATAATTGTTCTTTTGACGCTCCAAGATTAATGCAAGCTATAAGAAATGAGAACTTAATTGATAGTTTTCGTCCAGTCATTCATTATTTCCAAGACACTTTAAAATTATTTAAAAACATTTCCTGACAATTGGTAGAAATTCATCTTTCTGTTTCAGAAATAATTAGTAATGGGGAAAGCTTTGATCAAGTATATGACAAACGTACACAAAAGATACAGATATTATTATTTCTACTGTACAGCCTTTAAAAAGAATCAGATCTTCTGGAATGATTAAAAGATTAGCGACATTTGGAATTAGTTACGAAATAATTGCAAACAAATTTAGTGATCATGGACCCGTCATGTCCCTTGTAGAGTTTTTAGTAGATAAACACGAATAATTCTTACTCAAATAGTTCTTCCTACTTATTTTCGATAGTTTCGTAACGGTGTTTGTATGCGCATTGCGAAAGTGTGTCCAATTTCCTAAAAATGACTTGTGTATGTGTATTTTATTTGTTGTGAAAATATAAATATAATATCATTTGTTACAAACTTTATAAAATAATATGCTTCAACATAAACGCACTCTTACTTTCCAACAGTATTTTAAATTTCGCGCCAATCTATGATTTGCGACGTTGCCGTAGTTATCGCTCTTTTAGTTATGTGTCACGTTTTAAATTTTATTTATTTGAATAACTCAATAACGGTGTGGAAGAATCCACTGAATTTTAGTTTCATGATTTATTAATGTCTGATTTATAATTACTGTAAATCTCTTTCTGGTGGTATTATTTTTATAGATTATACAGCCCTTTAAAAATGTATTCTCATTTACTCCCATGTAAAACAGAAATTTTTAAAAATTTATTTTTAAAAAACGGTGTGGACGATTGATCTGAAATTTTAACAGTGAACGATAAATACATCCATCTTCAACTTGTAAAATTTTCAGATGAATGGTAATATTTTCAAAAACGGTATCGAACCTCCTTAATATAGCGGGAAGTAACTTTTAAAAGAATAAATTAGATTATTTCCAAGATGATTTTACTTCACATTGTCCAGAAAGGCCAGTGTTTTTGCTAATTTTTCCCGTTTATGAACAATGGGAAATTGAAGTTCCCGTTTGTCAGTAACGTGTGGCAATTGTCATTTCCAATGTTATGAGTACAAAAAGCATATTTAGTCACTCACGGGTCTTTAAACACTCGCTGCGCTCGTCTTTCAATTCGAACCCGTTCGTGACTAAATATTTGCTTTACGTAAGTACTTGTATCGTAAATAACTATTGTGTAACTGTGCAATAAACATAAAAATAATGGAAATAAATTATTTTTAAAATCTTTAAGGGTGCGTTACAGATGTTTTGCAGGTTGCATAATTTATATTTTTTTTTCTGTTTCCTGAAATATTTTTTGTTCCAATATTGTTTAGTATAAACATTAAAACAATATTTTTATTCAATATTATGCCCTATATCAATACAAAATTACTCTCAGGAAACAATATTTGCTCTAATATTCACACATCTGCAATGTTTATCTTAATTGTTACAGTAGTTTTCTCAAAAATGGCTATTAAAATTTATTCAAATTGAGTAGATTTGAGTAGCAAAGTAGTCGAAAATAGTTCATCCTTTACCAAAGAGATGGCAGCTCAGTCGAAATAACTTAATTGTCACTAAATATCGGTAATATAGTTTTCGACTTTCTACCCAACAGACAGTGACACATTTGATTTGAACCGAGCTGGATAACCGATAACTACTATATTTTCTACATTAGTTATACTTTATTTTCACGAAATCTTATATTTATTCTAAGAAAAGAAATCAAAGGTCTTGATTAGGACTGATGTACAAAATTGTTCAAAATAGAGGTCGGCTATTCAGGCTTTTGTTTTTTAA
Organism: Agonum fuliginosum; assembly: GCA_947534325.1. Classification (NCBI taxonomy): domain Eukaryota; kingdom Metazoa; phylum Arthropoda; class Insecta; order Coleoptera; family Carabidae; genus Agonum; species Agonum fuliginosum. The sequence continues at coordinate 24,619,103 of OX384031.1, read as the reverse complement.
AAGTAAATTTAAGGGCTAGAAAGTTGTTAAAAATTGCGGCACGCGTTCCGAATTTGTTTTTATCGAAAAAATTATAGAATAATATCGTGTTTGATACAGTGTTGTGACTGATCTAGATCACCGATCTAGCTCAATTTACGTGATCTTTGGTCTGATCTAGATCATCTTATATTTAAGGATCTTGAGTTTGATCTAGATCAAATAAATATGATCTACGATCTTAAAATAAGATTATATTTTTAGATTTTTCTACGCTATATGCAAGTTAAAGCATGAAATTGAATATTTTGCAAAAGTACGAGTTTAATATTTTTAATATGTTTTAATTTTAAACTGTAGATTAAATCGCTTGAATACTACGTATTTTCTTCTTTTTTATGTAGGTACCTAATGTAATACAACAATTACCTAAATATTTTGTCTAATATTGATCTTTTTACGATCTAAAGAAAAAAAGATCACTAATTTCTGATCTGATCTAAAAAAAAGATCCTATCGTAAAAATTGATCTAAGATCTGATCTAGATCATATTAAACTAGAAGATCTTGATCTAGATCAATTTTAAAATGATCTGTCACAACACTGGTTTGATATGAAGTTAAAGGGCTAGATAAATCATATTATTTAAAATAATGGCCGATGATTTATATTTGTTTTTATCGAAAAAATTATAAAATGATATCGAGTTTGACATCAAATTAATGAGCCAAATGAGGGCTAATTATTAAAATAAAATTATTTAAAGTGGTGTTCGACGATTGGCATTTGTTTTTAATACAAAAAATTATAAAATCATATCAAGTTTAATATCAAATTAAAGGCTAGATAAGGGCTCAATAATTAAATTATTGAAAATGGTGACCGACGATCGGCATTTGTTTTAATCGAAAAAATAATAGAACTATATCGAGTTTGACATCTAATTAGAGAGCTAGGAGAGGGCGAGGGCTAATTAATAAATTTATTTAAAATTATTGCCGGCGATTGCAATTTGTTTATATAAAAAAATGTTATAATCATATTGAGTTTAATATCATATTAAAGTTCTTGATGGGAACTGATGTACTATGTTGTTCAAAGTGACGTCTTTTGTTTATAGTTGGATAACCAGGATATTTATTTTATTACACATATTATCTTATTCTATTCTAAAATTGTAATGGCTTAACTAAAATTTATATTGAAGAAGAAAGATGAATAATTTGAAGTTGTAATTAAATAATTATAATTTCATCATACGAAAAGATTACAATTTATTTCGGTAGAGTCTAAATGTTACAATTATTGATGCACGAAGAGCCGAATCCTCCCAAATTCAGGGTGCGCGGAGTTTGAGCCTCGCGAAGCGGGGCGCATTTCCTTTGTCCCGCGGTAGCGGGACCTAGTGTTAGAGCCGCGTAACGGGTCCTGATGCTACTCTATAACTAAAACGAAGGAGGGACTAAAATATTTCATTTTTCTTACATCTGCTAATGATAATTCAATTTCAATTTTGATTTTGAAGTTTCTTAGAATTATTTAGAAACATCTGATATTGCAATCAAATCTAACAAAAATAATTCCTATTGAAAATATTTTTAACAATTGATCGCCACACAACAATGTTTCAGAAAAATTTGTCTAATCTCCAGCAAAATTGATTCCAGGAAAATATTCTCGAATCTCGACAATAAAAAAAATTCTAAGAAATTTGGTAATTTATGCCTCAATATAATAATAAATGTTAAATTTTATATAACTTATTTAGTTCTCCAGTCCAAACGAATACTTGTATATAATTTCTGTTTTTTACAAATACACATAGGTTTAAGTAGGTACATAAAAATGTAATGATGAGAGAAATTTGTAAACGTTTTCAATTGTTACGAAATAATTGTTTATGTGTAGGTACTTAACATTTGTTAAATATACAGAACTACAGAAAAAAAATTATAAAAAATTTATTTAAAAAACAAAAAAAAATTAATTAAATAATAATAAAAATGCTCATTTTATTTTGTTTTATGTGTACTATGAAAACCAGATTAAGATATAAAAATGATTAATCAATATTAAATGAAGGAAAGCTTAAATTTATCGAGGATCTTGATTTTCTCCTGCGTCCCGTCACCGATGATTTCATCAAGAATTAGGGAGAATATTCGTCATAGTAAACAGACACAAACTTCAGAACACGATTGTATAGCCCTCTATTGAGAATATTTTAAATATAGCAACGTAGTTCATAAGTATGACCGATATGTAGCAATTGTCTCTACTTTTGAAACGTGCCCTTAAACAAATTATTTTTATTTGCTTATATTATGTACTCGTATTACCACTGTATTACCTACCTTCCATCTATTTGTCCAATACAGAATATTAAGGCGATATTATTATTCAGAGTAAGTACTTACTATCGACTATAATAAAAAAATTAAAATTTTCGAACTATATTGTTATTAATGTTATTGCAGCACTATAATCAAATTTTTATTGCAATTTAGACAATATTATAAAACACTTCTAATAAAAATGCGTACTAATTTGTCTTTAAACATATAACAGGTCATAATTACATGTTTTTGTTTAATAATTGTAGCATGGAAGAGTATAATTTCAGTAAAAGTAACTTTAAAATATTACTGCTACGCTGCAACCAGCATAGCAGGTTATACTAAAGATGGCTGTCGAGTGATCACGCCTAGCAGCGTATGATGCGCCGCTCTATAGTTATTTATAGCTCGTTGGGATTACTTCAATACGGTGTAACTAAAGGTCGGTGAAGCTACAGGTCGGTGAAACTACGGTTTGGCTAAATATCGTTCGGACTTACTTTAATTTGGTGAGACTACAGGTTGGTGAAACTACAGGTCGGCGAAACTACGGGTCGGTGATACTACGGGTAGGTGAAACTACGAGCTGGCATAATATTTTTAGGTAAAACTACGGGTCGGCAGAACTACGGTTCGGTCAAATTGGCGGATCCCTTCTAATTTACCATGATTGTTTAACAATTACTACGAAAAATTTAATTGATAATGACAGTGTCAGAGTGACAGGGCCAATAGTGATACATCATTTATATCTTCTTCTACAGTCGACTAAATGACTAATAGTATATTACTAGCGTCAGGCCCCGCTACGCGGGCCTTCGGCTAGGTCGCGCTACCGCGCGACAAGGGGGATTCGCCCGTTCCGCGGGCTCAATCTCCGCGAACTCTGAATGTGGGACAGTTCGGCACTTCGTGCCTCAATTATAACGATTTTAACATTCAAACTCTACCGCTGCGCGCGACAGGGGTGACTCGCCCGCTTCGCGGGCTTAAGCTTCGCGGAACCTGAATGTGGGACAATTTGGCACTTCGTGCCTCAATTACCTATAACGATTTTAACATTTAGACTCTACCGCTGCGCGCGACAAGGGGGATTCGCCCGTTTCGCGGGCTTAAGCTCCGCGGACCCTGAATGTGGGACAATTTGGCACTTCGTGTCTCAATTATAACGATTAAAACATTCAGACTCTACCACTGCGCGCGACAAGGAGGATTCACCCGCTTCGCGGGCTTAAGCTCCGCGGACCCTGAATGTGGGACAATTTGGCACTTCGTGCCTCAATTATAACGATTTTAACATTCAGACTCTACTGCTGCGCGCGACAAGGGGGATTCGCCCGCTTCGCGGGCTTAAGCTCCGCGGACCCTGAATATGGGACAATTTGGCACTTCGTGCCTCAATTATAACGATTTTAACATTCAGACTCTACCGCTGCGCGCGACAAAGGAAATTCGCCCGCTTCGCGGGCTTAAGATCCGCGGACCCTGAATATGGGACAATTTGGCACTTCGTGCATCAATTATAACGATTTTAACATTCAAACTCTACCGCTGTGCGCGACAAGGGGGATTCGCCCGCTTCGCGGGCTTAAGCTCCGCGGATCCTGAATGTGGGACAATTTGGCACTTCGTGCCTCAATTATAACAATTTTAACATTCAGACTCTACTGCTGCGCGCGACAAGGGGGATTCGCCCGCTTCGCAGGCTTAAGCTCCGCGGACCCTGAATGTAGGACAATTTGGCACTTCGTGCCTCAATTATAACGATTTTAACATTCAGACTGTACCGCTGCGCGCGACAAAGGAAATTCGCCCGCTTTGCGGGCTTAAGCTCCGCGGACCCTGAATGTGGGACAATTTGGCACTTCGTGCCTCAATTATAACGATTTTAACATTCAGACTCTACCGCTGTGCGCGATAAGGGGGATTCGCCCGCTTCGCGGGCTTAAGCTCCGCGGACCCTGAATGTGGGACAATTTGGCACTTCGTGCCTCAATTATAACGATTTTAACATTCAGACTCTACGGCTGTGCGCGACAAGGGGGATTCGCCCGTTTCGCGGGCTTAAGCTCCGCGGACCCTGAATGTGGGACAATTTGGCACTTCGTGCCTCAATTATAACGATTTTAACATTCAGACTACCGCTGCGCGCGACAAAGGAAATTCGCCCGCTTCGCGGGCTTAAGCTCCGCGGACCCTGAATGTGGGACAATTTGGCACTTCGTGCTTTAATTATAACGATTTTAACATTCAGACTCTACTGCTGCGCGCGACAAGGGGGATTCGCCCGCTTCGCGGGCTTAAGCTCCGCGGATCCTGAATGTGGGACAATGTCGATGTTCGATCCCCATTTTAAACAATTTTATAAAGTAGTTATCATCTAGCCCTTTAGTTTAAAAAATATATCAAACTCGATGGATTTGTGATAAATTCCGAGGAAACCATAAAACCGGAAAATACTAATATAAAATGTTTATAATTTTAACTGTTATATAAGTACTAAATTTTCTGACGTCTTTTGATATGATTATTGGAATATACCAAGTAGGTAGTCATAGTAGTGTTTTAAAAAGAAAATAACAAAATTTTGTGAAAACTAAAAAAAATGCTTTTTGTCCGACTAAAAACAAAAGCCAAATTGTCAAAAATCATTTTAATGCATACTGTAGATTTTTTGTCCTTATTAAGACCTTTAATTTGATATCAATCGCGATATAATTTAAAAAATATTCAGAAAAACAAATGCCGCTCACCGACTGCAATTTTTACTTATTAAACAGCCATCATTTTGGGCAACATTAGACGAAAAGTTTGATACCAATCATGATTTATGTTCAGTTTTTATTGAAAAACATATGCCGATCATAGAAGCCATATTTTGTACCCCTTGGTACTAATTATAATACCATACATATTTTTGTAAAAACAGATTTGATACTTAATACAAGTACAAGTGCAATAACAATCTAGATCATCTCTAGTCCGCGTCGTGTCCCGTGCTTGTCCAGTTGTTAGTTAGTGTGCGTATCTAGGATAAAGATCCCAGTGGGGCGACTTGGGCAGGACAAACTCAAATTATTCAACCCAAACTCAAGTACAATAGATAAAAATCCCGATTATCGGACACCATTTTTAGCACGTTTGTTAAATTTGTATATTAATTTGACATTTAAAACTTTCAGTAAAATACTGAGAAATAGTACCTATTATCCATGGATATTGGATATAGATACCTAATTTTAATTAAACATTTACACTTGGGTCAAAATAGATTACTATCTTATATACTAAAAGGCTTAAAGTTGTTGATTTTTAGCCAAACTAGCAACGCATTTACAACTGCACAACGTTATGAACGAATTATCCGATTTTCATGATTTTTTTACGAGGTGATAGAGGGTGTCGAGACGCAAAAACCTTTGTATAGTTCAATTGTTTTCGATTTTCTTTTGTTTGAGAAAAATGCCAAAAACTGACTTTTTGATTTTCGTTAATAACAAATGAATGGTTTAATCTATCGATTTAAAAATCTCAATGTTCCAAATAGAATAGTTTTTTAGTTATTAATTAAAAACTGAAATTTCATCAGTGCATCAGAGCTTTGAATGCTCAAATGTTCAACAACTGACTGTTGAAACAATGCTACATTGTGTCAAACTGACGTTTACAATTCGAGATTTCAAATGCATTTATCTCAAGTAATATAATTAGTAGAAGAAATTTGTTAATTATATTGAGTTATAATAGAAGGAGCGTAAATATTTTAAATATTTTCATCAATTTTAGTACTATTTTAAAAAAATTTATTTTATTTTGACAGTCATTACAAAGTACAGTCACAGAAAAAGACGTCAGAAGTTTTAGTACAGTCAGGGTAAAAATTGTTAACATATTTGGGGAAAAAACAATGCTATGTTCTGTCAAAGTCAAACTGACGTTTACAGTTTACAATTCGATATTTCAGATGCATGTATCTTAAGTTATATTAGTAATAGAAGCAATTTGTAAATTATATTAAGTACCTAATAATCGAAAGAATCATTTTTTGTATTTTTATCAATATTAGTATTTTTTTAAATTTTATTTTATTTTGACAGCCATTTCAAGTACAGTCCTATCAAGTAAGCACTAACTTTATAAAATTGTTGAAAATGGCGACCAACAATAATTTGTTTTTATTAAAAAATCATATCGAGTTTGATATCAAATTCAGGGGCTGGATAAGGGCTACCTAATTTATAAAATTATTTAAAATGGTGGCCGACGATTGTCATTTATATTTTAAAAAACAATATAGAATTATATCAAGTTAGATATCAAATAAAGGGCTGAAAATGGGCTACCTAATTAATAAAATAATTTAAATCGATCAGGTGAGCACTACTTTATAAAATTGTTGAAAATGGCGACCAACGATTGTCATTTGTTTCTATCAAAATATCATATCGAGTTTAATATCAAATTCAAGGACTGGATAAAGGCTACCTAATTAATAAAATTATTTAAAATGGTGGCCAACGATTGTCATTTCTTTTTTTTTATCAAAAACAATATAGAATTATATAAGTCTGATATCAAATTAAAGGGCTGGACATGGGCTACCTAATTAATAAAATAATTTAAAACGGTCAGGTGAGCACTACTTTATAAAATTGTTGAAAATGGCGACCGATTGTCATTTGTTTTAATCAAAAAATTATTAAATCAATCGAATTTGATTAAAAGTTAAAAGGTTTAAATAAAGGGTTAAAAAATAAAGGCTACCTTATTAATAAAATTATTTAAAAAGATGGCAGACGATTGACTTTTGTTTTTATTTTAAAAAAAAATCAATATCAAGTTTGATGTCAAATTAAAGAGCTAGATGAGGGCTAATTAATAAAATTATTTAAAATGGTGGCCGACGATTGTCTTTTGTTTTAAAAAATATATGTTAGAATAGAATCATACCTATTGAATATGGTATCAAATTAAATATCTTGATAAAAGAGCTGATACAAGATTGTTCAAAATGGAGACCGACGATCGTCATTTGTTTATATCTTAAAATTGTTAAAATCATATTGATTTTAATATCAAAGTGCTGAATCCTTCCATATTCAGAGTTCGCGGAGCTTGAGCTCACGAAGCGGGCGAATCCTCCTTGTTGCGCGGCAGCGCAACCTAGCTGAAGGCCCGCGTAGTTCTATACTAAAATTTTTATGGCTTAACAAAAATTTATATTGAAGAAGGAAGAAGAATAATTTTAAATAATTATAATTTCATCATACAATTTTTTTCGGTAGAGTCTAAATGTCAAAATTGTTATAATTGAGGCACGAAGTGCCGAATCGTCCCACATTCAGGGTCCGCGGAGCTTGAGCCCGCGAAGCGGGCGAATCCCCTTTGTCGCGCGGCAGCGCGACCTAGCCGAAGGCCCGCGTAGCGGGGCCTGACGCTAGTAAATACTACAATAATAAATAACAACATGATGCAACTTCACAGTGTATTGTTAAATTAAATAAAAATTTTAAAAAAATATATTACAAATTTCAACAAAATCGTGTAAACATAATGCGTGCTCCATCTTTAAATACTCAATAAAAATTTCAAAACACTCTTACCTTACCAAATATGAAAAATATATCCAAATAAAATTTCAAATTGGAAACGTCAAATCTGACAGTAGACAAAAAAATCATTTTTATCAAAAAGAAAACAAAACTTCCATGGCATGCTCCCATTTGCGTTCCTTGGATTTTTCAGTTTTTTCTTAATAACTTTCTTAATATACCCAATATTGGGTTGAAACATGCATAGAAATATAGTCAAATTCATCCTCTACCTATATGTCAAATGAAAAAAACAATCGAATAAAGTATAATACCCGTATCCAAGGAGTCAAAAAAATAACTGTTTTTCAACTCCCCTGCGACTACCACGCCATCTACAATATTCATATACCCAAAAGGCACTACTTCACATGAACCTCTATAAAATAAAAAAAAGTTCATAAAAATCGGTTCACCCGTTTAGGCAGTAGGCGAGTCGAAAAACGGTTGCTAAGCTGCTGAAAATGATCTCAAGCCTTTTAGTATATAAGACTAGCGTCAGGCCCCGCTACGCGGGTCTTTCGGCTAGGTCCGTGCTGCCGCACGGACTGTGTTTATATGGCCTCACACTCGCTTCGCTCGCGAGTAACATAACGAATTAATTTCGGGCCTCAAATGAATCCAATTTTACATTTAGATTAAAATTGAATTTTAAATGTCACTTTGACATTGACAGCTGTCACTTTGACATTGACAGCTGTCACTTTGACATTGATTGCTGTCACTTTGATATTGATTGCTGTCACTTTGACATACGCAATATTTTCAATTAAATAATTATACATTTAAAATTGTTGCAAAATCCGAAAGTGGATTTGTCATCTGACAAATTCATTTGTTACGTAATGTTTTACTGAATTTAGATTGCGACTTAACAAGGATACATAAACAAAACATTTTCGTTACTTAGGACAGCGTGGTTTGTTTTAATTTAAAAATTAATTGTTGTATGAAAAAATACTTGATTATGTCAATCATGAACAATGTTAAGTTGACCATCGCTGTATACGGGTTAAACGGGTTATACTATAGTTTACATGGAATACTGAAAATATTTTATGACATTATTTTTATTATAGGTAGATAACTTCAGAGTGCATTTTACGTCAAAAATTTTTAAATTTTTAAATACACAATTTTTGAACTATAAAAAAGTAATTAAACACATCTACACTTAAGTTATATAGGTTAGGTACTTACATTAATTTCAAAATCATGATAAACATGGTGTATTATCATCCTGTCTAGTAATAAAATAACAACTGTCAAACCACCAACTTTCGTTATTCATCTTAAAAATGGACAGCTCAATCTAATATGAAAATGGCCAAAAAATGCATGTTTTTTAAAAATTTCTCATACATTATGAATTTAAAAAAATCCAAAACAAATGTAAGAATATAGTCTAAATAAATATCTATTTTATAAAAAAAATTCATAAAAATCGCTTAAACCATTTAACTTCTAGACGTTCTGAAAAGTTTCAACTTGAAAGAAATATAGTGAACCCAAGCTCTTTTAATATATGGATAGCGTCAGGCCCCGCTACGCGGGCCTACGGCTAGGTCGCGCTGCCGCGCGACAAGGAAAATTCGCCCGCTTCGCGGGCTCAAGCTCCGCAGCCCCTGAATGTGGGACAATTCGGCACTTCGTGCCTCAATTATAACGATTTTAACATTCAGACTCTACCGCTGCGCGCGACAAGGGGGATTCGCCCGCTTCGCAGGCTTAGGCTCCGCGGACCCTGAATGTGGGACAATTTGGCACTTCGTGCCTCAATTATAACGATTTTAACATTTAGACTCTACCGAAAAAATTGTATGATGAAATTATAATTATTTAATTACAACTTCATATTATTCATCTTCCTTCTTCAATATAAATTATATTTATGCCATTAAAATTTTAGAATAAAATAACATAATATGTGTAATTAAATTAATTTGATATCAAACTTGAAATTATTCTATTATTAAAAAACAAAGATTTTGATAATAAATCCATTATATATGAGGCTCGATCGATATTTATTTAAATTTTTTGTGCACAGATTTTTGTTTCGTTTTTCACCGCGTAAACACTTTTCCGGTACTAATTTTTACAGCCCAGTTTTTTATGGTGGACTGACATTGTTATATACCTATAGTAGGTATATTAAATTAGATCTTTAGCTGTTACTGTACTAAATTTGAACCAGATCGGTGCAGTACGTTTTGAGATAGCTAGCTGCCATTTTGTTTCAAGATGTCGGACTAACATTTTAATATACCTATGTTTTAAGACAGATTCTTAGCTATTACTGTACCAAATTTTAACGCAATAGTTACAGTACATTTTGATATATCTGTCAGCCATTTTGTTTCAAGATGGCGGACTGACATTTTAATATATCTATATCATAAGTTAGATAGTACCAAATTTTACCGCAATCGGTGCAGTACATTTTGAGATAGTTAGCCGCCATTTGGTTTCAAGATGGCGGATAATTTGAAATGTTGCCAAAGTGAATTGTTAGGTGACAAAAGTCTATTTGCAAAATTGCAGCTCGATAAGATCCCGGGAAGTGGGTCATTTTTGACTTTTGTTTTTTATACCGTACGTAGACAGACAGAGATGAGTGACGATGAACTTAATATCAAGGATTTAAATAAAAAACAGAAGCTAATCACGCACTATCAAATTTATAACTTTTTGTGTATATCAGTCCTCATCATCAAGACCTTTACTTTGATATCAAAATCAATATGATTTTAATAATATTATAATAGGTATAAACAAATGACGATCGTAGGTCTCCATTTTGAACAACCCTTACCAATAAAACATTTAATTTGATATAATACTCAAATAGGTATTATTCTAACATATTTTTATAAAAACAAAAGATAATCGTCGGCCATCATTTTAAATAATCTTATTAATTATCCCGCATCTAGCTCAAACTCGATATTGTTTTTTTTTATAAAAACAAATTCCAATCGTCAGCCACCATTTTAAATAATTTGATTAATTAGGTAGCCCTTATCCATCCCTTGAATTTGATATGAAACTCGATATGATTTTTTAATAAAAACAAATGACAATAATTGTTGGTCGCCATTTTCAATAATTTTATAAAATTGGTGCTCACTTGGTAGTTTCATTTAATATCAAACTCGATATTGTTCTATATATAATTTTTTTTTTGTTAAACACAAAATGCATATTGTCGACCTTCAATTTTAACAGTTATATAAAGTACCTAGTGTTCCTCTAATCCTTTACTTTGGCATCAAATGCCATGAATTTATGATACTTTCCGGTGAAAAGTTCCTTCTTTGCTTTTTTATTTTCAAATAATTTTTTCTTTGCATGTAGGTACATAAACTTGACATTTTTTGTTGGGACTGTACTTGAAATGACTGTAAACATAAAATACTAATATTGATAAACATACAAAAAATGGTTCTTTCGATTATTACTTAATATAATTTACAAATTGCTTCTATTACTAATATAACTTAAGATACATGCATCTGAATTAGTGCTGTTGATTTTCAAAAAAATTGAATTCGAAAATTCATTCGAAAAAAAATTTCGAATTTTAATGAAAAATTCGAAGTTCGAATTTCGAATTTTAATGAAAATTCGAAGTTCACCACTACACTGCGTCAAGGGCAAACAAAAACGTGTCTGCACTCTGCACTACAGGCATAAAGCTAGATTCAGACCTACCCAATTATAAGTATAAGTACTAAATTAACCAACCAGCGCTTCCATAAAATTCCAATTTCAATTAGGAGTACAAACATTGAGCGCTGATTGGTTAAATTAGACACTTACACTTATAATTGAGTAGGTCTGAATCTAGCTTAAGCGTGTAAATAACTAGTGTGCATCATTCTTGTTCTAATTAACCTGTTTTAGCCCTTTCTCCAAAACATGCCACTGTATTGATGAGAGCATGACGATAATCGAATTAATATGTAATGTTAAAAAACACCGTTTACAATACACTCGAAATTCGAATTTAAATTCGAATTTTAAATTCGAATTTTGAAATTTGAAATTTGGAATTCGAAATTCGAAAATTTAAAAAGCATATTTTTCGAATTTCAAATTTTTCAAAATTCGAATTTTATCAACAGCACTTATCTGAATCATCGATCTGAATATCGAATTATTGTAAACTGTAAACGTCAGTTTGACAGAACATAGCATTGTTTTTTTTAAATATGTTAACAATTTTTACCCTGAATGTAGGTACTAAAACTTCTGACGTCTTTTTCTGCGACTGTACTTTGTAATGACTGTCAAAATAAAATAATTTGTCTAAAATATTATTAAAATTGATGAAAATATTGAAAATATTTACGGTCTCTCTATTATAACTCAAAAAATTAACTGTTTCTAATCTGGTGACTTTCATGGGGAAACTAGTTCGTTAGGTTTTCACACTGTTTTGGTATTGGTGGTAACCTTGTGGTAACTGTCTACTGTCATTCTCTCACTCTCTCTTTTCTATGGTCATTGATCATTGTCATTCAGAGATTTTAAATGAACGCTACGGAAGAACAAAAACAAATAATAATCAATTTCATGGAAGATAATGTTGATTTTTTGTATTCCGAAGCCCGACTTCTAAATGCGGTTGCATTTGGTCTAATAAAAATTGGCGTGCTTCTTTGCTCAATCTAAATTTTTTACAAATTCCGGATTTTCAATTTCGAAAGGATTAAGAACGTCCCTTAGCTGCCTACGTATAAGTAAGATGTATGTTAGGTGGTCTTTCCTCCAATACTTCTTAATTTAATTTGTTAATTAATTTGACATTTAAAGTTTTCAATAGTAATATATCAAGGGACCATTATTTCGCTGGAAAAATTTATTTCAAAAGATTGTTGCTTGGTAACATTTCGAGACAAATGACATGATCAAAATCCCTAGCTGAAGGCGAGGGACATAGACAAGAGATATATTTAGACAGGAATCTCCTATGATACTAGTTTGAACGCTACTCCTAGCGGTTGTAATTTGGAACTAAAGAGTAAAAAATGCAACCCGTTTAACAACAAAAATATTTCAAAGTGTTTGCTGATTTAATGTATTTCGATATTAAAATTTTTATTACATACATTTATTGTACCACAATTATTTTCTTGAAATTGTATTTCACATAAAATATGTTGAAAATTATTTATATTTACAATAAATGTGTGTAATATTAATTTAAATTTCGAAATACATTACATCAGCAAAAAATATTCTTCCTCGGTGTCCTCTTCGTAAACATCGACAATGTGTTGCCACTTTGCCGTCATTTCTACCCCGTCAATTGTAAATTTTAAATCGTATTTGATTAATTATTCCTCATGCATTTGAGGAGATGTGGTGGATCATAATAATGGTAACAATGAAACTGTTCAAATGTTCAAATGTCAACTAGTTTCATAGCTGCCAACTGTTGGTAAAGTTGATAAAATAAACTATTTCCCTCATAAAATTTAAGCCAATCAGAAGTCCAATCAACGTAGAATTACACGATAATTTTGCACTAGTGCAAATTATCGATAATTTGCACTAGTGCAAAATTATTATATTTTAATACGGCGTGGCAAAGTGATTCTGACTTGCTGTCAAAAGACATTTTTAAATTTTGCTTTATTTTTCATGAGAGAAACAGCGTTTGGCTAAATTTTAATCGGAAAATAGTCCTTCGAATATCCCTCGTGCATATAATTGTCGATAATTTCCTCAAGTGCACTTGAGATATTACTTATATATGATAATTTTGTTATCATTCATGACTGCTAACTGTCAATAGCGACATCTATTGATAATTGAGTACTATAAATAAAGGCCGAGCGCCTGCAATCTAAGTTACCAAAGGCTGGCGAGGGATTTTATCATTGAATTTGTCGAGGAATGTTACCTATAAGCAACAATCTTAAAAATAATGAGACACGAGATAAATTTTGTTAGACTATTTCTAAATAAACAGACATAAAATATGAACTAATAAATTTACGTTGGAGTGTCCTAATATTTTTATTATTAAATGTTTTCTAATGTCGGAGTAAGCAAAATTTGACACTGCTGCAGACCGATTAGAATAATTATTAGTCGTGGGTTTTCGTGTTTTTAAATCAAGACTAATTTATTGAGCCGAAACGGTTGTTTAGTTTAACATTCAATTTTTATACTAACCTTTGAGTGTCAAAATTTTATTTTAGTTTCTTTCGTTTCACAAGTTCATTAATAATTGGTTCCAAACTAAGGTTTTTGACGTAACTGTATTTTTTGGTGTTCCATTTGATATATTTTTTATTTCATCGTAAGAAGTTGTCACAAAAAGGTTCATTTGACACTTTTAATTTCAATTAAAATCAATAAAATTGTCATAGCTATGTATGACGGGTAAATTGTCACTTGAACAATCCCTAGGGAATTTTTAAATTTTTTGCCGATATATTTTGTACGTCATTGGTTAGAATTTTAAAAATTGAAGCAAATGAATGGTTTAATTAATATGTGGGAAATAGTCAGTAAAATACTCCGAATTATACATAGTATTAGCCGCACATATTTAATATATATAGGTACCTAATTGTAATTAAAATTTAAACTTGTGTCAAAATATGACATAAATATAGTAATAAATAGTAACATGATGCAACTTCACAGTAGTGCATTGTTATTAAATAAAATAATTTCAAAAATTATATTTCAAATTTAACATAACTACCTATATGTAAACATAACGCATATGTTCCATCTTTAAATATTTAATAAAATTTTCAAAACACTCTTACCTTATCAATTATGACAAATATATCGAAATAAAATTTCGAATTGGAAACGTCAAATCAAATCTGACACGAATTGACAAAAAAATCTTGTTTTATAAAAAAGAAAACACAAAAATTCTATGGCATACTCCCAGCTGTGTTCCGTGCATTTTTCGGTTTTTTCTTAATAACTTTATTAATATAGACAATATTGGTACAAAACATGTATTAAAAATATAGTCAAAAACATGCTCTACCTATATGTCAAATGAAAAAAACAATCAAATAAAGTATAATACCCGTTGCTAAGGAGTGAAAAAAGAGTGAGTTTTTTTCATTTCTCACTGAAACTATGACTCCTACAACAATGAAATATACAAAAGGCACTAGTGAAAATAACCGTTATTAATATAAAAAAAGTTTGATTAAAATCGATCCAACAATAAAACGTGTAGAAGAAAAAAAAGTTTGGTTGCTAACATGATGAAAACATAGTGAATTAAGCTAATTAGTATATACTAGCGTCAGGCCCCGCTACGCGGGCCTTCGGCTAGGTCGCGCTGCCGCGCGACAAGGGGGATTCGCCCGCTTTGCGGGCTCAAACTCCGCGAACTCTTAATTTGGGACAATTCGGCACTTCGTGCCTTAATTATAACGATTTTAACATTCAGACTCTACCGCTGCGCGCGAGAAGGGGGATTCGCCCGCTTCGCGGGCTTAAACTCCGCGGACCCTGAATGTGGGACAATTTTGCACTTCGTGCCTCAATTATAACGATTTTAACATTATTTAGACTCTACCGCTGCGCGCGACAAGGGGGATTCGCCCGCTTCGCGGACCCTGAATGTGGGACAATTTGGCACTTAGTGCCTCAATTATAACGATTTTAACATTCAGACTCTACCGCTGCGCGCGACAAGGTGGATTCGCCCGCCTCGCGGGGTTAAGCTCCGCGGACCCTGAATGTGGGACAATTTGGCACTTCGTGCCTCAATTATAACGATTTTAACATTCAAACTCTACCGCTGCGCGCGACAAGAGGAATTCGCCCGCTTCGCGGGCTTAAGCTCCGCGGACCCTGAATGTGGGACAGTTTAGCACTTCGTGCCACAATTATAACGATTTTAACATTCAGACTCTACCGCTTCGCGCGACAAGGGGGATTCGCCCGCTTCGCGGGCTTAAGCTCCGCGGACCCTGAATGTGGGACAATTTGGCACTTCGTACCTCAATTATAACGATTTTAACATTCAGACTCTACCGCTGCGCGCGACAAGGGGAATTCGCCCGCTTCGCGGGCTTAAGCTCCGCAGACCCTGAATGTGGGACAATTTGGCACTTCGTGCCTCAATTATAACGATTTTAACATTCAAACTCTACCGCTGCGCGCGAAAAGGAGGATTCGCCCGCTTCGCGCGCTTAAGCTCCGCGGACCCTGAATGTGGGTGTGGGACAATTTGGCACTTCGTGCCTCAATTATAACGATTTTAACATTCAGACTCTACCGCTGCGCGTGACAAGGGGGATTATCTAGCCATTTAATTTGAGGTATGAAATTCGATATGACACTATAATTTTTTCTAAACACCAATTATAACAATTTTATAAAGTAGTTATCATCTAGCCCTTTAGTTTAAAAAAATATATCAAACTCGATGGATTTGTGATAAATTCCGAGGAAACTATAAAACCGGAAAATTCTAATATAAAATGTTTATAATTTTCACTGTAATATAAGTACTAAATTTTCTGACGTCTTTTGATGTGATTATTGGAATATACCAAGTAGGTAGTCATTAGTGTTTTAAAAAGAAAATAAGTATCAAAATTTTGTGAAAACTAAAAAAATGCTTTTTGTACGACTAAAAACAAAAGCCAAATTGTCGAAAGTCATTTTAATGCATATTGTAGATTTTTTGTCCTTATTATGACCTTTAATTTGATATCAATCGCGATATAATTTAAAACATATTCAGAAAAAACAAATGCCGCTCACCGAGTGCAATTTATACTTAGTAAACAGTCATAATCTTGGGCAACATTAGACGAAAAGTTTGATACCAATCATGATTTATGTTAAATTTTTATTGAAAAACAAATGCCGATCATAGAAGCCATATTTTGTACCCCTTGGTGCTAATTATAATACCATACATACTTTTGTAAAAACAGATTTGATACTTGATACAAGTGCAATAACAATCTAGATCATCTCTAGTATGCGTCGTATCTCGTGCTTGTCCAGTTATTAGTTAGTGTGCGTATTCAGGATAAAGATCCCATAGTAGGGCGGCTTGGGCAGGACAAACTCAAATTCAACCCAAACTCAAGTACAATAGATAAAAATCCCAATTATCGGACGTCATTTTTAACACGTTTGTTAAATTTGTATATTAATTTGACATTTAAAATTTTCAGTAAAATACTGAGAAATAGTATTATCCACGGATATTGGATAAAGATACCTAATTTTAATTGAACATTTACACTTGGGTCAAAATATAATACTATAAATACTACAATAATAAATAACAACATGATACAACTTCACAGTGCATTGTTAAATTGAATAAAAATTTTCCAAAAATATATTTCAAATATATACAAAACAATGTAAACATAATGCGTGCTCCATCTTTAAATACACAATAAAATTTTCAAAACACTCTTACCTTACCAAATATGAAAAATATATCCAAATAAAATTTCAAATTGGAAACGTCAAATCTGACAGTAGACAAAAAAAATCATTTTTATCAAAAAGAAAACAAAACTTCCATGGCATGCTCCCATTTGCGTTCCGTGCATTTTTCAGTTTTTTCTTAATAACTTTCTTAATATACCCAATATTGGGTTGAAACATGCATAGAAATATAGTCAAATTCATCCTCTACCTATATGTCAAATGAAAAAAACAATCGAATAACGTATAATGCCCGTATCCAAGGAGTCAAAAAAATCACTGTTTTTCAACTCCCCTGCGACTACCACGCCAACTACAATATTCATATACCCAAAAGGCACTACTTCACATGAACCTCTATCAAATAAAAAAAATCTGACGTGGACACCACATGACTTCCTTGTACGCCTTGTGTGTTCATACTTTTCTTAATAACTAAAATGTAGAATAATATAAAAAATTCTTTTAAACTATTATACTAGTATACTCACAAATATATTTTAGTCATTTTATTTAAACTGCAGAAGAAGATATAAAACATATTTTACTATTGTCACTGTCATGTCATAATCATTTAAATTTTACGTAGTAACAAATGTTAAACGATCATGGAGTACAAGATACCGAAATAATAAATTATAAGTATATACTTTAATTATTCTTAAATGATAGAAGATACAGAAAAATTTATAAAATACCGATTGTAGATAATAATCACATAATCTTTCATTTAAAATAAAAAAATTTGTGTTAAATTAAATATTTATCGAAATATTTTTAAAAAGTACTACTTCCGGTTTATAGATTGAAACCAAAAATAGGAGGTGCACAACTAGATGCTATAACAGTCCTAAATACAAAATTTCAACTTTCTACGTCTAACCGTATTTGAGTTATGCGACACACATACGTCCGTACGTACGTACGTACGCACGTACGTACGTACAGACGTCACGACGAAACTAGTCATAATGGATTCAGAAAAGGTCAAAACGGATATTTCCATCAAAATCTGAAAACCGAAATTTTTCGCGATTAGAATACTTCCTTATTACTCCGTACAAGGAAGTAAAAAGTTCATAAAAATCGGTTCACCCGTTTAGGCAGTAGGCGAGTCGAAAAACGGTTGCTAAGCTGCTGAAAATGATCTCAAGCCTTTTAGTATATAAGATAGATGCAACAAGTTTAGAAAAGTGATGTTTTAATGAACGAGTATGGTAGATTAGGGTACGAGCGAAGCGAGTATCTTAACAGCCATACGAGTTCATTAAAAACCGTTAAAAACACTTTTCTAACGCGTTGGATATACTATTTTTCGCATTTTATACATAAAAGTAAAATTATTGAAATATTTAAGAAAATTACATTATGTCAGAAAATATAAATAAATGAAAAATTATCTTGAAAAACAGTAGGCAGGTTGCATCAACAATGTAGCGTAACATGCCAACGTGAAACATAATAAAGTCTAGTAAATAAACAAACAAAGATTTTTCAAAATGTGTACAACAGTAAGATTAAATGCTTGTGCAGAGGAGATTTTGCATGCAGCTACGAAAGCCTAGTCTAGTTTGCTTCCAGCCAAATCCAAAAATATTTATAATAAATGTTACACTACGTTTTGTGCATGGAGAAGAAATAAATTAATGAAGGATGTTGATGAAAACGTTATGCCGGCTTATTTTTAAAAAAGGTAAATTAAATAAATGGGTAATAAAAGTGTTTCTTGTTATAATATTATGTCTAATTTATTGTTTTAGGCCAAGTGTCTAAAAGCTTCAAATTTGTGGAGTACGTATTCCATGATTAAAAGCACGCTACAAATTAACGAAAATGTGGATATTGTCACATAGGGAAACTTGACAAATCTAGGGACTTGTAAAATGAAAAGTTACTAAATATGATATGAAGTGAAGTAGTATATAAATGTCATTCTTGATGTAAACACATGTTTGAAGCACTAAAATAAATAAGTCATTAAATACATTACAATCTTTA
This sequence comes from Agonum fuliginosum, assembly GCA_947534325.1. Classification (NCBI taxonomy): domain Eukaryota; kingdom Metazoa; phylum Arthropoda; class Insecta; order Coleoptera; family Carabidae; genus Agonum; species Agonum fuliginosum. The sequence continues at coordinate 24,599,748 of OX384031.1, read as the reverse complement.
TTTCGCTACTATCCTTAATATATCACATGGTGGCAGCGGTGACGAGAACCAGAGAACTAAAGAAATAGTAAACATGTCGGGTTTTAAATCACCAAAAGAATTCGAGCCAGGTAACAATCCAGCAGAGGCCTGGAAAAAATGGCAACAACAAGTGGAAAACTACTGGATAGCGGCTGAAATAGAGACGATGACAAATAAAAAACAACGTGCCACACTATTACATTTGCTTGGAGAGGCAGGGTTGGAAATATACAGGTTGTCTGTTTATAAATGAACCAGCATTTATCTCGCTTATTTGTTGATTTAGCGTTTTTTGTCAAATACGTGATTTATACAGTATCATGTGTAGTAAATGATAGCGGATGTGCATCTTTGGTATCACTTCCGGTTTTTGAGGTAGTGATAGCAACTTTCAAATTTCAAATGGAACATTGTAATTTTTTTACGAATTTGAAAAGTACATTAAATTTGCTTTACGGTGGTATAAAAAAGTCATATGTTATATTATTAAAATATTAAATTACGGGCACTTAAATTATGCATTTTCAACAATCAATGTAAATTACAATAAAATATCTCTTAAATCTAATTATAATAAAGAAAACGCATATTATGAATAATTAAGAAACAATTAATTTATTATAGTACCTCGAGAGTACCTAACTTTAATTTTATAAAAGATGTTCAAAATGTTGACAGGTAACTGCTTTCAACAACTATTGTTTTTGTTTCGCGGCAAGGCTTACTTATTTCAGCGTTCATAGATGCATAATTTAAGTGCCCGTAATTTAATATTTTAATAATACAACATATGACTTTTTTATACCACCGTAAAGCAAATTTAATGTACTTTTCAAATTCGTAATAAAAAATACAATGTTCCATTTGAAATTTGAAAGTTGCCATGACTTCCTCAAAAACCGGAAGTGATACCAAAGATTCACATCCGCTATCATTTACTACACATGATACTGTATAAATCATGTATTTGACAAAAAACGCTAAATCAACAAATAAGCGAGATAAATGCTGGTTCATTTATAAACAGACACCCTGTATAATACGATGACATTTGTAGAAGTGGGAAACGCTTTAACCCCGGAAGTCATTATGAATGCGTTCACAAATTATTTTCAACCGTATATAAACGAAACATATGTCAGATATCTGTTTTTCACGACGGTGCAAGCCGAAAATCAACCCATAGATCAATTTATAACAATTTTAAAACAAAAGGCAAAAGACTGTGGGTTTGGAACTCTACAAAATTCACTGATACGCGACAGAATTGTATGTGGAGTGAGAAGTTCAGATCTGAGAGAGAAACTTTTAAAAACGAAAGACTTAACACTCTCACAGTGTATTGATACATGCAGAGCGGATGAGGAGTCAAAGAAACAAGTCCAAGCAATTTAATCCAAGCGAAGTATCAGTCAGTGTAGTCAAGAAAAGAATAATGAAGGATCCGGGGAATCCAATGAAACAGGGTAATGATAAATTATGTGCACGATGTAATACTGCACATGAATTTCGTAACTGTCCGGCGTGGGGGAAAGTCTGCCACAAGTGTAAGAAACATAACCATTTCGCCAGTCAATGTAGAGCAAAATTTATCCAGAAAATAGAAGAACAGGATAACTCAGAAGAAACTGAAGAATACCTTTTCGTTGGAAGTATCAAGGAAAACATAAAGAATCAAGAAGTAGAATGGTCGCAGAAGTTAACAATAAATATGAAAGAAGTCAAATTCAAGATTGATACCGGCAGTGAAGCCAATATTATTCCATATACAGTATATAAAAATTTAAAATCTGCGCCAATATTACAGAAAGCACAAAAAACGTTAATCACGTACTCCAAAGACAAAATTAATGTGAAAGGAACATGCATGTTACAGTGCAAACATAAAAATAAATTATATAATCTATATTTTTAAGTTGTAGAAGGTGAAAATCAGGCTATTCTAGGGCTAAGCAGTTGCGTGAATCTAAATTTAATAGAAAGAGTTAGGAAGATAGAAGAAGTTGACCGATCATCAACGGAAAACATTATAAAAGAATATGAAGATGTATTTCGGGGTATTGGGAAGCTTAAAAAGAAATATCACATCCGGTTAGAAGGAAATGCAGTTCCGCAAGTTTCAAGAACACGGAAAATTCCAATAGCTCTTCAAAGCAAAGTAAAAGCAACTCTCGACAAATTGGTTCAACAACAAATCATAAGAAAAGTCGACATGCCCACAGCTTGGGTACATCCTATAGTAGTGGTCGAGAAAAAAGATGACAAACTACGCATTTGCATGGATCCAAGGCCACTAAACAAATATATAATGAGAGAGCACAATGAGTTACCAACAATTGAATCCATTTTAGCATCTCTGCAAAATAGCAAATTTTTCACTGTTTTAGATGCATCTAGTGCCTTTCACCAGATTCCGCTGGACGAAGACAGTGCAAACTTGTGTACCTTCACCACTCCTTTTGGTCGCTATCAATACCTTCGACTACCATACGGTATATCAAGCGCTCCAGAAGTTTTTTCTAAGTCAGTGGCAGAAATCATTGAGGGTCTAGATGGTACGGTGGCGTATATGGACGACATCTTAATCAGCGGACGAACTTTAGAAGAACACAACTAAAGATTAAAGAAATTTTTACAGGCTGCGAGAAATCATGATCTGAAACTCAAAATATCAAAGTATCGTACATCTACGTCACAGTAATGCGTTCTCTCTCTCACTCTCTCTCTCACACATCTATCCTATTCTGAATTATTTCAATGTGTATGCCGTCTATCTTTGTTGAACGTAGTGTTTCTTTATCTATGAACTGTCATGTAAAGTAATGTACTTTAAAAATGGTTATAAAATATATTGCCTGGTTCGTAATTGTTATAATAATAGTTCAACAACTCCGAACAAAATATTCATAAGAATACCAACGAATACAAAACTTGGGACAGACAAACGATATAATTGTCAAAATATTTAACCAATTTGACATTTTATAATATCTTTCGTAGATATCGTGGATCCGTTATCATTCCAATCAATGTCATTAATTGAAGTAACAAAAATAAAATTAAATTCTTTGATAATTCCAATGTACCTTGCCTAAATTTTGTAGTAAAATATGTGCAGTTTAGCGCGCTAGCATAAAATCATAGTTTTTTGCTAAATCTGTAATGAAAATTGATAAGCTTTGCCCGAATACTCCCATTGAAAGATATGTTGAATGACATAGGTCTGCGAATCATATAAGTGGTACTAAAACTCAGGATCAAATTTTTGAAGGCAAATTTATAAATTATATATCTAAAGAATATATTTTCACGTGTATTCTTACATACAATAATAAAGAAACTACCAAATTGTATTTTATATTTTGTAACATTTAAAAACAGTTGATTTTACATGAGTACATTTTAATTCCAGCTCCATTGTTTGAGAAGATTTTCAGTTGTACATCTACGTCACACAAACTTTAAAAATTAATTACAGCTTTAGTAAAAACAATTAAGGCTTATCAGTACTCTCAATCGCTTTCAAATAACATGAAGTTTCAATAAAAAATTTTAAAAAAAAATCTGACGTGGCCATCACACAACCTTCCGCCATATCTAGACTTTAAACAGAAATGTATACGTACAATCCGGTGTCCATTTAAAATATACAAATAAAAATCTAAAATATTCAAACACAGACATTAGTATCACCTGAATCAAAAGATTCATTTACATGAAAACTCTTCTGTGTTGAAGCAATCCTCCGTTCAGTTACTACATTTAATATATTACTTATGACTTATATAGCTCTAGTATGCCAACTTGTCACCCGTCTCATCTGTCAATATTTTTTATGCAGAAACAAAAATCAAACGAACATGGATTACAAGATTTCAACGTTTTATTTGATAAATTTATTTTTACCTCTCGCCTAGAGAGGTATAGGGATCGTGAAAAAATTCGATGTCGAGATTTTTGTCAATTAGCACGTTTTAGCACCTGCAGAACCTATTTTGACTATTTTCACGATGATGTCTGTGTGTGTGTGTGTGTGTATGAAAGTCTGTATGTACGCCTACTATAGTCTTTCGTCCCGGTTCATTATCTCAAATTCTACTGAACATAAAATTCTAATATTTTGCATTATACAATTATATATGTTAATGAAGAGCTGAAAAGATTTTGGTAAAAATCCACCAACCGGAAATGGTACTTTTCTTGTAGCACTATAACATTTTTTGCAAAAATTGTATAAAATAATGCGATTGTTACAATTTGACATACCACACATGAAAGAAGAAATTACATTGTACAATATTTAATCTTACTTGTTTCTATATCTTTAACCAATAAAGAAATATAATTTTTTTAAATATATAATTTTACCTACCACGATTTGTGAATCCCGAAATAGAAATAAAATTTAAAACAAAATAAAATTGTCAATGTGACAGATAAACAGATGTCTGTGGCAAGGAGGTTTCTCTGTGGTGTAGAATTTTGAAATGTTGGATATAATATAGATATTAACTGGACATAGTATTATGTAAATATGGTATTTATAAAATAAAATAATATATTAAACTAAAAGCTGATTAGATTTGTGAAATATATAATTTATTACCTAATTAAAGCTTAATATTTGGTTAAATACGAGGTTAAATAATAATACTTCAATGTCAAGGCGAGAGGTATTGTAACGGCCACGTCAGATTTTTTTAATTTTACTGTAGTTCTTTAATGCTACCAGATAAAGACAATTTTTTTATAACGTAAATTGCAAATAACTTTTCCTCTTATTCTTATTACAAATAAATACTATATTTATCCAAATTTATAGAAATTTTTAACACTTAATCTTTTTAATCTTCAAAAAATATCACTTCCGGTAAAGATATTTGTACCAAAATCTAATGAGCTCTTCCTATTCGTATACAATTGTAAAATACCAAATATCAAAATTTTTGGGTAATTCGTATTTGAGTTATCCAACAGACGGCATCGGCCCGGACCACACACATACACACACACACACGCACACACACACACACATACATACAGACATCATCGGGAAACTATCAAAAATGAGTTGTAAGGACCCTAATTCGTGCTCATCCACTAAAAACTCACTACCCGATATTTTGCATGATTCCAATACCTTCCTTTACAGGTAAGCGGAAGGTAAAAATGGTAAACTACCCTATTATTTAAATATGTATTTCCCGGGTTTTTTCATTTAAACAGAGGGCAGCACCTGAAGAGATGTGCAGTTGTCAGCTGTCAAGTTTGTATTTAGTCTAGTTCTTTTTGGTGCCAAGAATGCACATGTAGTTTTGTGATCTGTCAATAAAACCTAAATTTGTTACAAGATTCGGTGTTTCATTGTGTTTAACCCAACAGGTTATGGGCCCAGCAACACCGATCTTCAAGTTTTAAGTAAAGTTTATAATTTCGCCAGAAAAAGTCACGCGAAGTGTGAGATCCGTTTTGAGGTTACGTTCCGCCAACGTGCAAAGTGAAAACCAAACCGAAAAACGATGGAAAGCGATCTAGGGCGAATCAATAAACTGAAAAACAGTGAAAACTGGTCCTTATGGAAATTCCAAGTGCGAATCGTACTGAATTCACACAATGCTTGGAACGTTGTAAACGGAACGTCTGTGAAACCGGAACCCAATGCGAACCAGGATGCCGCGCAACTCCAGCAGTTCAACGCTCAACGCAGCATGGACCAAAACCGACAATTTCGCCCAGAAAATCATCGCAACGACCATTGCGGATCAACAAATGTTGCACATCATCAACTGCGAATCGGCGAAGGCGATGTGGGACAAGCTTCTCTCAGTTCACGAGCAGAGATCCGACGCCAGCGTGCACATGCTTCAACAACAGTGGTACGCAATGACGAAAGACCCAGCGGATGACATCGCGACCCACATTTCGAAGTTGGAGGATCTGGCGCACAGACTTCGGAACCTAGGTGAACAGTATTCCAAATTCTCTTATAATGACCAAAATTCTCATGACACTACCCTGCCAGTTCAACCACTTCGTTAGCGCATGGGACTCGACCAACGCCAACGAAAGAACCTTGGCCAACCTGATTTCAAGACTGTCTATTGAAGAAACCCGCATAACCTCCAAGGAGAAGTCGGAAGGAAGTGCTCTCGCCGCAAGAAATCTACACTCGAAGAACACGGGATTCAAAGGAAACCAGCACAAAGGCGACACGTCTCGGAAACCGGGCAAATGTTATGAATGCAACAAGTATGGTCACTGGGCAAGAGACTGTAGAAGCAAACGGAAGAAGAAAGAGTCAAGCGACTCACAGGGTCAAGCAAGGGGCCATGCACTCATCGGAGAAATATTAACATCGATGACAGGTATTGGCGCTGAGACCGACAGTTGGTACCTCGACTCCGGAGCGAGCGATCACATGTCAAATCAACGTGACTGGTTTGTCAACTACGTTGAGTTTGAACAACCATGTCCGGTCCGGATGGGAAACGGGGAATGTATTCATGCATATGGCTCGGGAGATATTAACGTACTGGCATTCAACGGGCAGAAGTGGGCCGAGAGACATCTGGCAAAAGTCCTGTATCTGCCAGACATCAAGTACAATCTGTTTTCTGCCGGAGCCGCCCTCGACAAAGGCCTACAGCTCGAATCGGATCAATCAACATGCAAACTACTTCGAAACGGAGATATCGTTGCAGTGGGAGAACGTCAACACAAGCTTTACAAGATGAAATTCCAAGTAAAAGGCAGCGACCCCGGAAAGCAAGCTCACCTAGCTACTAGTGAGTCACTGCAAATGTGGCATGAGAAGCTAGGCCATCAAAACTTCCCGCATGTGAGGGCCTTTCTGAAGGCAAAGAAGATCGACTTCAAGGACCAGGACGACATCTTCTGCGAAGCCTGCACACTCGGGAAAATGCACCGCTTGCCATTTCCATCCTCGAAAACGAAAAGCTCCGAGATAGGGCAGCTCGTACACGCCGACGTTTGCGGCCCCATGCCTGAGAAGTCTATCGGGGGATCAAGGTACTTCCTTCTTCTGAAAGATGACTTCTCGCACTGGAAACGTCTCTACTTCCTGAAACAAAAGTCGGAGGTTGCTAGCTGCCTTGAGGACTTCTTGAAGAAAGAAGAAAAGCATCTGCCGAAGGGCGTGGTGACGCTGCGCACAGACAACGGCCTAGAGTTCATCAATCGACAGGTCAAAGAATTGACTCAGCGGTTCGGTGTTGTTCATCAGAGGACCGTGGCATACAGTCCTCAACAGAACGGAGCCGCGGAACGGGACAACCGAACCTTGGTTGAAGCAGCGAGAACCCTCCTTCAGTCTAAGAAACTGCCGACGAAGCTGTGGGCAGAAGCCGTCAACACCGCAGCGCATGTGTTGAATAAGACTGGAACGAGCAGTGAGAAAGGTAAAACACCGTGCGAGCTGTGGCTCGGACAAGAAGCTGATGAGTCGATCCTGCGGATTTTCGGCGAAGAGACGTACGTACACATCCCCAAAGAAAAGAGACGAAAGCTAGATCCGAGAAGGCGGAGCGGGGATTCTTCATCGGGTACGACAGCGACATCAAGGGCTACAAGATTTGGTTCCCAGAAAACGATCGAATCAAAGTGTACCGAGACATTAAATTCTCCGGAAAATTCTTCTCCCCCGACACTACTCCAAGGGAGGAGGAATACGCCAAGCTGGATCTGGTATACGAACCGGTTTTGTGAGCGGCGGACCCAGAGCCAGACCACACTGCAGACATCCACGAAGACCACAATGAGGAACAAGAACAAGGCGCTGGGGTACCGGATATCGAGAACGATAACAATCATCCAGATCTACCTGAAAATGGCCGCCGACCTGACGCACAGGGTGGATACAATCTACGCAACCGACGAGAGATCAATCCACCAACCAGGTACCTCGATATTGCGCAATGTACGGCTTTCATTGCGGATCAATCAGAACCCGTGACGTACGAAGAGGCTCTGAACTGCGACGAGTCGAAGGAGTGGAAGAGGGCCATGAACGACGAAATTCTATCACTCCAAGAGAATCACACTTGGAGCCTGGTCAAACAACCCAGAGGCGAAACAGTCATCGACAACAAGTGGACATTCAAGGTTAAGATGAACCCAGATGGGAGCACCAATCGCTACAAGGCCCGACTTGTCGCTCGGGGCTTCAGACAACAGTACGGAGTCAACTACTTCGAAACATTCAGCCCTGTAGTTCGATTTGACTCTATACGAGCGATTCTCTCTGTTTCAGCCTCCAGAAAGATGCAGCTGTACCAATTCGACATCAAGTCGGCCTTCCTGTACGGGGAGCTTCAGGAAAACATTTATATGAAGCAGCCTGTGGGGTACAAAGACGGAACCGACCGTGTCTGCAAGCTGAACAGAAGCCTCTATGGCTTAAAGCAGGCGTCCAGATGCTGGAACCAGCGACTGAGAGACGTTTTGAGAAAATACAACCTGGTTGCAGCGGACGCATACCCCTGCGTGTTCTCCAGCTCAGGAGGCGGACACCAATTGATCCTCGCCATATACATTGACGACGGACTCATCGCCTCCACTGACTCGAGATTGGCGACCCAGCTGCTCACCGAGTTGAAGAAGGAGTTCAGCATCACCTTCGGCGAGGCCAAGTACTACCTGGGACTGCAGATCGTTAAGCTTGCGGATGGATCGATCTTCCTTCATCAAGAGGCGTATCTGCAAAAGGTGCTGGCCCGTTTCAACATGGAAAAAGCAAATCCTGTGGCGGTCCCCGCCGATCGCCATCACCAGATGCATGCAGCCGTCCATGGGAAGGAAGAGGAGGAACCGATCAACGCTCCATACCGCGAGGCTGTCGGCAGCCTTATGTACTTGTCGACCGGTACGAGACCCGATATCACTTTCGCCGTCAACAGTGCTGGTCAATATTTGGCGAAACCAAGCAAGGTACATTGGAATGCGATCAAGCGCATTTTGAAATATTTGAAAGGTACTCCACGCCACGGAATACTGTTCACTTCCGACAGTGACTTGCAACTTCGAGCATTCAGCGACGCGGACTACGCAGGGGACACCGAGTCCAGAAAATCGACTAGTGGATTCGTCATGAAGCTGGGATCATCGCTCATCTCATGGGGCTCCCAGAAACAGAAGGCAGTCGCCCTGTCTACCACGGAGTCGGAGTACCTTGCCGCTGCTAACGCTGTGAAGGAAATTATGTGGCTGAAAACCTTACTGTCAACACTTCTGGATTCCGGTTCTGTCAATACCACGTTGCTGATGGACAATCAGAGTGCCATTCGGCTGATAAAGAACCCGGAATTCCACAAGAGGACGAAGCACATTGACGTGAGGTTTCATTTCATCCGTGAAAAGTAAGAGTCAGGAGAATTCACATTGGAATACACACCAACCGAAGATCAAGAAGCAGACCTGATGACCAAGGCCCTACCAAAAGTCACCCTTCAACGTCAACGGGAGATGCTGCGGGTGGTGGACATCCAAAAGGTTATACATCGTTAACTAAAATTATTCCTAAGCAAATTATTCAATCAAAGTGGGAGTGTTGAATGTATTGATTTGAATTATTTAAATATGTATTTCCCGGGTTTTTTCATTTAAACAGAGGACAGCACCTGAAGAGATGTGCAGTTGTCAGCTGTCAAGTTTGTATTTAGTCTAGTTCTTTTTGGCACATGTAGTTTTGTGATCTGTCAATAAAACCTAAATTTGTTACAAGATTCGGTGTTTCATTGTGTTTAACCCAACACCAGATATTCTCAAATTGAAAAAGAGTTGCTAGCGGCAGTAAGTAGTTGCGAAAACTTTAACTACTATGTTTATGGAAGAAAATTCATACTAGAGACAGACCACAAACCACTGCTAGTAATTGTAAACAAACCGATAGACACGTTATCTCCTAGACTGCAAAGATTGGTGTTACGGCTGTTACGATATGATGTTCAGCTGAAATATACTCCAGGAAAATTTATGTATGTTTCAGATATGTTGTCACGTAGTCCACAATCTGAAACCTGCAACACCAATTTCATAGAAGATGTTGTGGTTTCATCGGTTGTGGTCTCTTCGGAAGAGAAGTTAAACAAGTTAATAGAAGACACATTCGAAGACGACACTCTTCAACAAGTAAAGAAATATATTCTTGAAGGGTGGCCCAAACACTGCGCTGCGGTAAAACCGAACATTAAGCCGTATTTCCAGGTAAAAAATGAACTACACGAAGAAGGAAATCTTTTGTTTAAGGGCAAACAACTCATAATTCCCCAGCAACAAAGATCAGAGATATTACAGAGAATCCATAGTGCGCACCAGGGCATAAATTCCTGCATCAATAGAGCGAAGAGTGCAGTCTATTGGCCAGCGATGAATAAAGAAATTGAACAATATGTTTTAAATTGTGTAACCTGTCAAAAATACTCAAGAGCAAATACGAAGGAACCGCTACACCCACACCCAGTAGTGGAACTTCCGTGGGGAAAAATCGCAATAGACTTTCTAAAACTTAAAAATGTTGATTACATTGTACTTACTGATTATCATTCTAAGTTCATACAGTTAGAGATTATGAAGTCGAAAAATGCGTTTGCTGTAATAGAAGTACTAAAACGAATATTTGCAGTACATGGTTGCCCTAGAGAAATATTCTCAGACAATGGACCTCCATTTGATAGTTCGGAATATAAAAATTTCATTAAAAAATTGGTGATCAAACATTCAACTTCCAGCCCGGGGCACAGTCAATCCAACGGTATGATTGAAAGACACATACAGACGTTAAAAGGGTTAATTATAAAATCAAATGAAGATCCATTCCATGTAGTACTTGCATATAACTCAAATGCAAAGCGAAATCTTCCTTCGCAAGTCGAAATGCTTATGGGAAGAAAAATAAGAGCCAACATTCCAGTATCGAAGGAAACGCTTCAACCGAATTTTGACACGAAAACAACTATCCAAAAACTGAAAGAAAATCAAGTACGAGATAGGAAATATTCTGATAAATCAGCAAAGCCACTTAGCCTTTTACTAAGAGACAACCCTGTTTTAATTAAAAAAGCAACAAGGGAATGGACTCCCGGCATTATAATCAGTCCAGATAAGAATCCAAATTCATATTGGGTAAGAGAAGGAGGAGGAAAATACCGAAGAAACAGAATACATTTACGGCCTTTACAAATACCACAAGAAGGAAGAGGGGAAGAAGAAACACTAGAAGGAAAAACCAGAGAAGAAGCCGGGCTGATGGAAGAACCAAAGCAAGAGGAGAAATCGACGCCTAAGAAATCAACGGCTGAATTCATCACCGATAAGACACCAGGAAAACAGTCGTCTCCCCGTAAGGCCCTAACAGGAAACCAGATGACTTCGAGAGGCCGCATAATAAACAAACCACCGAGGTTTCAAGACTTCGTGACATAATTTATTATTATTATTAAATTTACTTTTTGGGGGGACATGTCACATAGGGAAACTTGACAAATCTAGGGACTTGTAAAATGAAAAGTTACTAAATATGATATGAAGTGAAGTAGTATATAAATGTCATTCTTGATGTAAACACATGTTTGAAGCACTAAAATAAATAAGTCATTAAATACATTACAATCTTTATTTCGCTACTATCATTAATATATCACAGATATTTTGAATTATAAAAAGCTAATAGCGTTTTTAAAACTTCAATATGATGATTATGAACCGAAGAAGTCAAACATTTTGACAATGGAAAACGTACAGAAATTTTTAATTGAAGCATCTGATAACGAATTTTTGTTAATGAAAGTGGTAGGTACTGATTTTGGCCTTAACGGCGCGTACAGAACTATGCGTGTTGAAAGTTGAAGACATTGCAGACGCCGGATCGACTTTGATTGTGACGTTAAATGATACGAAGACAAAAAATCTGCTGTGGCCAGCACACGACCTCTCGCCAAATTCTGCTTATTCTACTAATCTAATAAATAGTTTTACTTACATTTTAATAGTTTTATGTTCACGTAATATGTAAACGATAATGTAAACCAAGATACAAGCAAAAGATGTCAACTGTACTGTCACTGTCATAATCATTCAAATTTTATGTAGAAACAAATTTCATATCATGGACAACAATATACTGAAATTTCAAAAAAATAGAATATTAATTATTGTACTTTATTTTATTGTTAAATACTATCAGATTCAGCAAATTGTATTTAAAATTAACTGTACCCATAGATAATTATATTTTCATTTATTTTTAATTGCAAAATTTGTAATAAATAAATGTACCAATATATTTAAGAAAAACTATATAAAGTTTCAAAAAGTACTACTTCCGGTTTGCGGATTTCTACCAAAATCTTATCCGGTGTTAAGATGCTTATTAAAACCTTAAATATGAAATTTGGTTATTAAAGGCTTGATACTTTTTAAGTTATCGTGGACGAAAAATCGTCACATACGTCCATACATACATACGCACACACACACACAGACATCATCGTGAAAATATTAAATTCGTATTCTAGAGACCCTAAAACGTGCTTATCCACCAAAAACTCATACTCGAAATTTTTGACCCATTACAATACCTCTCTTATAGAATATGAGGCGAGAGGTAAAAAGGAGGATATTTACAGTTACTTCAGAATGTAATGGGATAGAATTGTATAGAAAATATTTTAGATTAAAACCTGCTAATTTAACTCATGGAAGACTTTTTTTATTTTATAAAAATGGCAAATGTTCCGTTCAACCGATTGGGATCAACAGTTTTACGAAGATGCCAAGTAAAATTGCGGAGTATTTGAAGCTATCAAATCCAAAGAGTTATACTGGACACTGTCTGCGGAGAACATCCGCTACATTTTTGGCCGACAGTAGAGCTGATATTCAGATGTTAAAAAGACACGGAGGGTGGCATTCAAGCAGCATCAGTGAAGGTTATGAATGTTGAAGATAGCATCGAAAACAAGGTCAGAACGTCAAAAAGAATTTTTAGTGAAGCACAGTCAGCTTCTTCGAATATTTCTCCTACACAGCAAACCGTAGCACCAAGTGAAGTTAACCAGGCTTCGATATCATATACTGAATTACAGTCAGCAGCGCCAGTTAATATACAATCTAGTTTTATAACATTTTCTAAGTAATTGTATTTTTAATGTTTATCATGATAAAATAAATAAATAAATAATATTCATTATACACGGCATTTTATTAAATATTCATTTGTTAATCGGTTCCTGAGTATTAATGGTTGCTATGAATTAAAGACTTACTTTATTAAATGATTTTGAATTGAATAATATAGTGCATTATTATATAAAATGCGAAAAAATATATTTGTAAGTAGGTACCTATATATTTGTATAGTAGTAAAAATAGAGGGTATGGCGAGAGGTTTATTTTGTGCTGGCCACACAATTCAGAGTAAAAAACTTCATTATTCAGTATCTTGTAATCATGATTGTTTAACATTTGTTACTACCGTTACTTACTACGTAAAATTTAATGGATTATGACAGCCTTATATCTTCTTCTGCAGTTTACATAAAATGACTAAAATATATTTGTGAGTACCTACCTATAATATAGTAAAAAGAGTAGGAAGAGTATGACGCGAGGTCGTGTGCTGGCCACATCAGATTTTTTATCCTTCATACGCTAAAAGCCCTGTCAAATATTTTTATCTAGGGCCCGAAAGTACACCAGTTAGGCCCTGTATGCTAACAAACATAAACCTATTAATACGCAGTGGTGAAAGTAGACCAGTTCAGCTCGCACTTCTGTTATAAACCCAAATTCTAAAGCATACTGAACTTGAACAGTTTTAATGGAACATTATAAAAATAATATAGGTATTTAATTTTGCATGTTTCTTATATGTATTTTGTACGCAACATAACTACATAACTTCGAAATATTTGTAAGCTTTAATTGCTATGTATCATTATTGTGCTTTTGCTGGGACCCTATACATTCATGTGCGTCGTCAATTACGGGTTAAGTAATTATTGTGCGGGGTGCAAGCTTAAACTTAAAGTCAGCATTTTTATGTGTTTTTGAGAAAACGGGTTAAGGTACAAAATTAATTTTAGTGTAACGATAAAGCAACAAAATATACCCAACTTTTTTGCTGGGTGCAAGAAATGGGATACCAACTTTATATATAATATACCTTCCTAACCTACCTATCTACCATTGTTTCTAAGTAAAATTTAATGACGACTGTGATAGTTGACATTGTATAATTTGTCTTTTTACTCATTACTTTAAAACTATTATAGTAAAATTGATAGTTAAGTAGGTAGGCACCGAGTAGGTACTTATTTATTAGATTAGTAGAATAAAAAAAGCAGAACTTGGCGGAAGGTCATTTGCTGACCAAATAAGATTTTCTTGCAATTTGGAACAATACATAATTTTGTAAGTAAAATACAAAGAACCAGTCATCATTTTCAAATTTGTGGTAACAAATAAATTGTATTTTAATTTCTTCTTTCTTATATAACGGGAATAATAATTACAATTATTAACACTTCTAAAATAATTTGTTCCACCTCTAGAAATAAAGACATCTTCATCTAATGATATCAAACTATAAAGATAATGTTTACATCCGAACACCTTTGACATGGGGAATTATGTTACTTAAGAATAATAAATATACTAATAACAGCCAATTTAATTTTATTAGATGATTATACCATTGCATGTGTTGTTTATTATTTATATTTATTTAATATGAAAAATACAACTTACCATTTGTAGAATTTCCCAAAGAAAATTGTAAGTTTAGAAACACGAAGAATAATTCCAACAAAAACGTATTCTGCCACATGGTGCACCCATATCATTTAACACAATTTAAAGAACGCTGCACAAATAAAATAATAATTCATATTTCACAAGCAGATATTATAGAAGTATTCGATGATATCAAGAACACAACAGAAAAGTCAAATGATGACTGATTGTGTTTAATAGTGTTTGTGTCTCGTATATGTGCTGATGTAGTGGTGGTGGTATGTGACTCGCACCACTACAAGAAGTTGTGGAACGCGCCTGTACTTCAGATGACCAAAATATAAGATTTTCGCGGGAATTCAAATTACATAAGAAAGCTTACCTTTAAAAAAATTTAATTACTTTAAAATTTTGAGACATGTAGGTCACGTCACAATTTTATTTTTACAAACAAAGACATGTAAAGTCACTGGATATCTGAGTAGTTTTTTATGAAAATTATTTGGATGATACTTTTCCGTATTATGAACCTGCATAATTCAAATATAATTTTAGTTACTCCCTCGTTATAAGTTTTGATGTGCTTAAAATACTAAATTTTTAATTCATTTATATAGCACGTAAGGTTTATTTTCTTTTATAATTCAAATCATACAAGAAAAATTATATAAATCATATAAAAACATCTTACAATTTAAAATAATACTGTAATTTCGTAAAAGTATGTTAATTAAAATTAAGCGTAAAAATAATTAATCGATTAATTAACTATGTTGAGTAAAAAAGTAACTACAAGAAATAAGAAGGGAGTAACTCCAAAATTTATATTTTATTTTTGATTTTAATATATTAAAGAGAATTTGGAATCTAAATATATATTACAAAATATGTAATTATAATGTGTAATAAATTATTGTATTTGATTAAAACTAAACACTAATCTTTTGAGACTGTGTTTTTTATTATAATTTAATAGACATTATAATTTTATTAATAATTTAATATAATACAACCACAAATGAATAAATCTAAAAAACAATTATATTGTTAAGTATTTTATGACTACAGTCTCAAAAAGATTGTTTTAACAAAAAAGGTTTTGTTTCTGATAATTTAAGGAAATTAAATATTTGTTGCAGCTAAATTTACGGAGACATGTTTTTGTCAAATATGTAAAAGAATGTTTTAACATCACAAAAAGTACTCTAAGAGTTTTTTTAGATACATCCTCAACACTCATACCAATTTATTTTACAACTTAATTTTGCGCTGCTTATTAATCATTACAATAAAAACTTAAACGAGTATTCTTTTGTAAATTTACTTTACAAAAATTATAATTCCGATAGATTCTACAACAGAAAATTTCTAAAAGAATTAAACACCAACAATTATCAATGTTGAATGAAAATTAAAATGTCATACTCTTGGCTAGTTCATCCAGTCATTCAGTTTAGCAGTTCAGTAGTCATGGAGCACTATGCTCTGTACAGTACGCTTTGTAATTTTCTTCATCTAATTTCCAGTGTGAAAGTTTGGCACAGCCTATATGCATTATGTGATTACATCCACGTTTTAAACAACAAACTGCAGCGCCCCGCAGTCCGCATCGTTTGCACGTCACTGAACACGCGCCCCACACCGCTCCCTCCAAACCCATTATTTTAGGTCCTACAAGGTACACTCCAGGGCCCCAAATTACACAGTCTTCGTGCACCCACACTTCAAACGAGCTTGACGTCACTTCTGCTATACCAAGCATTACATCTTTCCCTAAATCTGTACCATCTATAGAATCTCGTAAGCTAGAATCGGAATTCTGACGCTTTTTAGATTTTTTTCCATGTGTTTGTTTCCCCGATTCCGGAGATGAGAGTCCTGTTAAAGTAGCAGCGGTTGCTGCAGAGCGCTTGCTTTTAAATTGAATATCAAACGGATCGTCCAATTTACGTTGATATTCAGGGCAATCGGTTGTAATGACATACGGCCCAAATAAGTCTCCAGGACTATATTGGGGCAAGTCTAAAGTAAACGGAGAAGGACCTGGTAGTTGAGGGTCCGTAGCATGCGGTCCTCGTTTACAGAAAACGCAAATCCACGTTGCGTCTCGGGTTTGAGCGTCGTATTTATTGCTTAGTGTACTGCAGTGCAAGCCTTTTGATCGCACTTTGTGCCTATATTCACTGTCATCGTGAAACTTCTTATTTTTAAGTTGTTTTCCTGGTTTGTCCGGATCATCTTCATTACAAGGAGTGTTCACTATGCTCACTGATATAGGTGAATCTCTAGGTCCTTTAATTTGAATAAATGGTCCTTTTGATCTACTTGAACTAGCATTACTTCCTGAATCATATGAATAAATATCCTTTACAACATCGGGTTTGTTATTAACATGAGATTTTCCCAACACACCTTTTTTACTTTTCTTTATTTTACCACTGATTTGAGAAGTGGTCTTACTACTTGCAGAACTTTTACTAAGAGATGCATCTAGTTCTTCATTTCGTTTTTTGTTTCCCTTGTGTTTCTTTCGAGGCGTACTCTCTGTTGAATTACTTTCACTTGGTCTTCTGGAACTATTTTTTGAACCTTTGGGTCTACCACGTTTATGTGCAATACTTTTACTAGTCCCCGCAACTTCATTTGACGTTGAAGTTACACTTTCATTAACGTTCTGAGATGTTGATGCAACTGCTAAAGGATCAGTTTGAGGTTGTTCTTGGTCAGTCTCTGAATCTGCAATTCCTGCAAACATTTTTTCTAATTCATCTTCCACTGCCACAAAACACTGTGTATCGCCTGCCTTCTTCTGCGCCAAAGTCACTAGTTGTGGAGCTGCCGATGGTTCTGGGGGAATTTGTTTATTTTCATACTGATCACTGCTACATTGTTGTGGTGGTATTTCTACTGTACTAGGTTGACACATTGTGGTATCGTTACTAGAACCGCTTTGATCTCTAGTAATGACTGACACTGGTTTTGCTGCTGGAATGTTTTCGCCAAGCAGATCCACGGACACAATCGAATTCGGAATAACTGTCAACTCTTTGTTATAAGATTCTTCTAATACGCAAACAGTTGAAGTGGTGACTGGTATTTCACGAATTTCTTCTTTACTTGTTGCAGCAACCATAGCAGCTATATTATCTATTGTTTCTGACTCAGACACTGTTTTTCTTCTAGTTTTTTTTGGTGGAGTTGGACTGGTGGGTGGCTCACTGCTTGATCTCCGACGAGCTGGTATCTCTTTTAATTCTTCTGGTTTCAGTAAAGGCCCCAAGACAGTATCTTGCGTTTTTTGTTCATCTAAAATCTCTGCAGGGGGAAGTACTGATTCAATAACTGGTTGTAATTTTTCATTCTCGGCACTAATAGTTTCATCCTCCTTGGTAACCTTCATCGTTTTACTAGGTTTACGTTTTCGTCGCGACTTGTTACTGTCCAGAGAATCTTCATTACTAACTGGAGAAGCAACTTCATCATCTCGAATCGGTGTAGGAGTTGGAGCACTAGCTACCGCAGTTCCCTGGCTACTATTACTGTTCTCATCATGAGAACTACTCGCTGCTGTTACAATTACACTTTGTGGTTGTTTCTCACTAGTTGTAGTATTTAACCTATCAATTATTGAATCCATCCGTTTAGTGGTGGGTCTTCGAATGCCTTTTGGATTCGGCTGGCAATCGGGGCCAAGACCGGGACTAGGGCCTTTGGTAAGCTCCACAGCACGATCACCATCGAGAGCAGCACCAACGGGCAGACTGTTGATCTGTTTGGTGTCACGCACAGATAAACTAATAGGTGTAGGTGGAATGTCGCCGTTTTGGTTGCCATTACGTGTGAGGCTCAGGTCGACACCGGGCGAATGGCGTGTATAAGGTCGTTCAGAACCAAGCATCTGCTGCAGATTAAACAACGGACTGTGTGGTAGGCCCTTCGTCGGCTCCGTGGTGGTTGGTGTATGCCACGTCGGCTGATGTGTGGCCAACATTGACAGATCACTCGACATATGCGCATGCTGCGGCTGCCGGGCTGGATAGTAATTGGGCACCTGCAACAATAAATTCAGTTAAATATTCGCATTTATATTAGTAAAATTATTTGAATTTTTAAAATGTAAAATCTATTTCACACTTACACCACTATTCATTATTTGAAATTTTAATATATTTTTTTCATAGTATAACTTTTATATGTATGGTTAAAAAAATCTGATGTGACCAGCACACATCCTCCCACCGTATCTAGATAACTAACTTTTAAACTTAAATGTATACGTAGAATCTTGTGCCTATTTAACACATGAAAATAAATATCTATAATATTCAAACACAAAAATCTGCATCACTTGACTCACAAAATTCAAAAAGAAACAAGAAACAATCATGGTATGGCGTTGTATTATACCCGGTTGTGGCATTTCTGAAGAGAAAAATCCTTTGAAGTTGTCCGTATTTTGTATACCGAATAATGAAGAAATTCGTAAAAAGAGGAGTAAAAATTTAAAATTTGATTTAAAAGGTGCTAAAACAAATCATCGAATATGTGAAAAACATTTTAAAGATGAAGATATGTTCAAAGGCGATCATAATGTAACTTACAATGGTGAATTGATGTCATCAGTAAGTTTTGTACTCTTATATTTTATAATTTTACTTAGTCTATATGTTAATTAGTTTATTATTACAGTCCTTGCGCAAGAGAAAAATATTGAAAAAGGGAGCATTACCATATTTCAAAGCTAATGAAAATGTGAACTTTCACATAGTTGATGAGATTCCGAAAGTTGCTGATACTAGAAAAGAACTCCAGGAAGCTTCATGTATAAAAGTAATATCTTATTTATATATTTAAATAACGAATGTGATAAATATAATATAATATATTTTTTTAATTTCCTCTAGGAAAGTAATAATGAAACCATTATTATGAAAGATGAAAATACTTTTGAATCGGCTTCTGCTGATGAAATTGAAAATCTTGTTTTGTCTACTACTACAAAAAAATCTGCTGTGGCCAGCACACGACCTCTCGCCTAATTCTGCTTATTCTACTAATCTAATAAATAGTTTTACTTACAAAAAGCAAAAGATGTCAACTGTACTGTCACTGTCTTATTAATTCAAATATGTAGAAACAAATTTCATTATCATGGACAACAATATACTGGAATTTCAAAAAAATAGAATATTAATTGTACTTTATTTTATTGTTAAATACTTCCAGATTCAGCAATTTGTATTTATAATTAACTGTACACATAGATAATTACAATTTCTTTTATTTTTAATTGCAAAAATTGTCATAAATAAATAATATACCAATATATTTAAGGAAAACTTTTTCAAACTTCAAAAAGTACTACTTCCGGTTTGCGGATTTCTACCAAAATCTTATCCACTGTTAAGATCCTTATTAAAACCTTAAATATGAAATTTGGTTATAAACAGTTTGATACTTTTTAAGTTATCGTGGACGAAAAATCGTCAGTTCATACAAACACACACACACACACACACACACACACACACACACACACACACACACACACACACACACACACACGCACGCACGCACGCACGCACGCACGCACGCGCGCACACACACAGACATCATCGTGAAAATAGTAAATTCGTATTCTAGAGACCCTGAAACGTGCTTATCCACCAAAAACGCATACTCGAAAATTTTGACCCATTATAATACCTGTCTTATAGAATATGAGGCGAGAGGTAAAAATCTCGAGCAGACAAAAAAAATTTGCAGAATAAGAAGAAAGGTTGGAAAACTATGTTCAAGGAGAAGTTGACGTTAGCGAAATTATTGATATTGATGATTTAATGTCTCCAGAATTACATTATTGTATTATATATTATCTATGTGGGTTTATTTGTAAGAGAATAAAAGAAGATACAAAATGCGCGGATTGTAAAGATGCATTTAAATCCCATGACGAATGCTTTGTTTTTCCGGTTGCCGAGTTAATTAACAACCGAACGCGTGGCAAACTGATTTATCCAAGTCAGTATATATTTACTCTATTTTCAAAAATGGAGGAAATTTTTCAATTAAATATTGATAAACCAGATTGTCTATCTTATATACTAAAAGGCTAGGTATCACTATATTTTCAGCAGCTTAGCAACCGTTTTTATAATCGCCTACAGCCTAAACGGTTCAACCGATTTTTATGAACTTTTTTTTATTTGATAGAGGTTCATGTGAGGTAGTGCCTTTTGGGTATATGAATATTGTAGATGGCGTGGTAGTCGCAGGGGAGTTGAAAAACCATGATTTTTTTGAGTCCTTGGATACGGGCATTATACGTTATTCGATTGTTTTTTTCATTTGACATATAGGTAGAGAATGAATTTGACTATATTTCTATATATGTTTCAACCCAATATTGGGTATATTAAGAAAGTTATTAAGAAAAAACTGAAAAATGCACGGAACGCAAATGGGAGCATGCCATGGAATTTTTGTTTTCTTTTTGATAAAAATGATTTTTTTGTCTAGTGTCAGATTTGACGTTTCCAATTTGAAATTTTATTTGGATTTATCTTTTATATTTGATAAGGTAGAAATATTTTGAAAATTTTATTGAGTATTTAAAGATGGAGCACGCATTATGTTTACATGGTTTTGTATAAATTTGTAATATATTTTTTGACAATTTTTATTCAATTTAACAATGCACTGTGAAGTTGAATCATATTTTTATTTATTACTGTAATATTTATAGTAATATATTTTGACCCAAGTGTAAATATTCAATTAAAATTAGGTATCTATATCCAATATCCGTGGATAATACTATTTCTCAGTATTTTACGGAAAGTTTTAAATGTCAAATTAATATACAAATTTAGCAAACGTGTCCGATAATCGGGATTTTTATTTATTGTACTTAAGTTTGGGTTGAGTTTGAGTTTGTCGTGCCCAAGCCGCCTTACTAGGATCTTTATCCTGGATACGCCCACTAACTAACAACTGGACAAGCACGAGACACGAAGCGGACTAGAAATGATCTACATTGTTATTGCACTTGTATCAAGTATCAAATCTGTTTTTACAAAAGTATGTATGGTATTAATTAGCAACAAGGGGCCAAAATATGGCTTCAATGAGCAGCATTTGTATTTCAATATAAATTTAATATAATTATGATTGGTGTCAATCTTATCGTCCAATGTTTTCCAAAATTATGGCTGTTTACTAAGTAAAAATTAAAATTGCACTCGGTGAGCGGAATTTGTTTTTTCTGAATATTTTAAAAATTATATCGCGATTGATATCAAATTAAAGGTCTTAATAAGGACAAAAAATCTACAGTATGCATTAAAATGACTTTCGACAATTTGGCTTTTGTTTTTAGTCGGACAAAAAGTATTTTTTTAGTTTTCACAAAATTTTGTTATTTTCTTTTTAAAACACTAATGACTACCTACTTGGTATATTCCGATAATCACATCAAAAGACGTCAGAAAAAACTTATTCAAATGGTAAGTCTAAATGCAAAAGTGGATTTATTTGAGGCACGAAGTGCCGAATCCTCCTACATTCAGGGTCCACGTAGATTGAGCCCCGCGAAGCGGGGCGATCCTCTTTGTCCCGCGGTAGCGGGACCTAGTATTACAATAATTGAGGCACGAAGTGCCGAATTGTCCCACATTCAGGGTCCGCCGAGCATGAGCCCGCGAAGCGGGCGAATCCTCTTTGTCGCGCGGTAGCGGTAGAGTCTAAATGTTAAAATCGTTATAATTGAGGCACGAAGTGCCGAATCGTCTCACATTCAGGGTCCGGGGAGCTTGAGCCCGCGAAGCGGGCGAATCCCCCTTGTCGCGCGGTAGCGCGACCTAGCTGAAGGCCCGCGTAGCGGGGCCTGACGCTAGTTTGATACTATTTTGGAAACCATAATTAATGAGGAAAGGTTGTATAAACCATTTCCTTGTAGTGTACACAGAGCACAAATGCTTGCAAAGTGTATACACTATTATGTTATAACTAGGGCTGCGCGATATTTAAATTTTAATATCGATATTCGATATCGAAATAATATCGATAATTTTCGATATATCGAAAATCGATATTATCGAAAAATATCGATATTTATCGATAAATATCGATATAATATCGATTTTTATCGATAATTATCGATAAAATATCGATTTATTTCGATTTATATCGATTTATATCGATAAAATATCGATTTATATCGATAAATATCGATATAATATCGATAAATATCGATTTATATCGATAAATATCGATATAATATCGATTTATATCGATAAATATCGATATAATATCGATTTATATCGATAAATATCGATTTATATCGATAAATATCGATAAGTCGATATATCGATAAAAATTATTTTCAATATCGATATCCGATATTTAAAAATAATATCGATATTTATCGATATATCGATATTTTTCCCAGCCCTAGTTATAACACGGATGAAGCAGTATGTTAGATTGCAAAATAGAAAAGGGACTAATTTAAGCCGTTTATTAAAGAAGCAAGCTGAAGTTAGTGATAAAAAATAGACAGTATATAAGAATACTAGGACATTGTATGACTAAAAAAATGTATGTTATTATATTTAAAAAATAAAATACTTTTTTCTTGTCAGCGGCCTGAAAGCACGTATTTCCCGGGAAACACGTGTTTTCTCGCCACTGGCTAAGAAAAATCGTATACGACCCTTGGCCATTCTTTACTTTTCTGGCCAAGGGTCTAATGTCTAATATACAATTTATTATTTATTTAGGTTTTTGTTATTGTTACAAAAGTATACAAAAGATTTTTAAATAAATAGAAATTTAAAAAAATATAATTTTTGATAATTTTTAAAGTGCATTACTTCCTGTTTCCTCATTTTCTATGTACACTAAAGATGGTTTCCTTTTTTTAATAATTCCGGAACGTAAAAAATTATCTTTATTTAAATTAAATTTAACGTCTACAATATTTTTGTTATTATAATATAAATACTTTTTTTACCTTCCGCTTACCTGTAAAGTGTGTGTGTGTAATTTAAGCCGTTTATTAAAGAAGCAAGCTGAAGTTAGTGATAAAAAATAGACAGTATATAAGAATACTAGGACATTGTATGACTAAAAAAATGTATGTTATTATATTTAAAAAATAAAATACTTTTTTCTTGTCAGCGGCCTGAAAGCACGTATTTCCCGGGAAACACGTGTTTTCTCGCCACTGGCTAAGAAAAATCGTATACGACCCTTGGCCATTCTTTACTTTTCTGGCCAAGGGTCTAATGTCTAATATACAATTTATTATTTATTTAGGTTTTTGTTATTGTTACAAAAGTATACAAAAGATTTTTAAATAAATAGAAATTTAAAAAAATATAATTTTTGATAATTTTTAAAGTGCATTACTTCCTGTTTCCTCATTTTCTATGTACACTAAAGATGGTTTCCTTTTTTTAATAATTCCGGAACGTAAAAAATTACCTTTATTTAAATTAAATTTAACGTCTACAATATTTTTGTTATTATAATATAAATACTTTTTTTACCTTCCGCTTACCTGTAAAGGAAGGTATTGGAATCATGCAAAAAATCGGGTGGTGAATTTTTAGTGGATGAGCACGAATTAGGGTCCTTACAACTCATTTTTGATAGTTTCACGATGATGTCTGTGTGTGTGCGTGTGCGTGTGCGTGTATGTGTGTGTGTGTGTGTGTGCGTGTGCGTGTGCGTGTGCGTGTGTGTGTGTGTGTGTGTGTGTGTGTGTGTGTGTGTGTGTGTGTGTGTGTGTGTGTGTGTGTGTGTGTGTGTGTGTGTGTGTGTGTGTGTGTGTGTGTGTGTGTGTGTGTGTGTGTGTGTGTGTGTGTGTGTGTGTGTGTGTGTGTGTGTGTGTGTGTGTGTGTGTGTGTGTGAGTGTTAGTCGCATAACTCAAATACGAATTACCCGAAAATTTTGAAATTTGGTATTTAACATTTGTATATAAATTGGAAGAGCTCCGTAGATTTTGGTACAAATATCTTCATCGGAAGTGATATTTTTTGAAGATTGAAAAGGTTAATTGTCAAAATTGTATATAAATTTGGAAAAATATAGTATTTATTTGCAGTGTTGTAACTTATCTAGATGATTTTATCTAGATAAATCATCTAGATAATATATTTTTATCTATTATCTTATCTAGATAATTTTTTTCTTATTTATCTATTATCTTATCTAGATAAAATTACAAATTATCTTTATCTATTTTTTAAATATCATCTAGATAATAATTTTTGTAAAATTAGAACCAATTTTTTCATTTGTAATTTTAATCAAATCCAAATGTAATCAAACTGTGCAAGCATACAACGCACACGCTTGCAACGTTGCCGGCTCGCTAGCTGGTACCGCTTATACTTTAGAACATGTCATTTATATTTTTTGTATTATCTATGAATTATCTAATAATTATCTAGATAATAATGATTTATCTTTTATCTATTATCTAGATAATTTCTTCCATGATTATCTATTATCTTATCTAGATAAATAAAAAGTAAGTTATCTTTATCTTTATCTAGATAAAAAATATTGTTATCTATTACAACACTGTTTATTTGTAATAAGAATAAGAGGAAAAGTTATTTGCAACTTACGTTATAAAAAAATTGTCTTTATCTGGTAGCATTAAAGAACTGCAGTAAAATTTAAAAAATAAATTTATCAAATAAAACGTTGATATCTTGTAATCCATGATCGGTTGATTTTTGTTTCTGCGTAAAAAATATTGACAGGTGACAGTTGACATACTAGCGCTATGTAAGTTCTAAGTAAGATATTAAATGTAGTAATTGAACGGAGGATGGCTTCAACACAGCAGAGTTTTCCTGTGAATGAATCTTTTTATTCAGGTGATGCAAATTTCTGTGTTTGAATATTTTAGATTTTTATTTGTATATTTTAAATGGGCACCGGATTGTACGTATACATTTCTGTTTAAAGTCTAGATATGGCGGAAGGTTGTGTGATGGCCACGTCAGATTTTTTATTATAATTTTAATGTTAAACTTATTTGCTCATTTTTCTATTTTAACCCGTTAAAGCCCATAATTCAAACCATGAGCAATTATAACGAAACTCATACTGTACACTCATTTTAAGGTTTTAAATAAATTTTCAAATTTTGAATATATTTTAAAGACTTTTTGAACTGGCAACTTAAGTTGCCACTGGGCATTTACATGTTTTAAATTTAAATAACGAAAATATCAAAAATTCGATAATTGAGAGCAAAATATGACGGCCTGTGGTTGTAGCAGCTCATGTTCAATTCCAGATAGGAACACAATTAAGTTTTACTGCACAAAAATGACTCCTGTGGTGTACTCTCCATAAACAACCATGAATAGGTACCGGAGTACCGCTACCGAACACACTGTATAATATGTATATCTATAGTATCGATGACTTACAATATGTGAGGGTACCATACCCTTGTTGAAAAAAGGTGTGATATATATTTATGTAATTGTACGTAGCAAAATTATGTTATTACAATAAATAATACAGTTAGTATAAAAAACGAAAAATAAGAACATTATAATGAACACAAAAAAGGAAAGGAAAGAAAATACAAAATTGGTACAAATTTCAGGTTTTGTGGAACATTTTGCCAAAATATTATCTTAGTAGGTAAACCAATAAATGAAGATAAATCATAATATAACTTTATAACAAAATTTAAATATGAACTCGTAAGTGCCCAGTGGCAACTTTAGTTGCCAAAGGAATTCGATGCCCAAAAATATGTAAAATGTAATAAATAATTATATTTTTCGATAATACATGTGAACTTATGTACCTTAACTATCTATATTTTAAAGATATTATGTACAAAAAAAAATTCCACCACATGTAAAAGTATTATTTTTCACAAAGACGCAGAATCGCTTTCTCTATCGCGCTCGCACTGACGCAAGAAACGATTCGTCTATCCGACTGTATGTCAACTTTTCCTGTGAACCACTGAAAATTATATTTGCTAAGAATCAACGCATAAGTAGAAAAAATAAATTTGTTTAAATAATGTATCGTTCCAGTATAAAAAATTCTCAAACTTTGTGGCAACTAAAGTTACCACCGGGCTTTAATGGGTTAAAGATCGCGCCGGACTTATACACAAGCGCTCTTTATATGAACTAACGTACTATAAAGCCCAAAAAATTTCAGAGTTTGTCTACCTGCTTAGTATATCGTGTCCAAAACTACTCTCGTCCGAGAAACAAACATGACGTAACACATTCATATTATTGTTGCACAAGTTCATCATCCTATCGCAAAATACTTGGCGTTTTTCGTCATCCCCATATTCTAGTGTTTGATGACACTGGACTTTATAAGATTTATACTTATTTTTTTAAATATTCAAAAATCCTATAGTAGACCTTTTCTAATCCTGGTTAGCGTCATCACACCATTTACCGCGTTTTGACTAGAGTATATGGTGATTTTAAACAAGCAGAGTAAAAGATTGTCCACTAGTAGCTTTGATCATAATTGTACCCACTTGTGGGTGAATTATTACTTTGCTTGTTGGAAGTCACCAATAACGATATTTTGAGTTGAAACTTAATATTTTTTAAATATTTAAGCAGGTATTAAGAGGTGTTGGATAAAACTTCACACGTAGGCAAAAAGGAATGACCCACTCAAGAAAATTATCTCACTCAGCCTTCGGTCTCGTGAGTTAAGATTTCTCTCGTGGCTAATTCCTTACTTTGCCCACTTAAAAAGTAAATAATTATTGTGCTAGTTAATTTATACTTTCTGCTAGGGCTGTCAACGGATTCCGGATATCCGGATTTTAAATTATTCGGAATCCGAAATTTTTCAATCCGGATAAACCGGTATCCGGATAAATCGGAATCCGTTCGGTATCCGGATAAATCCGAAATCCGGTATCCGGATAAATCTGAAATCCGGATAAATCCTATATCCGGATAAATCTGATATCTGGAAAAAACCGAATTCTGTATCTGGATGAATCCGATATCCGGATACAACTATATTAATTTAAAATTAAAACTTAAAACAAAACTAACAGTAACAGTTTTCGCATGGATGAAAATGCTCCAAATGCGCGCCCTGTGATCTTCAATTTAAAGATTTAGACATTTTTATCATGTTACCGCACGCCGCATTCAAAGGAATTTGGAGGCAGATATCAAACAAGTATAGAAACATAATAATTGAACTAACGTAAACAGTAGGGCTGTCAACGGATTCCGGATACCTGGATTTTAAATTATCCGGAATCCGAAATTTTTCAATCCGGATAAACCGGAATCCGTTCGGTATCCGGATAAATCCGGTATCCGGATAAATCTGAAATCCGGTATCCGAATAAATCTGAAATCCGGTATCCGGATAAATCCGGATTCAATTTTTTTCGAATTTTGACAGCCCTATTTCTGACTTAAAACCAAAATTAAACACAGCATTTGAAAATATGAAAAAAATATTTAATGCATACTTTTACAAATTTTTTACAATATTTATTTTATATTCATTGCAATATAGTCTTTCTTATTATATTATACAAAAAAATCTGCTGTGTTCACCACAGTACGTCCCAGACTATAAGTTTTAATAACTTACTTTCGTAACGCCTTTAATTTTATGCTTTATTCAGCAAAATTTAAATAAATTTACCTTTTTTCCCAAACTACTTAAGTTGATACCAACTTCGACATAATTTAAATAACATATGAAAAAATCTGATGTGGTTCCAGCCATACATGCTTCTAACAGTGCATCTCTGAGTTATTCCAGCGTACTAATGGCCGTTTGCACCAGTCCACTCAAGTATTAAGTTGAGCTTAACTAACTAAATTCATTTGCACCACGAAGTTAAGTGACACTTAATTTTACTAAGTTCCACTTACCTTAAGCGGTAGATTGACTACGGCTTAAGATACATAAGTGTTACTTACGATCTGTAAATATGGATGTATTTGATGACATTAATATTAACGCATTAGAGGATGATGATTTTAAAGAAATTGAATTAATTAATAATGGAATCCCGAGAAACATCTATAGTCGATCAAATTTTTTTGACACGATGGGCGATCTTACATTTTATCAACGGTTCAGGTTAACAAAAATACAACTTTACAATTATTGTTATTTTTAATTGAAGACAGATTGGAGTATTTCAGTAATAAGTATGAATTTATTTTTACCCAAATTTATTTTTTAAATTTGTAATTATAATCTAAATGTATAAAATTTCAGGAATAATTCTGTGTCGCCGATTAACCAATTTTTGACATATTTGAGATTTCATGCAACTTGTGGTCACCTAACAAGTGTTGCAGATTTTGCTGAGATGCATTATTCAATCGTATCGCGCATAGTTGTTAGATTTTCCAAAGCAATTGCCTCGCTCAGACCACGATTTATAAAATTTCCTGAAACAGCACGAGAAATACAAGATTCCCAAAATGCATTTTTCAATATTGCAGGATTCCCAAGGATTATATATAATAATTATTAACCATACTGAGTAACAAAATAATTTTATCGTTGTTGAAATTTGGTGCCCGCTTCTTTGTGTCACTCATTTCTAACATAAAACATTTACATAATTATTACTAGCTTATCGAATTTCATTTCATATTATAATACTCTCTTTGACAAACAATGTAATTTATTTGAATAATGAACACACAACCAAAACCAATAACCAACAAAACCGTTGAAAACCGTAAACGAAATGGAATTTTTTTGACAATTCAATTAAGATGAATGTATGGTCTGTTCCAAATAAGAATATAGTATAGGGCAAGATAGGGCCTACGATTTGAGCGTTCTGATTGGTCTAGCCGGAAACCAAGTTTACATCAGCGAAAAATTTGTGATATGCGCGCATCATTTAGCTGTCGAACGCCGTAGTAGTAACAGCTGGTATTGTTGAAAATGTGAGTCGTTGATTTGCGTCAGTAACGCGTGACTTGCGGAACATAACACTATTTCAAAAATACCGCGCTACGTTTAATTTCTATTTAATGTGTGTAAAACGGGCTGGATCCGTAGCGCTATCTACTATACTCTTATTTGGAACCGGGTATAGTTTCAATCGTAGAATACCAAAAGTCCCTAACCTCATAGGAACTAAGTTACGCTTAGCTATTCTTTGCTTAGGTGTAACTTGCGCAAACGAATACAATTTTAAGTATAACTTAGATATACGTGTTACCTAGTTAATCCCTGATATCCCAGTTCACACCATTACTGATCCTCCCAAGAATCATACAGTTTTGCTGAATGCACAAGTTTCTCAATTGGTCGTCACACTTTTACACATCCATATGGTGACATTCAAAAATATCGGGATTCGATAGTGACTAATCACCTTAATCCCAATTTACACGCTTTCCAAAAAAATACAAGCGAGCTACTCGGTAATGTTGGAGGACGTGTGGTCGCATGGCAGGCCATCGTGCCAGAAAATCTACTTCTATTACTCTTCTTCGTACAATACGTTCACTATTATTCACAGTAAGCAATTGTAGTAATGATTTATGGACCAGGAGGTTGATTCTATAACTTTACAAGACTGTTGTACGAACGCAGCTATTGTAAATAATGACGTCATACTGTCTGGTAATTATTAACCATCGTGTTGGCAAGACCCCGTTACTTACTAGATTTATGTTGGCTATACTACTAGCATGACAGCCAATTTAAATTTAAATTTTAAATGTATATACAAAAAAAAAATTCTTGTATGAAGATAAAAATTCATTACACTTACCACAAGAAAACATTTTGATATTTAAATAATAATACAAAAACACGAAGAGGTTAACTCTCAACAAACAATGACAGCCAAACTTTCAAAGAGAGATACAGATATCTTGCAGCGTACGTACAACACCTACCGAGCTGTTGTAACTTATTTACAAGATATCACAAGTCATGACGTCATTATATAGGTTCTACGAAAATCCGCTAGGCACTCCAGCATCGCCGGTCTTGTAAATATGACCGTTATGGTCTTGTAAAGTTATAGAATCAACTCCCTGCACGACAATTATAGTGCGATTTCGACGCGATGTCAAAACAAAAAATCGAGCATTTTTGTTGCTTTTGCTTCAGGCCTATTCCAGGTCGTCTGGTGTACAAATCTGTCGCCAGAAAACGTGTATAAACGCGTTAAATAGTACTAAGTGATACATTGTACCCTTCAGCTACGAAATGTTGACTTCTTTTAAAGTGATGATGGAAACTATAATTTCTGTATTCTGTGCCATTTTGAAAACATAGACCACATCACACCACATCAAAATGACAAATAAACAATGAAACAAATGATGAAAAGAAATAATACCAGCATAATCAATAATTTGCATTTTATAAATTTCGTAATTTCGGTATGATGCGCATAATAAAAGGAATATTTAAGTAAATTGTTAATGTTTGTAAGAGTTGGTAATGGAAGCGACTTCGAGAATGTCTAGTTAACATATAGCAATAAGAATATATCGGCATTCTTCCTCAACATTAATGTTATTAGCATTTCTTCTTTAAAAAAATAAGTGACCCGTTTTCCGTGCCGGTGAGTGTATAAATGTACTCACAAATATATTTTTTTCATTTTATGTAAACTGTAGAAGAAGATATAAACAATGTGTCACTATTTTGATACTGTCACTGTCATAATTTGTCATTATCATAAACTAGTATGATATTTGCATCTAGAGGCCTGCGCGGGTCTACTTTTTAAGACCCGCATCCGACCCGTACCCGCTTAAATGAAACCCACACCCGACCCGCAACCCGCATTTTAACAATTTAACTAACCTGCACCCGACCCGTAACCCGCATAAAATTTTGTCTAATACCCGCACCCGATCCGCAACCCGCTTATTTTTATTTGGTAATACTCGCACCCGACCCGCTACCCGCAAAAGCATTCTAGATCCGACCCGTAACCCGATACGCAATGCGGGTAACCCCGCGGGTACCCGACCCGATATAGAACTCTACTGTGTATTTCCTTTTATATCTTGCACGTGATAGCCAAACAGCTAGCGTAAAATATTGCAATCCTTTTAATCAATGAGATTAAGCGGTATAGATATTTTGCATACTTTTAAGAGATATTAAATTTGTATTACATAATTTTTTTAATTAATCTATTATCAAATAATTGTCGTACCTAATTGGTATATTTTACCGTTTTACCCAATTTGAATATTTTGAATCATCGGTATACATAATTTTACCGTGTGTGTGGTTGAGAATGTGAGTCACATGCTAGTTTTAAGACCCGCACCCGACCCGTATACCCGCTTAAATGAAACCCGCACCCGATCCGCAACTCGCATATTTTTTTTTTCTAATACCCGCACCCGACCCGCTACCCGCAAAAGTATTCTAGATCCGACCCAAAATCCGGGTAACCCGCGGGTACCCGACCCGATGCAGGACTCTAGTTGGAACACGAGCGATAGCGAGTTCTCCTATCATACGAGTTTTTCAATGACCCTTTCCGCAAGTGTATTATATACTATTTTTTCTACGAATGTGGGCAATATTCAAAATTAATAAAAAAAAATTGAAAATATAATATTTACAAATTTATCAGGTTGGCTTGTAATGTGATTTCATGCAGAAAGTTGTAGTGATAAATGAAAGTGAGTGTATGTACCCCATCGAACATTTTACGACAATTGTGAATTTAAACCAGGGTTGGCCTGATTTAAATCATTTGATTTAAATCATGATTTAAATCATGATTTAAATCAAAGTGATTTTTTCAAAAAAATCATTGATTTAAATCATTTTTTGATTTTTAAAAAAAATTTTGTGTTAATTTAATTATATTTCTGGTACAGAACAAAACAAGTGTCTTAATTCAATTTCAATATTTATTTAATAAATTAAATAATATTAAACAAAAAACAAAATCCATTCAATGGAATCATAAGTCAAGCCGTCAAAGCGTATAGTTTAAGAAATTCGTGTAAAAACTGCGGAAATGTACAATAATAATCCAAACTACATATTTTTTAAAAGAATTTTTCATAGAAATGGTTAAATAATAATTACTTTAACTATATTTAGTGCTATAATTAAAGAAAATTTAAAAAATCAAAATAATCAAAAAAATCATGATTAATTCAAAAAAATCAATGATTTTTTATTTATTTAAAAAAATCATGATTTTTGCCAACCCTGATTTAAACTTTTGTCCCTGGAAGTCAAAAATATCCTGACAGATTTGACCTTTCAGTAACTGCACAAACTGACGTTTACAGTTTACAATTCGATATTTCAGATGCATGTATCTTAAGTTATATTACTAATAGAAGCAATTTGTAAATTATATTAAGTAATAATCGAAAGAATCATTTTTTTGTATTTTTATCAATATTAGTACCTATTTTTTTAAATTTTATTTTATTTTGACAGCCATTTCAAGTACAGTCCTACCAAGTAAGCACTAACTTTATAAAATTGTTGAAAATGGCGACAACAATAATTGTCATTTGTTTTTATTAAAAAATCATATCGAGTTTGATATTATCAAATTCAGGGGCTGGGTAAGGGCTACCTAATTAATAAAATTATTTAAAATGGTGGCCGACGTTTGTCATTTATTTTTTTTAAACAATATAGAATTATATCAAGTTTGATATCAAATTAAAGGGTTGAAAATGGGCTACCTAATTAATAAAATAATATAAATCGATCAGGTGAGCACTACTTTATAAAATTGTTGAAAATGGCGACCAACGATTGTCATTTGTTTCTATCAAAATATCATATCGAGTTTAATATCAAATTCAAGGGCTGGATAAGGGCTACCTAATTAATAAAATTATTTAAAATGGTGGCCGACGATTGTCATTTATTTTTATAAAAAAAAATAGAATTATATAAGTTTGATATCAAATTAAAGGGCTGGACATGGGCTACCTAATTAATAAAATAATTTTAAACGGTCAGGTGAGCACTACTTTATAAAATTGTTGAAAATGGCGACCGATTGTCATTTGTATTAATCAAAAAATTATTAAATCAAATCGAATTTGATTAAAAATTAAAGGGTTTAAATAAAGGGTCAAAAAATAAAGGCTACCTTATTAATAAAATTATTTAAAAAGGTGGCCAACGATTGACATTTGTTTTTATTTTAAAAAAAACAATATCAAGTTTGATGTCAAATTAAAGAGCTAGATGAGGGCTAATTAATAAAATTAGGTATTTAAAATGGTGGCCGACGATTGTCTTTTGTTTAAAAAAAATATGTTAGAATCATACCTATTGAATATGATATCAAATTAAATATCTTGATACAAGATTGTTCAAAATGGGGACCGACGATCGTCATTTGTTTATATCTTAAAATATTATAAAATATTATATTATATTATATCATATTGATTTTAATATCAAAGTAAAGGTCTTGATCTTGGTGATGAGGAATGATATACATAATAAGTGATAAATATGATAGTGGGTGATTAGCTTCGGGTTTTTTCCTTTCAAAATAATAAAATCATTTCAAGTTTGATATATCAAATTAAAGGTTTTGATAAGGTACCTACAATATTGTTCAAGATGACGTTAGATACAATTTTTTTCGGTAGAGTCTAAATGTTAAAATCGTTATAATTGAGGCACGAAGTGCCGAATCCTTCCATATTCAGAGTTCGCGGAGCTTGAGCTCGCGAAGCGGGCGAATCCCCCTTGTTGCGCGGCAGCGCCACCTAGCTGACGGCCTGTGTAGTTCTATACTAAAATTTTTATGGCTTAACAAAAATTTATATTGAAGAAGGAAGAAGAATAATTTTAAATAATTATAATTTCATCATACAATTTTTTTCGGTAGAGTCTAAATGTCAAAATTGTTATAATTGAGGCACGAAGTGCCGAATTGTCCCACATTCAGGGTCCGCGGAGCTTGAGCCCGCGAAGCGGGCGAATCCCCCTTGTCGCGCTCCTAGCCGAAGGCCCGCGTAGCGGGGCCTGACGCTAGTTAGTTTCTAAACTTATAATAAACAGGCATTATGTATATCTATCTTTGTCACATGCATGCTTGTTCATTCGTTGGTTAATGTTACGTCTGTCTAATACTAATATAATTATCTCTTTTCCATTAGTATACTTAAAAAGAGAACGATACATTTACGTCAAGAGAAATGTGAAACACTGCTTATCATTTCAGGTTATGTTTTGTAGGAAATTTAAGAATATTCGCAATGTTGTATAAGGTACAGAAACTACAAATAATAATAATATAACTATACTCACAGCAGAAAGCATAACACAGCCGTAAACTATTAAATACTAATAACCTCAAATAGAAAATTGCAAATGTCAAAACATACCAGTGAATCTAAAACAATGGTTCTCGTTATTTAATATGAAACAAATCCATTGCCATCAGAATTCAATTTTTAGGTAATTTATAATGATAATAGCATGAAAAATTATTACTATTTAATTTTTATATTACATAATTGTTAATTTAAATTTGATATTTACTTAGGCTCGATGCACACTGGCGGCATTTTGCCGTGCGGCGACCGTGCGGCGCCGTTGCGGCACCGTGGACGGTGGATGCACACTAGTGTTGTCAAACTTGCAGCAGCTTGCAGCAACGTCATATCATTCAAGATATTCAAGTTTACTGATCCGGATGTAGAATTTTATGCTCAACAACATTTATTTTAAACATTTTTGTCTAAAATAATTAGGGAAGCAATGCGAACGGAAAAACTGATTTACCATGTAAAATGCCTATGTTTCACTTTTCAATATACACCCGGTATATATATATATATATATATATATATATATATATTGTTGCATAAGGACTTGGCAATAATTGTTCGTCTTTTTTTAAATGAAACACCCTATATATTTTTATATATTTTGAATTGTATTTTATTTACCTATACGAAAATATAAATTTCATTTTAGTTTTCCGCGCCGTTGCCAAGTTATTCAATTTTTTCTCAAAAAAAAGCCGAATACACGTATTGTTTTATAAAGGCGTACTGAAGTTATTTTAATAGTAAAAATTAAGAATTTTTGTTTCTGTACAGCTGTAACTATACTCTTTGCTCTGACATAACTTTTTTTTAATGTTATTATACAGGCTGTTCAATACAGAGAATCAAATTTACTCAATTTCAAATGGCTATAACTCGTATTTTTCAAATGGAACACCCTATATTTTATTATTCTGTTGTGTGTATTTTTGCATCTTCTTATGTTATAAAAGGTGTCCTATGTCTTAAAACATTAATTTAATTAATTTCGAAATTAATGTATCAAGGGGGCGGCATTCTGGGTGAAAATTAAATTTTTATTTTTCTAAAAAAAACTAATTTTAATGTTTGACAATAATTTTCAGAAGTCATTGTTTAAAAATTATTATTTTAATTATTAATTATGATTCTTAATTTATTTATATTTTTTCGTTGTCTTCAATTTGATTACATCTTCTTTTATCAAGTACCTATACTACACGTTCTTGTCAATGACCTATAACAAATTCAACCTAACGCTATACTAACGATCTCTCTAATAAGATTCCGCAAAAATAGTTGACGTAGGGCCTGGACTAAAAAAAATTTCGCGCTATTTTCTACTGCAAGAGTCAATACAATATTAATTATTGTGACCGGCCGATTACGTGAATGCTCGGTAAAAATTTAAGTTCCAGTCTGCCCCTGGTCACCAAATTTTCTTTATAATGCATTATGACTTCAATAAAAATAAAGGTATACTGCTGGAAAAAAAAACTTTGTCTTAGAGCCAGTAGCGGATTCAAGGGTGGCGGGGCGATGGGACGACCGCCCTTCCTTCTTTGTGATAATTTGTTCTTTAAAATTTAAAAAAAATCGTTTCCTGACAAATTACAAATAAATATATTTCCCAATTTTCATTTGATAATTTTTTTAATTAATTTCTACTCGTGAAAGAGGGAAGATGGTAAAATATAATGAAATTTCCCCGCTATGAAAAAACTTAACTTTTAATGAAACAGCCGTTGACCTTGAACTAAAACATTTTTTCGCATTTCTTCTTTTTCTTTAAAAAAACACTACCCAAGTACTATTTTATTAGGATTTCGCCCCCTCCTTTCTAGATCCATCACTGCTTAAAGCTCAAAACAGAAAAAAGCAAAAAAACCTCTAAATGGAAATCTTGGCCGGCTCATTGAATAGTTGCAATTTCTAATAGGGGGCGGATTTATGAAATATTGCACACGGGCGGCTAATACCCACACGGCGGCCCTGGTTTTAATAACTTTCTTTCGTAACGCCTTTAATTTTATGTTCCATATTCTGAATTATTAACAATAATTTATTTTGTAAATAGTATCATGTACAGATAAAAATTTTAAATACGATTTGTAGATGACAAAAATATAATCCATCATTTGAAATATAAAATTTTGTGATAAATTAATTATTTATCGAAATATTTTAGCAAAGTAGGTACTACGTCCGGTTTGGGGATTGCTAAAAAAAAATAACTGGATTCTTAAGATTTGTATTAAAACCTTAAATGTAAAATTTGGTTGTTAAATGTTTGATATTTTTTGAGTTATCGTCCACAAAATATTGTAACACACACACAAACGCGCACAGACATCATCTCGAAAATACTTTATTCGTATTCTATGTTTATAAAGTTGGTACCACTGGTTGAATAAAAAAAATTGAATAATTTTTTTAAAAACAATTGAAAATTACATAAATGTCATTTTTTACATTTTTACTAAACTTATCTCCCCGAGCGCTTTAAATTGACACCAAACTCGGTATAATTTGAATAATTTATTTTAAAAAACAATTGCCGATCGTTTATATGTAATTTTTGTTTTTCTACTAGAATTCTTTTCCCGAGGGCTTTTTTTTCTTCAAAGAACTTTTGATAATACACTTGAAGAAATTTGAATAATTGTTTGAGAAAAAATTGAATATCGCATAAATGTCATTTTTTACATTTTTACTAAACTTATCTCCCCTACATAAAAAGCTTTAATTTGATATCACACACGATAGTATTTTAATAAAAATAAAATAAGTTATGTTTATAAAGTTGGTACCACTGGTCGAATAAAAAGAATAATTTTTCGAGAAACAATTGAAAATCACATAAATGTCATTTTTACTAAACTTATCTCCCCGAGCGCTTTAAATTGACACCAAACTCGGTATAATTTGAATAATTTATAAAAAAAAAAAACAATTGATGATCGGTTAAATGTTATTTTTATTTTTGTACTAGAATTATTTTCCCGATAGCTTTAATTTGATACCACACACGATAGTATTTTGATAAAAATAAAAAAAGTTATGTTTATAAAGTTGGTAGATACCACTGGTTAAATAAAAAAAATTGAATAATTTTTTGAGACACATAAATATCATTTTTTACATATTTACTAAACTTATCTCCCCGAGCGCTTTAAATTGACACCAAACTCGGTATAATTTGAATAATTTATTTTTTTAAAAAATTGACGATCGTTTATATGTTATTTTTGTTTTTCTACTAGAATTCTTTTCTCGAGAGCTTTAATTTGATACCACACACGATAGTATTTTGATAAAAATAAAAAAAAGTTATGTTTATAAAGTTGGTACCACTGGTTGAATAAAGCTCATTAACGAACTTGAAGTCAGAATTTGGGTCAAGATCTTAAATATAAAATTTCAGTCCAAAATTCCAACGCGTTTTTAAGTTATGCAACATCCAGACCCACAGACCCACAGACCGACTTTTTTTAAAATTATGTTTTTTGGGTTCAGTAGGGTCTAAAACGTGAAGATTCACCAAAATCTCGAACTGTCAAAAAATCACGATTACAATACTTCCCTCTATTACATAGGTCGGGGAAGTAAAAAGCTATTGAAAATTATGATAATTTAATTAAAATCTGATTGTTTCAAGCAGAGCTGGGCATGAATTAATTCAAAATGAATTGAAAAATGATTTCAATTCATTTTTTATTTTAATTCAAATGAATTAAGCTCTTTTAAAAAGAGTGAATTAATTATAAAAGGCTTAAGCCCTTTCGAAAAAATGAATTGGAATTGTGAATTGTTTTAGGGCTTAATTCAATTTCAAATGAATTAATTAATTTTCTAATGAATTAATTCATTTTATAATGAATTAATTCATTGAAATGGGCTTAATTCATTTGAAAAATGTACAATTCAGCGACAAAACTTGCGATCTTTGCAGTCCGTAGCAAGAGACTTTTATTGCTATGTTATTCTTAAGAAAACTGGCAGATATTTATTGCAGGGTCGGCAATGGGCAATAGAATTTTTTTACACAATGTACATTTTGGGTTTTTAAACGAGAATCAAGATTATGTGTATTGTGTATAATTGCAGTTTCAGTAGGTATATAGCAAATTGTTACTTGAAACTGTAGTGAAAATATATTTTTTTTATTTTTATGATTTATTTCATTTTCATCCATTTTATCCTTCATATTGAGAATTAATTGAATTAAATCAAAAATATCGATTTTCATTTAATTTTCTAAAAGGGCTTGTAAATTGAAGGCTTGTAAATTTACAATTAATTTTGAGTTGTGAATTAATTCCTTTTTTAAGTGAATTTTGAATGGGGGTTTTCAAGCCTACGGCTTTTAAAGAAATACTTATTGGATATCAATTTTCAGCATGTATAAGTTAAAGGAAAGTGATAATAATTGTTAATTTTGATAGATTTATTACCTCTTTATCGAAATGAAAATGTAAGTTTTTTGAATCGTTCATTGAAATGCGCCATGTGTGACGTAGCCAACATTGATATCAAACCAGGAGTTGGTTCGTGTAAGTTCGTTTTTTGTCGTTTGGACGACGGACCACCTGTTGATTTTTCGATTGTTGACACGTTCACCAACGTTCACGGGTTCACGTTGTCGAGTTTGGTTAGGTTCAAACACGATTACTTACAGTTTATTGAAGAATTTGTGTGTTGGTTTTAATCGAAATGAAACGGCATGAAACAGTTTGGTTATGTTTTTCTGTTCAAGTTGACAAGATGTTGAATGTGTAAGGTAGACCTACGTACCGGTCCTTGTCAGCTCGTTGAACGTATGTTCTAGGTGTTGGTGACGTCACACTGTTACACCCGGCATCGATTTTCGCGGCACTTATTTTTTTAAACTTTATGAATTTTTTTTCTGGCTTATTAGCAACTTTTAAGCGAAAAGAAAAAATACGGGTCTTATATTTTAATGTATAGATTAACATATAAAAAAACAAAAAAATCGTGAAAACCCCCATTGTGAATTGTAATTCCTTTTTTGGTATGAATTGTGAATTAATTCCTTTTCTTGATGAATTGTCCCAGCTCTGGTTCCAAGAGTGCTATGGAAAAAAACAATTGAATATTTGTTTGATATTAATTGTTATTTGTTAATGAGAAAGATTCTTTGTTTTTAATCAGGAGATCAGACCGCTACTGAGTATATGAGTTCAGGGTACTAAGTACTCAGTAGGGTGTAAGGTGGCGGTAACTACGGACCCGTGTTTAGACCTTATTTGGTCTGATCAGTATAGCATACTAGAATCTTTTTCACTAACAATTAATATGAAACAAAATATTCAATTGTTTTCTTCCATAACACTAAAGCCTGATTCAGAGTTTACATAACATAACATAAAGTATCATAGCATAACATAACATAACATAACTTATCATATGCAACAATTTAACCTTTCATAGTTTTAATTATGTATACGTACTGCAAACTTCATATCATTGTATTGCTCATAACTTCAGTTCTATTTTGACATTTTCATTTTGGTTATGTACAATCGGAAAAGTTGGATACGGACAATTTTTTACCTCTGATTACCGTAGTAATATGTACGCTAATAGTAATAAAGTTACAATTACCACTTTCATCCACTAAAATAATATTGTGGTATAATATCAATGGATAATAGCGGTTATATTACTCTGCTTATTTATTTTTTATGATAATTGAAAAAGTACAAAAAATTTAACATAAAAATCACAGTCGTTCTATATAAAAACATAAAATGTAACTAATTAGAGATGAAAAAAGTTAATATTAGTTTTTATTAATTAGGATTTTGGTTAATAATACTTCGGTAATACCATATTCTTCTGCTACATATTGTAGCTGTTGTTTCTGTTCCTTTTTGATTTATGTAGTCTTCGCCCATCTCTCTAGCAAGAGTTGCTTTTTGTCGTTTCCACTTTGCAGAATTTCGTTGTCGCTTCTGGTTCTACACTATTGAATATTTTCGTTTTCTTCACTATAGTTGGATAGTTTCATCCTCTACATCCATTTTCGCTTTGTTAGTTCTATCCATTGCTTCATCTTGTATA
This sequence comes from Agonum fuliginosum, assembly GCA_947534325.1. Taxonomy (NCBI): domain Eukaryota; kingdom Metazoa; phylum Arthropoda; class Insecta; order Coleoptera; family Carabidae; genus Agonum; species Agonum fuliginosum. Next base: position 24,558,585 of record OX384031.1, on the reverse strand, counting down.
TCTGTTTCTTCTTTGTCAATCTCACTATCAGTATTATCACTACTTGATACAACATTTCGGTCTAGAATAATATTCATCAGAATCGTCCTCATTGGCAAAAGGATCTTCATCTTGATTACTACCTGAATTTATTACAGTTAATTTGTCAATCTTTCAGTAAATCTAATAAAAGAACTAGAACTTACAATTCAGATCAGATGCTCGTACATTACACTGACTAGAATTATTCTTAAGATTATTGTTGTATTTATCAATTTATCACAGCTTGACACATCAGTTGGGTCTAGAATATCTCCATCGGCTAATGTATCTTTATCTTCATCATTACCTGAATTTGTTCAAATTGTCAAATTTTAAGTAAATCTAATAAAAAATAGTATTACTTACTATATTCCAGAGTAAAGGCTCCTAAATTAGATTGACTAGGTTTACTTTTCAGATTATCAACATCTTTGAGGTTAGGTACATTATGTTCACTGTATAATTTATACTATCACTACAAACATTGCTTTCAGTTGTCTGCAACTCCAACGCTTTTTTAAATAACAATTGTAATGCCTCGTCCATTTTGCTTGATTAATAAATTATTTGACAGCAGTTTTTCCAAATCACAGGATCCACTACACAACTTGTCAGTTGTCACGAATTTGCCCGAACGGCCCGAACGTAACCGATTACACAACATAACCGTAATTAAATGAAATTTGGCCATATTCTATGTTTTCTTAAGTTATGTTATGTTAAGTTATGGTTCTTATGTAAACTATGAAACATTATACGTCAATAAGCACATTTATTTTTTCGTTATGTTATGCTATGATAATTTATGTTATGTTATGTAAACTCTGAATCAGGCTTAAACAACAATTAGGTTTTTATTAAATTATCATAATTTTCAATAGCGTTTTTCTTATGTTTTTGTTATGGAAGGGTATAAAACTAATATCTCGTTGAATTCAGAAAAAAATACTGAATCGAATAAGCAAATAAAAAATAGGTCCCCATTTGAAATAAGAAAGTTGCACCCCGTAGTTTGAGAACCACTGGTCTGGTCTAGGTGCTTTGTGTATTATTTGAATGTGTTTTATATTAATAAAATAAATTGCAATGGCAGAGAGATTAATGGAGCACCCGACAAGAGACTATCTTTCAATAAAATTAAGCAAACTAATTTAGTTATTGCATTTAAATTATAATTTATTTTACAACAATATTTTTAGGTTGTGCTGACAATGAGTTATTCCGGCGTGTGCAGAAGGAATGAATTTACTTATATTATGTTACTAGATGACATTGAGTGCAAAATAAAAACAATTTTTGTAACAATATCAAAACTCACGAATGATCCAAGATGATTTGCAAACGATTAAAGTTTGGATTAATTTGATCAAAAAGTATGTTAATTTTAAGACCGGCTGTAGTAAAATCAAGATTAATATTATTATATTAATATTATTAAGTGTATCTATGTATGTACGAAATATAAATATTAATTCAGTTTATAAATTTCATTTGATTAAAATTAATAAAACAAATATCAAAAGTGAATCCCGTTTTTACTTCCTTGTACGGAGTAATAAGGAAGTATTGTAATCCCGAAAAATTTCGGTTTTCAGATTTTGATGGAAATATCCGTTTTGACCTTTTCTGAATCAATTATGACTAGTTTCGTCGTGACGTCTGTACGTACGTATGTATGTACGTACGTATGTACGGACGTATGTGTGTCGCATAACTCAAATACGGTTAGACGTAGAAAGCTGAAATTTTGTATTTAGGACTGTTATAGCATCTAGTTGTGCACCTCCTATTTTTGGTTTCAATCTATAAACCGGAAGTAGTACTTTTTAAAAATATTTTGATAAATAATTAATTTTAGACAATTTTTTATTTTAAATGAAAGATTATGTGATTATTATCTACAATCGGTATTTTATAAATTTTTCTGTATCTTCTATCATTTAAGAAGTATAAAGTATATACTTATAATTTAGTATTTCAGTATCTTGTACTCCATGATCGTTTAACATTTGTTACTACGTAAAATTTAAATGATTATGACATGACAGTGACAATAGTAAAATAAGCTTTATATCTTCTTCTGCAGTTTAAATAAAATGATTAAAATATATTTGTAATACTAGTATAATAAGTTAAAAGAATTTTTTATATTATTCTACATTTTAGTTATTAAGAAAAGTATGAACACACAAGGCGTACAAGGAAGTCACCACGTCAGATTTTTTCAAATTGTTTGCCCGTTGCCTAGATATTTTGTCTACAATCGTTGTACAATATGAACATTGTTATTTAATTTTTAGTTAGGATATGTACAAAATTGTCGCACTGGTGCGACAAAGTACTGTAAAACATAAAACTATTAAATTTATTGCATCAAATTGGCCTCAAACTACGATTGTGAACATTTTTTGTTTTAAAAATGTTTGTTTTGTTTATAAACGTTGTCATGATGATGATCGATAACCACGATTAATTGAATTGTTATAAGCACGGCAAATAATAATAATTTTTAAATTTGCTATATTGACGTTACGATTGTAGACAAAATATTGTGTGCACCTCGTTGGATAGAGCTTGTTTGTTGCCCTCGTCTCGACTGAACAAATTTTTCGACGCGTGCAACAAACAATGCTCTATCCGTATTTGATACACAAATAACTATTGTTTATTAAATGAATTGTTACCAGTCGCTGATAACAAAATTTCACTAAAAATTCTAAGTAATGAAGCTCTTTCCAGCATCAAAATTAGAACTGGTAAGAAGTCATTCCAGTTCCGAAACAGAGAAATAATGTTTTATCATAAAAAATTTTATATTATGTTTAAGTATATGATAGTGCGACATTGGCATTAGGATATGAATAAATATTTAAAAAACAAATTAAACCCACATTGATAACAAATTTATAAAATAATCTGGTTTAGTAATGGCACATGAGCTAAACTAACATATTAAAATTAAAGAATTGCATATTACCTGCAAGTGATTCCAAGCAGAATTAGGGGGAACCTGTCTGCCATGTGGATGCTGAGGCGGACCTCCAGACATACTGAAATGCGTGATATAGTCTTTGCTGGGGGACTTAGAGGAAGTACCATCCGTAGAACCCCATTGTGCATACGTTCCTAGTCTGGGGGCATACTCTCCAGCTTGAGGAAACGAATAATAAGAAGAGGTGGTTGTAGACGGGTATAAAGCACCACTATTATCACTTGTACACTTTATATTTTCTTCTTGAACTGTTGTGTCATTTGATTGCGCTGTTTCGACACCTGAAAGATTAATATTAGAAGAATCATATAAATAAATAGTGTGAGTATGCATTGCAATGAATTAAATTCATATTTTATTAATTATATACACACAATTAATAAATGTTAATAAACTATTATAATTTTATAAAACAAAAGATGGATACTAAAATAATAAATTAACAATTATTTTAACATGCTATAGAAAGCATTTAAAGGAATTTTAAAAATCAACACACATGTTTTGAACACAACTATATTCTTACCACTGCTTACCACTAATGTCACACTTTCATTTATTTTTATTATAAATTATAATTTAATATTAAAAGAGCAACATTTTTTTACTTCAAATTTATCATTTAAAATTGTAAATAGGTCATGTCACTATTGTGATTTATATAAAAGAAAATTATTAATCAACCAATGAAAATAATTCAGTCAGAAATATGAACGACAAGCCATTAAGACGAAATCGATGTTTAAAATGTAACACTTCGCAAACAATTCAGGTAAGAAAAACAAAAACCAATGTCCTTGAAACTTAATTAAATGACTAAGTTAAGTAAATTTGTACAAAAGTATCACCCTAAACTGTTTAAAATGCCAAAAACACGATAAATATTACGCAAAATATAGTAGGCACGGCTAGAATAGCAGCCTAATTGCAGCAATGGCGGACCCGGTATTCCGTGTGAAACGGTAGCTTCTGCCATCTTCCGTCTAGTAACAAAACAAAAGTATCTTTCGCAAAATTGGAATTAGTTTTCACAAATTTATACATGATAGAAAATGAAAAAGATGAAATAATAGTGTTAATATCTATTCAACATAATTCAAAAACAATGAACAATGAAATAATTAAATTAAATGTTTGATGTATACTTTAACCGTTTAACCAACTTCACTCTATATAGCTGACGCCCAAGCCCAAATGTATTATTTCCTCAATAAATTTTCGTAAACCTCATTTGGTAAACATTGCTAAATCAATATTTGACATACATGACAGCAATATAACATTAAAAATTAAATACATTTCTATGATAGCAACACATACAGGACATTCGTTCACAACATACATTTAAATTATATTTGACATGAAATTTAAATGCATTGTGAGTTGCCTACGTCGTATGTAAACAACACACAATCATCAAGTAAAAACAATGAAAATGTTATTACCACACCACTGCAGCAACTGATTTTCTATACGACCCGTCATTTGATCCATATTAGTTTTTAAAAAATATAAACATTAAAGATGTTATTTTGTTTATTCAACCGTACGTTTCAATTTGACAACAAAATAACAATACTTTTTGCTCATTTTCCGCGGTACAATACGCGCATGCGTCACTTGCCGTTTGAAGACACTTGAGAGTTACCATACCACCACTTGTTATTTATAAATTACCTACCTATTAAATTTATTATATTATTTCATAATATCAATTTAAAACGACATATTTGTTATAAAATTCTAAATTATTACTTAGAACTCTTTCATATTTTCAGATGAATAAATAAGAATGCAAGGTTACCAAATTTATTGTAATGACTCGTAATGACGTACAAAATAACTAAAAGTTACCAAAAATTATGGCGTCGAATAATGTTAGAGGTGTTTCTAGAATTTTAAATAAATTAGAAAATTCAGTTAAATCTGGAGATTATTATGAAGCACATCAAATGTATAGAACCCTTTATTTTCGGTAAGCTGTACAGCATTATAAATCAAGTAAAGAAATTCCAGAATATTCTTAAGTTTAACCTCACTTTGACAGGTATTTGGGACAGAAAAAATACGATGAACTACTTGAAATGATGTACGATGGTGCCCTATTATTTTTAAACCATGATCAAGTATGATGTTAACTGAATTTTTAATATATCGTAATAGATATGCATGTGAAATCACTGTCCAATTTATTGTACATCTAAAATCCGTGATAATGCATTTTGTTGTAATTTAGTTTCTTATTCTTATATTATTTGTAGTTTTAGAGTAAATGTATATTTTTAAACTTATTCAATTGGGTTACGTGTACTGCTTGTGCACGCATCAATTTTACTTTACGTATTACAATTATAATGTTTTAATTTATTGTAATGCTAGTAATTTTGAATTTGTTAATATTTTAAATTTTATAGCAAGGGAGTGGTGCAGATTTGTCAATTTTATTGATAGACGTTTTGGAAAAATCCGGAACCACAGATACAAGTAAATGGATACCAAAATTAAGTAATTTATTTAGTAAAATTAATCCTACTGCACCCGAAAGGGATACATTTTTAATAAATGCAATACAATGGTCAAAATTAGATGGAGAGTTAGGCCACCCTTTATTACATCAGGTATGAATTTAAATATTTTTATAACTGATAAATCCATCAATATTTTATTATTACTTTGTAATCAAAATAATCTTATCAAAAAACATTTTATAAATGTATAGTATTGTTTGTATAAATTTGCATTAATTAACAATAGTTTTTGTTAGTATGGAAGTTCTCTTGATAGTTCCATATTTTTGTGTTGATAGAATGTGGCTCAAATCTTCTGGAATGAAAAAAACTACGTGCAGGCTCGTCGCCACTACTTACGTTCTTGTGACGGCCAAGGTTGTGCACGATTACTTATTGAATTTCAAAGTACGCAAGGCTATAGTTGTGAGGCCGACCTCTTTATTGCACAAACCGTGTTGCAGTACCTGTGTTTATCCAATCCTGCCACTGCCACACAAACATTCACCAGTTACACGCAGCAACATCCAAATATTCGCAAACAAGGCCCGCCATATTTATTTCCCTTACTTAATTTTATATGGTTTTTATTACAGGCTGTAGAAAGGTAATTTGTATCATAGATATTCATTTGTATATAATAATATTTGTTTGTTTACAGTCGTAAACTAACAGCGTTTACAATCCTGTGCGAGCAATATCAACCGTCCATTAAAAGAGATCCATGTTATGTTCAATATTTGGATAAAATTGCTCAGATTTTCTTTGGAGTAAAACCTCCGCAACGGCAAAATGGTGGATTTTTCGGAAATTTTATACAGAACTTCTTGGGCGGTTTAGAAGATGATTCAGATGACGACACACCTCAAGCGTCCACAAGTCAGACAATGGAAGCATCAGAACTTGATTAATTCACCACCTAATACTTATACGTCCTGTGTACAGTCAGTGTTATCAAGAATATTTACTTCCGCGTAATTCGTTTTCTGATTAAATGTAATAATTGTTTCGGGTCAGTTAACGCAAAGAACTTTAATCTTAATGCTTATAATTTTAATTTGTATTTATGTACGCAAACCAATAATGACTATTTTGTTTTCTAAAATAAATACTTTAGTATAAAAATTGCATTATTATATATTTAAACATGTAATATGAAAAACTTCAATTATATTGCGTATACAACACTTAGCTGTTACTGAACAAAAATTAATTGAATATTAAGATAAATATTTCAATTAATTTTCACCCTTAAATAAGATAGCATTTTAAAATCTGCAGCATATAGCACTATAGTCTGTTTTTAAACTAATGGCTGGTTTATGATGGATTTAATTTATAAATTTAGATATAAAAACGGTTATCTTAGTTTATAGTGGATTATAAATATTAAATTCGTTCAATCATCTTTCTTATATTTTGTCACGTGATTTGACATTCAGGCTACCGACACGGCAATAGGTCGGCATTTATCAAGTGATTTTACTGCCATCTATACGCGGCACATGGAACTATAATCATTCCCGTGATGGGTGAGTATCCTGTGGTGAGTATGAGTATACAGGTTGGTGGAGGTGAAATGCGAACATAGGGAACATACATGACAATCGAACTTTCATGCCAGGTATCTTTTATATATTTTGTAGGGGAACGACTACGAAATCAGAATGTAAAATATCAGAATGGAGACTAGCCGAATATTTAGGCGCAGAATGGTAAAAAATCAGAAAAATTACTTTTGTGTTCGAAACCTCATGGAAAGTTTTCAGACACGTTAATTTATCGAATCCTATAGCAGCAGAATTTAACGCAATCAGAATATAAAATATCAGAAAATAAACTATCAGAATGTTCCTGTTTCCGATTGGTAAAGAATCCGAAAATGTTCGACTCTGCTAAAAGCCGTATTGGAAGTTGTCAGACACGTTCATTTATCGAATTTTACGACAACAGAATTATACTCTAGCCGATTCGTAAATCTTCATAATGGTATAATAACCGAACTGGAAAATATCCGAAAGTAGCGGCCAATATTATAGTTTCCCTCGGCAAATATAAATGGCATCTAGATTGCTATCTTGATATGCTTATTTATCGATGATAGGGGCGCTACTAACTGTGTTTCAAGCAAAAGTATCTAGATTCCTATCTTGATATGCTTGTTTATCGATGGTAGCGGCAATTTCAAATTGATCATGGTAGCTTCACAGTATAATAGGAGCTACAGTAGTCTCACTCCGCGAAATTGGTGAAGGAAAATTTTCCTCGCGCAGGTACGCGGTGCAGGGTCGCAGGACGGCAGAAAAGCGAAACACATTGACAAGCGACACCGCGCGGGCCAAATCATTTTCGAACATCACAGCAATTTGCACTTGGTCGTTGGTCATTGTTGAACATTGTCTTGTTTTTACTAGTGATTACAGTGGTGTTTACATTTACTGATAATTATCATGAGTGGGAAGAAGTGTTGTGTTCCATTTTGTACAAGCGTATACTCCAAAGACATTAGTGTATTTAAATTGCCTACTGACGAAGTGAGGTAAGTTTATTTACAAATATTTTTCTGTACAAATAAGCTTTATTGCGTTAATCGTTCTTTTTTCAATTACTTGTTTGTTCCTTGTAGTGTGTTACTCTTACTAATTACTGTTATAAACAAATATGAATAGATTTGAAGGGTCCAATAATATTGATGAAGGATGTAAATAAAAGCTTTGATTGTTGAAAATAACATTTTTCTATTGTAGGCGCCGGGAATGGATTGCCATTATTGGCCCAGGTGTTCAGGTGAAAAATGCAAGAGTGTGTCAACTACATTTCGAAGTTTGTTCTTTTAAAACTGAAGAAAGAAATATACTCACCAATGACGCAGTCCCTACTTTATTTCTAAGAGATGAAGCTGAAGAACAAGATGCTGTGGCTGATGTACAGCATGGAGCTGTTATCGAGAAAGCTGTAGCATCTACTTCATTTGCAGAAGGTAATGTTAATAATATAATAATTGATGAATATATTGTAGATGCTGAAGAACACCACACAGCTGAAAAGTCTTCACAAACTCCAGCAACATTGTCCGCTAATATTCCAAGGGAAACTCGTTTGCATGAGCAGATTAAAAATTTAAAACAAGTAATAAGACGAGCAGAAAATAAAGAGTCTCAGGAAATAGTAGCACGCGATATTGTATCTGATGAGGAATATATTAAATTTTGTGAAAGGAGTTTTAATGAGGGTACAACAAATTTGTTTAAAATGCAGCTGGAGTTATCTAAGAAGAAGGCACATGGTCACAGGTATACAGAGAACTTTAAGCAATTTTCTTTAAGTGTTTTATGTGTAGATGAAATGTCTTTAAAAACATTTTTATTTTATAATAGGCAGAGGGATGCGGTACTCGGGTTTAATGAATCAACAGAAAAATTATATGTTCCCGCAACTAATGCATTGATATTAATGGCTAGAGGAGTTCACTCTAATTGGAAGCAGCCAGTGGCATATGATCTTATTAGAAAATAATGTAATGTTAGTTATAATATGAATTTCTATATAAGTATATGTATAATACAATTATATTTTTGTCTATTTTTTATGAATATGCATTTATTAATATTATTACAACAATAAATATCAAAAAAAATTATTTTCAACTATATTTTTGTCAAATAAACACGCAGCAAAACCAAAATTAATCTTATTTGAAAAATTTCCAGTTTCACTGCTAATGCCTGTGGCACACCGGTCGAGGAGCATCGAGGACCATCGAGTAACTCCTCGATGAAACGAAAGAACGCACCCGTCCGCGATGGATTTCTATTTAATCGGTGACAAATACATCAAAGTTTTGCGCGAAATCAAATCCAAAGATACGTCTGAAATGAGATACATTCGTTTCATCGAGGAACAACTCGATGAAAATAGCGGCGCCCCTATTTTTCGTCGAGGACGGGGTGCGTTCTATCGTTTCATCGAGGAGTTACTCGATGGTCCTCGATGCTCCTCGGCCGGTGTGCCACAGGCATAATGAGTTAAATTTAATCTCATTTCACTTTTAATAAGATTATACATTTTGTATGTCCTAAATTTAAGTAATCGATCTTATTAGAAGTTTCAGAGAAAAGATATCTCTATTCTCTAATGCCTGTGGCACACCGGCCGAGGAGCATCGAGGACCATCGAGTAACTCCTCGATGAAACGATAGAACGCACCCCGTCCTCGACGAAAAATAGGGGCGCCGCTATTTTCATCGAGTTGTTCCTCGATGAAACGAATGTATCTCATTTCAGACGTATCTTTGGATTTGATTTCGCGCAAAACTTTGATGTATTTGTCACCGATTAAATAGAAATCCATCGCGGACGGGTGCGTTCTTTCGTTTCATCGAGGAGTTACTCGATGGTCCTCGATGCTCCTCGACCGGTGTGCCACAGGCATAATACTATAAGTAGATTAGTGTTTATGAATTTGTAAATGGGTTTTTCTGAGTAAATTTTAGTCACGTAGGCACTTACACATTATTGATATTCATAACAGAATGCAAATTAGTAAAATCAAATGTCTATTACCTAACGAAAGTAGAAAAATAATTTCTTTAAAATTATGAGTTCCGAAAATTTGTATCAATCTTTTTTTCTCGTTCAATAAATATATACATTTATTTTCTGTAATATTATTCTATCCTGTAAATGGTGTATCTCCTCTAGAATAATAATAAATTAATACATAAATGGTTGGAGGTTGTTTTAATTTCATTTCAATCAAAAATACATAATATGAGGTTAAGTGTCAAAATTTCTATCTGTCAGTGTACATTTCAATTTCGCCGCGGATGAGGTTAGTTCTTTTAAATCCCGATATGCGCACATGCGCCGCGTGCCTGCGCGAGGAAAATTTTACTTCAAGAGATCAAAGGCGCCGACACGGAGTGAAACTACTGTATTACCTTATACAGGTTGGTGGATGTGAAATGCGAACATAGGGAAATATATGACAATGGAGTTATCATGCTAGGTTGAAATAAGTACTGTCAATGTCAAAGTAGCTGTCATATTATTGAAATTTTTATTTGCTTTAAAATATTTTCTTTGCATAATAATGTATGTGTACGAGCAGAACAAGAAAGTTTGCATGCACTTTTAGATTTTATTATTATTTCTGTTATTGATTACTTTTTTGCCACACAAATTCATATTACTTCGCTTTGTGACACTACTACAAAATATATCAAGATACCTGGCATGAAAGTTCGATTGTCATGTATGTTCCCTATGTTCGCATTTCACCTCCACCAACCTGTATACTGTGCATACTGTGGTAGCTTGACCAAGCTACCTACTGAATTAGCAAGCAAAATAACAAATGTCATTTAAAGTGTAAATGATAATATGTTTTGTTTTTAATTATATGTAAGTAAATGAAAATAGAAAATATGCTTCTTCGTTCATTATATTTGGAGAATTAAATTTCGTAACTGCTAGACCTAAAAGTTGGCAAAAAATCTGACGTGGCCATCACACAACCTTCCGCCATATCTAGACTTTAAACAGAAATGTATAGGCGGTTTGCACATATCGAGCATGAGCGCCTCTAGTGGGAGATTCGGCAAAAGTATTAGGTATACCATCGCCTACGTTATTATTCAAGGCCTGGAAATACAATTTTCGTTGCTAGGGACAAGTGAATGCAAAATTTGGTCGATTGAGGGCGCTTTTAAGGGACCCGGTTTAAGACCGGAAGTGTAAATTATGAATTTAGTTATCTGTGAAATACGTTAAAACAAAAAAAAATCCGTCACATCGCTGTCACATCATGCATTAAAATGTCAAATTAAATAGTTTTTAAAATGATGATAATAACACAATCTATAATAATATACAGTATATTTTTGATACATATATTTTAATTTAATATTAAAATTGATTTATTAATAACCGGAACCGGGTCCCTTAAAAGCGCCAATTGCGGTAAAAATTTGCAACAAATGTTCCCCAATGTTTTATTAGCAACTGGCCTGCATTTCCAGGCCTTGAATAATAACGTAGGCGATGGGTATACACATCGATCTTATACTGTCTAGATACCGCATGACCGTCCATAGCATTGTTGTAAAGTGATCGCAACATATAAGAGTGAGAGGGCATGATAGTTGGATCTTGAAGTGTATTGCGGGTTGCATTCTGATAATAAAAGCGCGTATGTAACGTCGTTATAACAGCTGATGCACTAAGAATGCATTATTTTGTTGGTTTTAATTAGTCAAACATCAAAACTTAACGTCTTATTACAAAATAATTTGTTATTTACTAAACGTCAGACAGCACTGACATTACAGGTTAACCAAATTCCGATTTATGCCAAAGGTGTAAAAGCGTCTCCATGGTTATGAACGAAATGCAACCCGCAATACACCCTCAAGATCCGACTGCAGTGTCCTCTCACTCTTATATGTTGCGATCACAAACAAATGCCACATGCGGTATCTAGCCAGTATAAGATCGATGGGTATACAACACGTTTGAATGTTTAATTAAATAAAATGAGCACTGGTTCCAAGCGCTTTTCGTCAATTCTCAAAATACAATTAATAAATAGATTATAAAACGTGATACTGATAATAGTTATTTGTGTATTAAGAGCGTGAAGTGACTCTTTGTTACTCGCGCACAGTAATTGCAGCGCGAGGCGCGAGCCGAAGGCGAGAGCTGCAATAGTGCAAGAGGAACAAAGACACTTTACGCTCGTAATACACACATAATTTTATCTACGACTATAATTATTTGTTATAATAATAATAGTATTTAGTTAGTTCAATCTGCTTTCAATCAATTTGTTTTATTCGTAACCATGACGATACCAATAATATCGAAATAAATAAATTAAAAATTTGTTTGATTCTGCCATTTTCTTTTATTTTATGTAATCAAAAAGTACTTTATTGCGCGTTGTCATAGGAGACACGCAATAAAATGTTTTTTTGCTTGGTCCTCAGTAACAATCAACTTTACGTTGACAATTGAAAGCATAAATATAAACTTTTCATAGTAGTCGTAGATAAAATATATTTACAGTTATGTAGGTATCTACTTACGAAATTCGTTTTACTCTGTGAATCCAAATTTTACATCTCTCGTCCTCATACCATCTTATTATAGAACCTTAGAACAGAACTGGTTGAATTGAAACAGTACCTACAACTACTGTCGAACTGTCAAAGGGTTTACCCTAATGTTAATGCATTTTTTCCCGCCAGGGCCCAGGGCGGCGCTGACTACTCATGTGCAAACCGCCTATACGTACAATCCGGTGCCCATTTAAAATATACAAATAAAAATCTAAAATATTCAAACACAGAAATTTGTATCACCTGAATAAAAAGATTCATTCACAGGAAAACTCTGCTGTGTTGAAGCCATCCTCCGTTCAATTACTACATTTAATATCTTACTTAGGACTTATACAGGTTGGTGGAGGTGAAATGCGAACATAGGGAAATACAGAGTGATCAAAACAATCTGGTAGTCACGTGACCCGCAATTTTCCTAAATGACATCAAAATTTGATTTAAAGGAAGAAAAGTTTGATATCCAAGTTCATGGGCGTGCGAATTAGGATAATAATTATTTTATTTTAGTAAGTATTTAAATACCCCTGATCGAATATATGCTTCGATAATAAACTTATAGTGTTCGCCTGATGTTAAAACCATTTCGGGTGGTAAACTTAATATAAACACATTTACAACTTGTATTGTTTAGTGTATTGTTTAGGTGGTATTCTAAACAACCTTAGTTTGTATTTATAACTTATATTTCATAAACATTAATACAATATAATAATAATGAAAACATGTGTTATTATCTGTCAAACTTCTACTTCTTGCGTACATCCAACTTCGGGCTAGTATCGAAAGTTACTACGTCAACGCAGTGTTGCCAATGAGATGGTATTCATTGACACAACTTACAAATAAAATGACATTTTGACATGAAAATACATGCCACTTGATTGACAGCTAATGCTAATAATTTTTTCCGTGGAGTAAAAATTAAGCACTACCCAGGTCATTTGATTATCACTTGGTTTTGATCACACTGTATATGACAATGGAGTTATCATGCTAGGCATCTTGATATACGTGGAATAAGTACTGTTAATGTCAAAGTAGTTGTTATATTATTGAAATTTTTATTTTCATTAAAATAATTTCTTTGCATAATAATGTATGTGTACGAGCAGAACGAGGAAGTTTTGTGACATTACTACAAAATATATCAAGATACCTGGCATGAAAGTTCGATTGTCATGTATGTTCCCTATGTTCGCATTTCACCTCCACCAACCTGTATAGCGCTAGTATGCCAACTTGTTACCCGTCTCATCTGTCAATATTTTTTACGCAGAAACAAAAATCAACCGATCATGGATTACAAGATATCAACGTTTTATTTGATAAATTTATTTTTAAAATTTTACTGCAGTTCTTGAATGCTACCAGATAAAGACAATTTTTTTATAACGTAAGTTGCAAATAACTTTTCCTCTTATTCTTATTACAAATAAATACTATATTTTTCCAAATTTATATACAATTTTGACAATTAACCTTTTCAATCTTCAAAAAATATCACGTCCGATGAAGATATTTGTACCAAAATCTAATGAGCTCTTCCAATTTATATACAAATGTTAAATACCAAATATCAAAATTTTCGGGTAATTTGTATTTGAGTTATGCGACTAACACCCGGCCTTAACCACACACACACATACACACAGACATCATCGTGAAACTATCAAAAATGAGTTGTAAGGACCCTAATTCGTGCTCATCTACTAAAAATTCACTACCCGATTTTTTTGCATGATTCCAATACCTTCCTTTACAGGTAAGCGGAAGGTAAAAATGTATGTGCGGTACAATTATATTTAAGCTATCGATTGTACTATGTATTATAGAACTATTTTAAAGGGAAATATGTTTATAAATCCTTTATATTAAGTTCACCGTCAGTCATCTCTGTTTACGTCAAAAAAACAAAAAGAAATTTTACAAATAGATTTTTGTCACCGAATGCACTTTGACAAAATTTCAGAATCTCCGCCATCTTGAAACAAAATGGCGGCTAGCTTTCTCAAAATGTACTGTACCGATTGCAGTCAAATTTGGTACAGTAATAGCCAAGGATCTAACTTATGATATAGATATATAATAATATAGTTTATTACTTAACAGGCCAGGAGCCCAAAACAAGTAAATCTGTATATATAAAAATGAATGTCTGTTTTTCTGGTAACGCCATAACTTAAGAACGAGTTGACCGATTTGAATATTTCTTTTTTTGTTTTGTTCGCTCTAATACAGGGGTGGTTTTAAAAAGAAACAAATTTGAGAAAACCCAAAAGAAAAGCGGAAAAATCGAAAAATTCTAAATTTATCATTTAATTGAACAAAATAACAAACAGATTAGATAACCAGACATTTAATTAAATCGCTATGTATTAGTTGTTGAATAGGAATTTCGAATTCAGTTGGTTTAGGTATTTTGAAACAGACAGTTGTGGGTTGTTAGTATGAATTAACTTTTGGTTCTTCAAAATGCCACCAATTAGACGTACCTATCAACTTAGGTCGCAGAACTCGCAATGCTGCAAGTCAAAGATATATATATATATATATATATATATATATATATATATATATATATATATATATATATATATATATATATATATATATATATACATATATATATATATATATATATATATATATATATATATATATATATATATATATATATATATACGAACAAGTCAAACTGACGAGCAACGCGAAGCGCGAAATGAAGTTGAGCGGAATCAATATCAACAACGTCGAAATGTTGAGTTTAATCCGCATCGAGCTGCATTCAATTATAACGTGGTAATCGATTACAGTTCACAGCAAATCGTTGCTATTAGACTAATGAACGTTGTGTCCACATTGCAAGGCATTAAAGTTTAAAAATGAAGCACCTGGATTGTGTTGCGCCAGTGGCCAAGTCAAATTTACGCCATTGGTTCGCCACCAGAGCCACTACATTCATTGGTTTCCGGAAATGAATCAGATTCTATACATTTTTTGACTCATATCCAGCAATACAATAATTGCTTTCAAATGACGTCATTTGGCGCAGGAAGTCATTCGAGATAATTTTATAAGGTAAGGTAAGTATAATGGAAACAATAATTTTTTACCACCATGTGTGCAAAATACGTTGACAGCTTTCAATTTACATGGTGTAAAGTACGTTGGTAGCTCTGCATTGCAAAAAACAACCAGAAGTGGATGCGTCTACAGAAATTTCAGAAATTGAATGGCAGTGCTGCTAATGTATTTTGCCAGCCCAATGGCGGTACAAATACTTCGCTATAAAATTACCTACATTACATCTACTTATTACCATTGCAGATCCAGGGCCAAATATATCATCGAACAAATATGTTTTTGAAATAGTTTTTTTATTTATTTGATGTTTATAACGATATCAAATTGCATTGTTGTTTATAACAATTTAATTGAGAGTTTACTACACCGATTCAGTTCAAATTTGGTATGGTAATAGCTTAAGATCTAACTTATAACATAAGCGGACAAAAATGTCAGTCCGCCATCTTGAAACAAAATGGTGACTAGCTAACTCAAAATGTACTGCACCGAATGGGTTCAAATTTGTAATGGTTATAACTTATGTTCTAACTTATGACATGAGCATACTAAAATATCAGTCCGCAATCTTTAAATAAAATGGCGGTAACCGATTGGGTTCAAATTTGGTATGGTACTACACCGATTGGGTTCAAATTTGTAATGGTTATAACTTATGTTCTAACTTATGACATGAGTATACTAAAATATCAGTCCGCCATCTTTAAACAAAATGGCGGTAACCGATTGGGTTCAAATTTGGTATGGTACTGCACCGATTTGGTTCAAATTTGTAATGGTTATAACTTATGATCTAACTTATGACATGAATTGAGCATACTAAAATATTAGTGCGCCATCTTTAAACAAAATGGCGGTAACCGATTGGGTTCAAATTTGGTATGGTATCATGGCCGTAGTTAGAATTGTATACCATACCATGTATGGTATGGTAATAACTTAGAATTCGAGTTGGAGGCGTAGCAACGCGCGCCGGGTTCGCTAGTATACAATAAAAATATACAATTTTTGAAATAAGTAATAGACAAGAAACAGTTTAAATACAACAATTATTAAAAATTCATTTTAGAATATCAATATCATTACATACATTATTATACACATTACATATATCGGAGATTTATGAAGCAAGTTGGTTTTATGCAATTGTAGATAAAACATAGTATTTGATCGAGATTCAACTCTGGGCACGTGAAAAGGAAGTTTTGACAATAAATATGGTGAGTCAATATTGTTCCTAATAATTTTACTAAGCATTGATAAGGCTATATTGTGGTGCCTGTCTTCTAATAAAATTAGATTATAATGGTTTAGCAAAATTTCTTGGTCCATCCCCTGTTCAGGATAAATAGAGAATTCTTTAAACCATAGAAATTTAAGGAACCTGCGTTGGACATTCTCAAGATTGTTTTTGTGAACGGCATAAAATGGGTACCAAACCAGAATAGCGTACTCGATTTTTGACCTTACATAGGCAAAGTATAACAATTTTATTGGCTGCGAAGGTTAGTAAACTGTCTGCATTGGCGGACAATGAAGCCAAGCAATTTGTTGCAGGAACGAACAACCTCTGTAATATGAGGGCAGAATGTTAAAAGGGGGTCAAATAGCACACCTAGATCTTTTATAGTATTACATCTATATAAAATGTTTGAGTCAATGCAGTATTCAAAAACAAAAGGACTTTTTTTGCGAGTGTATGACACAATGAAACATTTACTTATATTTAAATACAATTTGTTCTCTATACACCATGACTGCAAATTGTTAAGATTATCTTGGATACTTTGACAATCATTGAGGTCTTTAATTTCTTTAAATATTTTGATGTCGTCAGCATACATCAAGTCGCAGATATCGTTAATAAAGATGAGGAACAACAATGGCCCTAAATTCGAGCCCTGGGGAATTCCGGATTTAGCCCAGTAGGAATTACTACAGAAGCCATTATAAACAACATGTTGTAAACGGTTCTCGAGGTAGGATTTGAAGAAACTCAAGAGTTCACGACTAAAACCGAAGGGTTCCATTTTCTGAAGTAGAATTACATGATCTATTTTGTCAAAATGTAAAATGTCAGTCCGCTATCTTGAAACAAAATGGCGGACAGATATCTCAAAATGTACTGTAACTATTGCGTTCAAATTTGGTACAGTAATAGCTAAGAATCTGTCTTGAAACATAGGTATATTAAAATGTTAGTCCGCCATCTTGAAACAAAATGGCAGCTAGCTGTCTCAAAATGTACTGCATCGATCTGGTTCAAATTTAGTACAGTAACAGCTAAAGATCTAATTTAATATATAGGCATATAACAATGTCAGTCCATCATCAAAAACTAGGCTGTAAAAATTAGTATCGGAAAAGTGTTTACGCGGTGAAAAACGAAACAAAAATCAAATCTGTGCACAAAAAATTTAAATAAATATCGATCGAGTCTCATATATAAAAGATTTAGGGCCGGTTTCTGAAATGACCAGTTTAGTCCATGAGCCAATTACTTTTTTGGTACCACCTGGGGTGGCAAATGCTGACTATGATTTTTTTGTTCAGTTTTAACAAAAAATATTTAAAATTCTTAAATTTTGCAATTTTCACTTGAAGATAATAATTAAATTTTGGGTTATCAAGGACTTTACAAAAAATTTAATATAATGTATCTTACGTAATATTTACTATGGAATCTAAATCCGCAAACCGGAAGTCGATATCTTTACCTGTTCAGCAAGTAGAGTTGATTAAACACAAGAAAATATTTAAAATGATTAAATTTTCAATTTTCACTTGAAGATAATATTTAAATTTTGGGTTATTAAAAGGACCTTACAAAAATTCAATATAATGTATCTTACGTAAAATTTACTAAAGAATCCAAAGCCGCAAACCGGAAGTCGATATCTTTCTCCGTTCAGAAAGTAGAGTTGATTAAACACAAAAAATATTTTAGATTCTTAAATTTTGCTATTTTCACTTGAAGATAATAATTAAATTTTGGGTTATCAAGGACCTTACAAAAAATTTAATATAATGTGTGTTACGTAAAATTTACTGAAGAATCCAAAGCTGCAAACCGGAAGTCGATATCTTTATCCGTTTAGAAATTAAAGTTGATTAAACACACAAAAATTTAAAAATACTAAAATTTCTTTCTTTTTTTAATTGTTTTTTTCTGCAAAAAGCTACTCAATAGTCCGTGCTATCATATATTTTCTTAATCTAAACACAAAACTGAAAAATAAAAACATTGATAGCATGTGCCACCTTGATTGGTACCTTTTTATGAAAAATCACTATTTACTATAAAAATCGTTATTTTGTGCCATAAAGCTACTACTTAGACATTGCAATCACATTTATTCTTGGTTTACACATAAAACTGAACAAAAAAATCATAGTCAGCATTTGCCACCCCAGGTGGTACCAATTTAGCTCATTTTCAGGTTTGGCTCATGGACTAAGTTAGCCAATTGCCCGTTAAAGTTATTGAAAGGTTAAAATTGTTTTGGGTTTCTGAAAACATGCTCCAGTTAAATTATAGGACAGATAACTGACTCAAGGTTTTATCCTGAACTAACAATTATGTTTAAATTTAATTCGTACTGGTTAAATTAGCAAAAACGCGCACTGCCACCTGTCATTTTCAATTTATGAAATACCGGTAATTACAAACAAATGATGAAAATCATAGTTTATTAAAAGTCAGTTAATTTAAAGTTACTTATTTGCCACGTTAACTTATCCGGGCAGTTAAATCCAAATTTGATGTTTCAGAAACCCATTTGACAGTTTATTGAAGGGGTAGCATCTTAAATCCCGAACTTTTTAAACTCAACTTATATTTATGCCCTGTTCACACGTTGCTACTTTGAAGACACATTCGTGCTACTGTAGCAAGAAAAAATCTGAGTCGCTTGTCAAATAGCAGCGCTGCTAATTTGTAGCATCAAAGTATCAAGAACTACTCGTTAATAATTTCACATCGTTGATCGTTGTGTGTGTAAATAGCGATTTTTTGCGGTAATTGTTTCGATTTGAATTTCTTTTCATGCTACAGTAGCACGTATGCGTCTTCAAAGTAGCAACGTGTGAACAGGGCATTACATCGACTTTTTATAACCAGAATTTAGAAACACAGTCTTTTATTTTTTCCGAACTTGCAAATCCCGAATTTATATTCGTGCCTGCTAACTTATTCACATCCCGATATTTCAACACCCGAATATAAATACTCAACTTATATTTACATCGACTTTTCATACCACGAATTTGCAAAACCCGAATTTATATACCCCGCCTGCTAACTTTATTCATGCCCTGAAATTCGTAAACACAACTCTATAATTTATCCGAATATGCAACACAAGAATTTATAAACACATCTTTTATTTGCTCAGACTTTTTCAAATCCCGAATTGTCATGCACCGACTTTGTCAAAAGCCGAAACGGCGGCAATTCAAATTCCACATGCATGTTGTCTATGGAGTGTGTGACCAAGTGAGGCTTGTTTTTTTAGCACATACTCGTAACATTCTCAATAGATGGCGCCGTGTGTTGCCAATCAACTGTAATTTTAGGAAATAATTAATAGTTATTTAACAAACTAGTGTGTTAATGAGGGCGATTAATAATTGAGACTTTTTAACGCGTGAGAGAAGCGAACGCGTTAATTGTTGAGATTATTAATCGCCTATTAACACATGAGTTAGTTACAATATTTTTCCGTTGGTCATACCATTTTAATTTGAAAAAATTTCAATTTTATTCCATAACAAATTAGGAGCGCTTTAAATGTTCACCACAATTGGATCGACAACAATGGACAACTCAACAATAACAATCAACTGTTTTCAGGTTCAGGGAGAAGCGGGTGTAGTCAGTTCACTTAATATTGATTAGCAGTACTAAATCCTAATGCCTAGTGCACACGGGGAAACTTTTCACAAAGTTTCCTAAAAAAAGTTTTCAGAAAATGGAGATTTTCTTTGAAAAACTATAAATATGTTTATGATTACATGTCACATTTGACGATTTGACAAATAAGAAGTTAGTTGCACTTCACAATG
Organism: Agonum fuliginosum; assembly: GCA_947534325.1. Taxonomy (NCBI): domain Eukaryota; kingdom Metazoa; phylum Arthropoda; class Insecta; order Coleoptera; family Carabidae; genus Agonum; species Agonum fuliginosum. Next base: position 24,537,796 of record OX384031.1, on the reverse strand, counting down.
TTTCCTGAAAACGCCTCATTTTTATAGGCGCCGTTAAAACTTTGAAGTTTCCGGAAACTTTTTCCAGGAAACATGTCAAAAAGTTTCTCCGTGTGCACTAGGCATAAGGTTTTTTCGTTTTTAGAATATTGTTATTATTTTTATATTCATTTTAAACCAATTCTACATAAATATTATTTACCTAGATAGTCCAGTCAGGAGAGTCAAAAATTAACTGAAACCCAAGACTAATACATAACCAAATGAAATTTGGCATGTGAGTAGTTAAGAACATACAGAAACAAAAAAAAAATTCGCTCCACCTCGGTATCCTCCGCTTCCCACAAACATTTTCAGTTGAAACTGAAAATTTTCTTGTAACGCATTTTTCTCGAAAACTATCGAAAATTTTGGAAAACAGTTTTGACAGGATGAAAGCTGACAAAATTTGCTATCAAAATGGTCTTTGAAAATTTTTCATAAGTACCACCGTGTAGGCACCAGCCGTTTAATATTCGAATGACTTGAGAATTTTCTGTATAGTAGGCGCTACATTGCGAATGACGTAATAAATTCGCCGCTACAGAATGAATGTGGTATAACTTCGTTAAAGAACATCATTTTGTAAAGATAAAAATTGCATTTTATTCGTCAAGGCTTCCACTTTCAATTGCACTAATAACATTTGAATTTCCCACCCCGTTTATACCGAGAAACTTGCTTTTTAAAGAATCATAACTCAGTATTGAAAGTGGAAGCCTCGACGAATAAAATGCAATTTTTATCTTTACAAAATGATGTTCTTTAACGAAGTTATACCACATTCATTCTGTAGCGGCGAATTTATTACGTCATTCGCAATGTAGCGCCTACTATACAGAAAATTCTCAAGTCATTCGAATATTAAATGGCTGGTGCCTACACGGTGCTACTTATGAAAAATGTTCATCCAGTCAAAACTGTTTTCCAAAATTTTCGATAGTTTTCGAGAAAAATGCGTTACAAGAAAATTTTCAGTTTCAACTGAAAATTTTTGTGGGAAGCGGAGGATACCGAGGTGGAGCGAATTTTTTGTTTGTTTCTGTATGTTCTTAACTACTCACATGCCAAATTTCATTTGGTTATGTATTAGTCTTCAGTCAAAACCTCTCCTGACTGGACTATAGAAGTGTGAAAATCATTTCTTTTAATTCTGTTTTGTATTTTGGTAAAACTTAGAGCTGGGTACCTATTCTAATTCATAGCGACAGTCGCTAGCGAAGTTCAGTTGATAACTTCGTGACGTCATTCCGTTTGTAACTATATCAAGGGTTAGGGATATTTGGCCTCCAGTTGATAACGACTGATAGAGATTTTACATTTACTGTGAATTTTGACAAGAAAAACTGCTAAACCACCATTTTACCTATCACTTATCATAAACGTATTATTTGTTTTAAAATAAGCCATTTTTTTATTTTCAAAGTAAATTATTTTTTCAAGAAAAATGTCAATTTCTTATTTCTACAATTTGTAAGTTGAATTATTTAATAAACTAATCAAAAATATTAAATACATATAATGAACCCATAATTTATTGGTATTTCATATTTATAAAATAAATATTTTAACCTCACAACGAACAAAAATCAACGCAACGCGCAAGTCTACCGTAGCGAGGGTTGATAAGTCGTAGCGACAGTCGCTTGGCTACTACGTCACACATGGTGGGGGGTTATCACTTATCAACGTTGATAAGTGAAATAGAATAGGACCCCTGGTCAATATAATACAATATTACGTGTATTGAACGCATCCAATAAATCGTTGATTAATAAAAATTCATGCATTTATAGGGGTCATAAATGTATGATTTTTTTACATTAAAGATACTCATTAATAAACGATCAACGGAAAATATTATTTAAAAATAATATGAAATGCATTGTTGCATAAAAATAATATATCTACATATAATACTTTATTTATGTTTTATTATAAAGCAATGGTAAAGTGGTAAAGGTATAGAAATAATATAATTTCGATCAGAAATTATTGCTCCAAAAATTTTAAATAATTACGTAATATTAAGAGCACCCTACAGCGTGGTCTAGCGTGTTAACTGGCTTTCGCCGGCTAACGTGCTGTGACGTCAGTCAACGTGAGATCGATGGTTCGAGTCTCCGTCGGGCGACAATGTGTGATTTGTCGTAAAACTAAAAATGCCCAAGATCTGGCATTCAATCACACTCGGGTGTTACAAGCTATCCACTTGTTCACCTTAAATGTAGTCCTGGTTGCACAAAGAATATCTCCGCTGCCGCTGTGGTTGAAACCACAGATCGCCGCACGGATTGAGATTCTGACTGCACCAAGATGAATGGGTAAATAGAGCAAGAGAATGTGGAGAATATGGAGACTGATCCCCTCCGATAAAAGGATCTAGAAAGCTTCGTGAGAAGCGGCGCTACTCCGACGGGAGTGTTAAGCCACTATAATAATATTAAGAGCAATAATTAACACGAACAAGTATATTTGTGATAAGTCTGACAGCTATCATTTTATGAGCCCGCGTAAATTCGAAAATTCAAATTAGAAAAAAGTCATGAAACTAAAAAACAATAATAAAAAATCTGACTTACATTAGGATGTCAGTTGTGTCTGTTATTATATTTTTTAAGCAAAAGCAAATTGCTGTCTTAAAATTATAAGCTTCTATGTTTCATTTTGGCACTGGGTTATGTATAATGTTCAATATATGTATATGTTGTGTTTCTACTACTTTACTAAATAAAATACACCTTTTTAATTATGACTTTATTACGAGACGACTTTCACACAAGTTACCAAAACACGCATCCTAATTCTAGTGCCTTTTTTTGTACATTTTAATATATTGCTGATTGTTGGGTGCAAGAATCAGGCAAATCCTATCCATAGTAACGAAGTTATATGCATACCCAGTGTTATATTTTAATGCAAAAATCCCAAATATTTGTAAATTTGGGATTAATAGGTTTTTGCACTTAGAAGCCACATAGAAGCCATAGAACTTTGTGTTTTATATGATACTCGATACCTACCATGCTACCATAACCATAAGAAACATAAATAAAATAATGCAGTTTATTTGACTTCCTATGTTTCATTTTAAAAGGACACTGTCAAATTCGTAACCATGGATATACAGAGTCCTATGTTTCATGTTAAAATAAACTCACGGTATATAATTTTTCTACGATCGGAATAAAAAGTAGGCTTTTTAGACTTCACTTGGTTACTTGAAAATGAACAATTGCAGACCAATGCTTCTTTGTAGACCGTTGCTAATAGTGACAGTATGAAAGTATTTTCAGCCCGCTGCTTATGAAAATGTGTTTAGTATTATAAATAATTTATTAATATTTAGTTAAATTTATATTCATATTACAATTATTGCCAGTAGTTATTGTGAGAGATGAAAAGCCGTTATTAGATGCTGTAGAGATTGCAATATCGTTATTGTTAATGGTTTGAAGATTATTTACATTTACAATTTCATTATGGTTAGAAAATTTTATTGGCAACTTTTAATTTATTTTCAACTGAATCTTCTATGTAGCTCTCTGCAACGGTTGAAGACTTCCACCCTCCGTGTCTCTTAACAGTTGTTAAATTGGCTCCTGCATCGGCAAGTAGAGTTGCAGACGACCTTCTAAAGCAGTGTCCTGTATAACATTTTGGATTTGATATGCCAAGATATTCTGTTATAATACAAGGCAACTTTCCAAATGTGTTTCGCCCTACAACTTGTGTGGGTACATTTACCATCTTTGTAATATATAAACAAGTGTCGATGCTCCGTATGTTTAGGCCGCAGTGCCAAGTAGTCTCGGTAGATATCTAGGTAATTAATTACACAGTTTTTATTTGCAACAACTTTGAATGTTCGTGGCGTTTTCGTCTTTGTATAATGGGTCAAAATTTTCGAGTATGAGTTTTTGGTGGATAAGCACGTTTCAGGGTCTCTAGAATGTGTGTGTGTGTGTGTGTGTGTGTGTGTGTGTGTGTGTGTGTGTGTGTGTGTGTGTGTGTGTGTGTGTGTGTGTGTGTGTGTGTGTGTGTGTGTGTGTGTGTGTGTGTGTGTGTGTGTGTGTGTGTGTGTGTGTGTGTGTGTGTGTGTGTGTGTGTGTGTGTGTGTGTGTGTGTGTGTGTGTGTGTGTGTGTGTGTGTGTGTGTGTGTGTGTGTGTGTGTGTGTGTGTGTGTGTGTGTGTGTGTGTGTGTGTGTGTGTGTGTGTGTGTGTGTGTGTGTGTGTGTGTGTGTGTGTGTGTGTGTGTGTGTGTGTGTGTGTGTGTGTGTGTGTGTGTGTGTGTGTGTGTGTGTGTGTGTGTGTGTGTGTGTGTGTGTGTGTGTGTGTGTGTGTGTGTGTGTGTGTGTGTGTGTGTGTGTGTGTGTGTGTGTGTGTGTGTGTGTGTGTGTGTGTGTGTGTGTGTGTGTGTGTGTGTGTGTGTGTGTGTGTGTGTGTGTGTGTGTGTGTGTGTGTGTGTGTGTGTGTGTGTGTGTGTGTGTGTGTGTGTGTGTGTGTGTGTGTGTGTGTGTGTGTGTGTGTGTGTGTGTGTGTGTGTGTGTGTGTGTGTGTGTGTGTGTGTGTGTGTGTGTGTGTGTGTGTGTGTGTGTGTGTGTGTGTGTGTGTGTGTGTGTGTGTGTGTGTGTGTGTGTGTGTGTGTGTGTGTGTGTGTGTGTGTGTGTGTGTGTGTGTGTGTGTGTGTGTGTGTGTGTGTGTGTGTGTGTGTGTGTGTGTGTGTGTGTGTGTGTGTGTGTGTGTGTGTGTGTGTGTGTGTGTGTGTGTGTGTGTGTGTGTGTGTGTGTGTGTGTGTGTGTGTGTGTGTGTGTGTGTGTGTGTGTGTGTGTGTGTGTGTGTGTGTGTGTGTGTGTGTGTGTGTGTGTGTGTGTGTGTGTGTGTGTGTGTGTGTGTGTGTGTGTGTGTGTGTGTGTGTGTGTGTGTGTGTGTGTGTGTGTGTGTGTGTGTGTGTGTGTGTGTGTGTGTGTGTGTGTGTGTGTGTGTGTGTGTGTGTGTGTGTGTGTGTGTGTGTGTGTGTGTGTGTGTGTGTGTGTGTGTGTGTGTGTGTGTGTGTGTGTGTGTGTGTGTGTGTGTGTGTGTGTGTGTGTGTGTGTGTGTGTGTGTGTGTGTGTGTGTGTGTGTGTGTGTGTGTGTGTGTGTGTGTGTGTGTGTGTGTGTGTGTGTGTGTGTGTGTGTGTGTGTGTGTGTGTGTGTGTGTGTGTGTGTGTGTGTGTGTGTGTGTGTGTGTGTGTGTGTGTGTGTGTGTGTGTGTGTGTGTGTGTGTGTGTGTGTGTGTGTGTGTGTGTGTGTGTGTGTGTGTGTGTGTGTGTGTGTGTGTGTGTGTGTGTGTGTGTGTGTGTGTGTGTGTGTGTGTGTGTGTGTGTGTGTGTGTGTGTGTGTGTGTGTGTGTGTGTGTGTGTGTGTGTGTGTGTGTGTGTGTGTGTGTGTGTGTGTGTGTGTGTGTGTGTGTGTGTGTGTGTGTGTGTGTGTGTGTGTGTGTGTGTGTGTGTGTGTGTGTGTGTGTGTGTGTGTGTGTGTGTGTGTGTGTGTGTGTGTGTGTGTGTGTGTGTGTGTGTGTGTGTGTGTGTGTGTGTGTGTGCGCGTGTGTGTGTGTGTGTGTGTGTGTGCGCGCGTGTGTGCGTGTGTGCGTGTGTGCGCGTGTGTGCGTGTGTGCGTGTGTGCGTGTGTGCGTGTGTGTGTGTGACGATTTTTCGTCCACGATAACTTAAAATGTATCAAATCTTTAATAACCAAATTTCATATTTAAGATTTTAATAAGGATCTTAACACCGGATAAGATTTTGGTAGAAATCCGCAAACCGGAAGTAGTACTTTTTGGAACTTGATATAGTTTTTCTTAAATAAATTGGTACATTATTTATTTATGACAATTTTTGCAATTAAAAATAAAAGATAATATAATTATCTATGGGTACAGTTAATTTTAAATACAATTTGCTGAATCTGGTAGTAATTAGCAATTAAATAAAGTTCAACTAAGTACCAATATCTTGTTGTCCATGATATGAAATTTGTTTTTACTCAAAATTTGAATTATAATGACAGTGACATTACAGTTGACATCTTTTGCTTGCATCTTGGTTTACATTATCGTTTACATATTACATGAACATGAAACTATTAAAATGTAAGTAAAACTATTTATTAGATTAGTAGAACAAGCAGAATTAGGCGAGAGGTCGTGTACTGGCCACAGCAGATTTTTTCTTCTTGACAACTGTTACGTAAAGTAAATATGTACTCAATATAGACAGTATCGACGTTGGTTAGAGTAACGACGTGACATGTAATAATTTTGTATCGTATTGATTAACATTAATATATAATAAAACAATTAACTATAACAACTATATGTTAATTATTACACAAACCAGTACCTTACATGGTGGCAGCGGTTAAAAGACAAGAAGCTGATTTTTAAAACGTCAAGAAATGGAATTCCAAGGTCCAGGCATACTTAACCTACAAACTGGAAATGTGGCTGAAAATTGGCGCCAATGGCGTCAAAAGTTTGAGTTGTACATGCTTGCGAGTGATAAGGACTGCAAGCCTGAGAAAACCAAGGTAGCCATACTCCTTAATTTAATAGGGGACGAAGGATTAAGCGCGTATAATACGTTCGAGTTCGAAGATCCAGAAGATAAAAATAAGTTAAGTACAGTTCTAGATAAATTCGAAACGCATTGCGCTCCTATTAAGAATGTAGTGTTTGAAAGATTCAAATTTTTCAGCAGAGATCAAAACCAAGTAGAGACATTTGATCAATTCGTGACAGAACTGAAGAGATTAGCCAGCAATTGCGAATTCAAAGAAAAAGACGAACTTATACGTGACAGGATAGTCTTAGACTTAAGAGACAAATCAATACAAGAAAGGCTGCCAAGGGAACCAAATCTAAAATTAGATAAAGCTATATCCTACTGTCGAGCCACTGAATCAAGTAGAATTCAACAACAAGTAATAGGGAAAACGACAACACAGGTAACAGACGCTGTTACAGCAAGGAAAAGCAACAATGTAAAGTCACAGCAAAATAGTACGAAGCCGAATTCAGTATGTGGTAAATGTGGAACCAAACACAACTTTGGAGAGTGCCCAGCTTATGGCAAAGTATGTCATAAGTGCAAGAAGAAAGGACACTACATGAAATACTGTAAAAGTAAACAAGTGCATATAGTTGATGATGAATATAACACAACTAAAGAGACAGCTGATGTAGGTGGTAGTTTAGTGTGGTCCATATCCAGAGGGTACAAGAAAGTTAACAGCGTTAACAGTGTGGAATGGAGAGAATCAATAGAAATAAACGGAAATAAAGTTACGTTAATAAACATAAGTGTTTACAAAAAATTAAAGAGTGAATTAACCAATACACATAAACAGTTAATTTCATACTCAGGTCACAAAATTAATATAACTGGAGTAACTAAATTAAAGTGCAAGTATAAAAATAACATTAAAGTACTAGAATTCTATATTATAAATAATCAAAGTGCACAAAATATATTAGGACTTGAAGCTTGTGAAAGCTTACAATTAATAAAACGTACAGACAATATAAACACGGACCAAAATAAACAATATAGTGACAAAAACGCAAAGAACATTGTACAAGAATACGACGATGTATTTACGGGAATTGGTAAACTAAAGACTCATTACGCAATTAAACTCAAGTCAAATGCGGTCCCTAATGTTAGTGCCGCAAGGAAAATACCATTATCGCTAAAAGACAGTGTCAAAACGAAACTTAATAATATGGTAGACCAAGGACTTCTAGTGCCGGTAAATGAACCTACGGAATGGGTTCACCCAATTGTGATTGTATCAAAACCAAACAAAGACATTAGAATATGTATGGATCCAAGAGCACTTAATGAATACATAAAACGCGAACATTATCAGTTACCGACAGCTGAAACTATATTTGCAGAGTTAAACGGTTCTAAAATCTTCACTGTTTTAGATGCATCCACTGCATTCCTCCAGGTGCCCCTAGATGAAGAAAGTTCGAAGCTATGTACGATCGCAACACCTTTTGGACGTTTTCGATTCACCAGAATGCCATACGGAATCAGCTCAGCTCCTGAGATATTTCAGAAAGCTATAAATGGAATTTTCGAAGGGTTGACAGGTGTTTTAACATATATGGACGACATATTGGTATATGGTTCGAGTAAAGAAGAACATGATGAACGTCTAAGAGCAGTACTACAACGAGCTCGAGAGGAAAATCTAAAACTAAGTAAAAATAAACTACAATTGGCAGTAAACCAAATCACGTACCTAGGACACAAAATAACAAAGGATGGTATTGAAATTGAGCAAAAGAAAATCAAAGCCATAGAAAATCTGAAAACACCTCAAAATAAAACGGAACTACACAGATTTCTAGGATTAATAACATATCTCGGAAAGTTTATTCCAAATCTTTCAGAGAAAACAAGTTATCTCAGAAAACTGTTAAGTAACAAATCAGAGTGGACATGGGAAGAAAATGGTCCAGAACAAGAAAGCATTCAAAATCTGAAAAAGTTAGTTAGTACAGCACCAGTACTTGCATATTATGATCCCAAGAAGAAAACTACAATTTCGGTTGATGCAAGCCAACATGGATTAGGCGCGGTACTACTCCAAGAGGGACACCCAATTGCGTTTTCATCAGTATCTTTGACACCGACGCAACAAAGATACAACCAAATTGAGAAAGAACTACTAGCCATAGTGTATGGGTGTGAACACTTTCACTATTACACTTAAAGGACAAGATTTCTTAGTTGTGGTGGATTACTTTTCGAAGTTTGCTATAGTGAACAAAATAACAAATAAAGTAGCACATACGGTAATTTCCTGTTTAAAAAACATATTCACAACTCATGGAATACCGTTAATTATATTCTCTGATAATGGTCCGCCATTCAACTCCATTGAGTTCAAAGAATTCGCAACTAAATATGATATAGAACTCAGAACTAGTAGTCCGAATTATCCGAAATCAAATGGGATGGTTGAGAGACATATTCAAACAGTAAAAGGACTCCTTATCAAAGCAAAGGAAGCAGATCATGATCCGCTACTGACGATTCTTGAATATAACACAACTCCCAAGAGTAACATTCCAGCTCCATGTGAAATACTGATGGGAAGGAAACTAAGAACATTACTTCCGGTATCACGACAGCTGTCGAAACCTAAATTCGACATTGAGGAAACAAGAAGAACCTTGTTGAAGAACCAGGAACTTCAAAAGAAACACTATGACGGAAATACTATAAATCTGCAACCGCTTAAGGAAAACCAAACAGTAACAATACAAGAAGGAATAAGAAATTGGACGCCGGGTACGGTAAAGCAAGTTCAAGACTGTGATTCGTATCTCGTTGAGACAGATGAAGGTAACCAATATAGAAGAAACAGATCACACATACGTCCTGTCCCAACATCGGAAGAGGTTGAACAGGAAAGAGTTGCAACACCCAAGGCAAGTGTTGAAGCTGAAACGGAATTGAATGTAACCAAAGATAGGGATTCACCAGCGACAAACACGCCACAAAAGATGACACCTAAACTGTGGATAAGAACACGACCAATTCGGAAACCTGTAAAATTAAATCTGTAATGTATTTTACTTGTTTTTATAAAAGGGCGTGTTACGTAAAGTAAATATGTACTCAATATAGACAGCGGTCGATAGAGGGCAGTATCGACGTTGGTTAGAGTAACGACGTGACATGTAATAATTTTGTATCGTATTGATTAACATTAATATATAATAAAACAATTAACTATAACAACTATATGTTAATTATTACACAAACCAGTACCTTACAACAACTATAAATTTTAGATTTAATATAACACCACAAGTAAAAATCTTGGGGAGCTAAGTCCGCAGACCTATCTGGCCACGGTTAAAATAAAAATTTCAATAATATTACAGCTACTTTGACATCGACAGTACATTATCATATATTTCCATATTGCATTTTATATTCTTTATAAATAATATATTATTCTTTCCTAAAATTACAGTTGATTGGCAACACACGGCGCCATCTATTTAGAATGTTATGTACTAAAAAAAAAGCCTCACTTGGTCACACACTCCATAGACAACATGCATGTGAAATTTGAATTGCCGCCGTTTCGGCTTTTGACAAAGTCGGTGCATGACAATTCGGGATTTGCAAAAGTCTAAGCAAATATAAGCTGTGTTTATAAATTCTTGTGTTGCATATCCGGATAAATTATAGAGTTGTGTTTACAAATTTCGGGGCATGAATAAAGTTAGCAGGCGGGGTATATAAATTCGGGTTTTGCAAATTCGTGGTATGAAAAGTCGGTGTAAATATAAGTTGAGTATTTATATTCGGGTGTTGAAATATCGGGATGTGAATAAGTTAGCAGGCACGAATATAAATTCGGGATTTGCAAGTTCGGATAAAATAAAAGACTGTGTTTCTAAATTCGGGGTATAAAAAAGTCGATGTAAATATATGTTGATTTTTTAAATTCGGGTGTTGAAGGCATTCCCTATTGAAGAGATAAATTAACTAGTCAATATAGTACTTGCAGGAGGCGTGGCCAATGTTTCGGATTTGGCGGGATTCTGTTTGTGGACAACGGGAATGCCTTCAACACCCGAATTTAAAAAATCAACATAATATTTACATCGACTTTTTTATACCCCGAATTTAGAAACACTGTCTTTTATTTTAGCCGAACTTGCAAATCCCGAATTTATATTCGTACCTGCTAACTTATTCATACCCCGAAATTTCAACACCCGAATTTAAATACTCAACTTATATTTACATCGACTTTTCATACCCCGAATTTGCAAAACCCGAATTTATATACCCCGCCTGCTAACTTTATTCATGCCCCGAAATTTGTAAACACAACTCTACAATTTATCAGAATATGCAACACAAGAATTTATAAACACATCTTTTATTTGGTGTCGCGACAAAATGTTCCCAACAAAATATTCCCAACAAAATAATCCCAACATAAGGTTCCTGAACAATATTTCTCCACACAATAAGTTCCCAACAAAATGTTCCCGACAAAATGTTCCCAACAAAATATCCCCAACAAAATATTCCCAACAAAAGGTTGCTGAACAATATTTCTCCGAACAATATGTTCCCAACAAAATGTTCCCGACAAAATGTTCCCAACAAAATATCCCCAACAAAATATTCCCAACAAAAGGTTCCTGAACAATATTTCTCCGAACAATATGTTCCCGACAAAATGTTCCCAACAAATTATCCCCAACAAAAGGTTCCCGAACAATATTTCCCCGAACAAAATGTTTCCAACAAAATATTCCTGACAAAATGGATTCTCACAGTACCTACCTAAGTATATTTTATACATTAATTTCTATTTTTGACCTAAATAAAAATGTACTTATATATTTTTAAAAACTAAATGTTTTAAAACTAAAAAGTCAAAAATATAAGAAAATCATTCCTGTACAAAGCAATCGAAATTCAAAATTACATGCCTACTATCGGAGAAATTAGCATAGTCAGTTGAGTTTAAAGTGAAATAAATGGTTTAAAAATGATAAATACATTAGTGTTGTAGTATTCATATTTTAATATAGTGTAGTCATAAGCTTTCTTGAATCATTCTGTTAGGCGAAACTTTCTAATTGATTATATTTTGGTAATAACTATTAAAAAGTAAAAGGGTTAGAACTTGGTTACCGATAATCTTATAGGATTCCAATGCCGGTTATTGATGCCTAATACATTTTTATATTTTTGTTATTAATATTCCTTATTTAGTTTACAAGTGGAGTATTCTATTAAAAAGTTTCTCGTTGAAAAATGGATTGTGTTTTCTGGCAATACATTTTATCCTCTCTCTCAACTGAATATTCAGTAATTTTCGAAACTCTTGTTGTATAACTTAACCGGAGTTGTAAAAGCGCATTTTTGTCATTTATATTGAATAAGCGCCGATCAAAACATTGAATAAGCGCAGATCGTAACATTGAATGAGCACATTTTTCGAAAATGAGATTTCTGACCATAACAAGTTAGTCCAGATCGTCTTCGAGTATGATGGGGTTAAGTTCAGAAAAATGTTAGGTAAGGATATTTTCTAGTTTTAAAAAATTCAAAAAATCTTGTTAAAAATACTCTTCGAGTGTGATGGGGTTAAGTTCAAAAAATGTTAGACAAGAATATTTTCTAGTTGTAAAAAATTCAAAAAATATTGTAGAAAAACTGTCGTACAATCCCTAAAACCATTGTGCTTTTCAAATGTGCACTTCTGCGCTTATGCAACTACAATTTATGCGCTTTTCCAATGTAATAAGCGAAAACTGATAAAGGCCAAATGCGCTTATTTAACTCACCCAAATTAACTACTGAATATTTTGTTGGGAACATTTTGTTCGGAGAAATAAGTATTGTTCAGGAACCTTTTGTTGGGAATATTTTGTTGGGGATATTTTGTTGGGAACATTTTGTCGGGAACATTTTGTTGGGAACATATTGTTCGGAGAAATATTGTTCAGGAACCTTATGTTGGGATTATTTTGTTGGGGATATTTTGCTGGGAACATTTTGTCGTAGAACCCTTTTATTTGCTCAGACTTTTTCAAATCCCGAATAGTCATGCACCGACTTTGTCAAGTGAGGCTTGTTTTTTAGTACATAACATTCTCAATAGATGGCGCCGTGTGTTGCCAATCAACTGTAATTTTAGGAAAGAATTAAATATTATTTATAAATAATATGAAATGCAATATGTTGCATAAATATATATAAATAAATATACAGGTTGGTGGAGGTGAAATGCGAACATAGGGAAATATATGATAATTGAGTTATCACGCTAGGCATCTTGATATACGTGGAATACTGTCGATGTCAAAGTAGCTGTCATATTATTGAAATTTTTATTTTAACCGTGGAATATTTCCTTGGCCAGATAGGTCTGCGGACTTATAGTCCAGGCAATCTACAGAAAAAAACCTCTAACATGGGCAGAATTGCTTCAGAAGCTTTCTAAACGGTTTTCGGCTCAGAAAATGTCACAGAATAACATATCCAAAATCTGCTAAAATCGGATCACGGGAACACCCCCAAAAATGGGTTCGAAAATTAAAAATGGCCGTCATTTTTAGTTTTTTAGCTTTATCTTGTATGTGGATAGTACTACGAGAAAACTGTTACCTACTAAATTGTAGAGCATAAAATTCTCTACATAAAGATGCCAACAATTTTTTTTGTAACTATTACAGTTTATGAGAAAATCGTGAAAATAAATTTGGTTAATTTGTAATGATTTTAAATCAAGTCGTAATTTTGTCTTATCACACAAATATTGCTCTAATTTTTTAACGGATAATAATATCGATTCACGGTTTCCAGCATTCGATTCCTAAAGCTTTTTTCTATAAGAGACATAATTTTTAAAAATTTTGGGACAACAGTTAAGGTACAGGTGCGATTTATTTGCCGAGGTGAGAAAAACAAATGCCTGTATTTGTTGTGTTTAATTAACTGTCGTTTCTAAACGGGTTAAGATATTGACTTGCGGTTTGCGGCATGCGATTCCTTGGAAAATTCTCTATTTGATGCATTATTTGATAAAAATTCTGGACCTTTATTTAAGGTAAAAAATCCGTCGGTCATAAGCGTGAGTGATTTCGGTGTGAGGTGAGGCCGAAGCAGTCAAATAATCAGAAATATATATTATATATATATATATATATATATATATATATATATATATATATATATATATATATATATATATATATATATATATATATATATATATATATATATATAGTCGTATACCCATTTACCATAAGGTGTAGGGTGTTCTAGTTTTTTTTTAACTGTGCACAAAATTCGCCCATTGTTTCTTGTTTTTTGCCATTTTTCTTGCTTCTTGTACTGTCACATTCCTCTTCATAAGAATCTTCTGTACTGTGTCATCCCAGTTGTCTTTTGGTCTTCCACGATCTCTTTTCATTTTCACGTTCGTCATCCAAATTTGTTTCACTGGTCTGGCTCATTCATTCTAATCATGTGTCCCCACCAGGCTAGTTGTCTCTCTTCTATTAGTTCTAAGATCGGTTTGCACTGCAGCTGTTCTCTTATCGCTTCGTTTCTTATTCTATCTCTCATGGTTACTCCTTGTACTTTTCTTAAATACTTCATTTCTAATGCTTGAATTTTGCTTTTCATTCTTCTAGATAATAGCCATGATTCGCATCCGTACGTTAGTATAGATCTGTATATTGTGTTATATACTGTCATTTTTACTTCCTTGTACGAAGTAAGGAAGTATTGTAATCGCGAAAAATTTCGGTTCTCAGATTTTGACGGAAATATCCGTTTTGACCTTTTCTGAATCCATTATGACTAGTTTCGACGTGACGTCTGTACGTACGTACGTACGTACGGACGTATGTGTGTCGCATAACTCAAATACGGTTAGACGTAGAAAGTTGAAATTTTGTATTTAGGACTGTTATAGCATCTAGTTGTGCACCTCCTATTTTTGGTTTCAGTCTACAAACCGGAAGTAGTACTTTTTAAAAATATTTCGATAAATATTTAATTTTAGACAATTTTTTTTATTTTAAATGAAAGATTATGTGATTATTACCTACAATCGGTATTTTATAAATATTTTTGTATCTGCTATCATTTAATTCGGTATCTTGTAGTCCATGATCGATTAACATTTGTTACTACGTAAAATTTAAATGATTATGACATGACAGTGACAATAGTAAAATATGCTTTATATCTTCTTCTGCAGTTTAAATAAAATGACTAAAATATATTTGTGAGTATACTAGTATAATAAGTTAAAAGAATTTTTAATATTATTTTACATTTTAGTTATTAAGAAAAGTATGAACACACAAGGCGTACAAGGAAGTCATGTGGTGTCCACGTCAGATTTTTGTTTTAGTGGTTATTTCTTGTTTTCCTATGAAACTATTTTTTAATGCATGGAAAGTCTTGGCCGTTTTATGTATTCTGTCGTTTATATCATTATCTTCTATTCCGTTATTTTCTATTAATGTGCCTAAATACTGGAATTTATTTACTTGTTCTACCTTGTCTGTGTTTATCATTAGGTTAACAGCCTTCTGTTCTTTTGTTATTTCCATTACCTTAGTCTTTTTCGTATTTATTTTCATGTCGAACTTTGTCAATGTTTCATTCCAGACATTTAAATTGTGTTGCATTTTTTGTTCGTTGCACGCACACATGGATATTTGCGTAGCTTGTAGATTTCTGTATCCTATATGTAATTTCTTCATTTGTGGTTCGCATTCTTTTATAATTTCATCCATATATATTATAAACAGGGCTGGGCTTAGTACTCCACCTTGTCTTAGGCTGTTTTTGGTTTCAAACTCTTCTGATTCTCTGTTTTGGCTGACTACATAGTTTACATTTCTCTTGTATAAGCATTTGATAGCATTTATTAATTTGGCTGATATACCTCTCCTTTCTAATATTCTCCATACTTTGTCTCTATTCACTCTGTCGAACGCTTTTTCTAGATCTATAAATGCCATATATGCAGTTGATTTAGTGTCTCTCGTCTTTTGTATTATGTTTTTGATGGTAAATATATGATCTTGGGCGCTTCTACCTTTTCTGAAACCACTTTGAACCTCTGATAACGTTGGTTCTATTGTAGTTCGTAATCTTTTCTCTAGTATTCTTTCGAATACTTTTAATGCTGTACTTAATAGCGATATACCCCTATAGTTATTACAGTCCTTGCTATCTCCCTTCTTATGCACAGGTACAATTTTCGCTATTTCCCAGTCTTTAGGTATTTTGCTCTCATTCCATACTTTGTTGAAGACTTCTAGTAGTAAATTTCCGCCTTTTTCCCCCATATATTTTAACATTTCTGAGTTTATTTTGTCATGTCCGGCTGATTTCCCGTTTTTCAGCATTTGTAGCGCTTCTTTTAGTTCTTCGATATCCATCAGCTCGCTATCAATTTTATTTTCATTTATATGTTGTGTTTGGTTTGTTTCTTCATCGTTAGTTATGCATAGAAGCTCCTGGAAGTATTCTTTCCATCTATCCATTATTTCCTGATTTTCAGTTAGAATTAATCCTTCTTTGTTTTTTATTGTGTTGTTAATATATTTTATTTTATCTTCTCTAAGTGTTTTTAATGTTCTGTAGAATAGTTTTTGATTCTCTTTACTTCTGACTTCCATTTCTTCTCCAAAGAGTTTCCAACTCTTTTCTTTTGCCTGTTGGACTAATTCTTTTACTTTTTTACGTTGTTCTTTGTATTTAAGGTATGTATCTTCGGTGACCGGACAAAACAGAACAATGAAAAAACAGAACATGAAAAAACAGAACATGAAAAAACAGAACATGAAAAAAAAGAACATGAAAAAACAGAACAGTGAAAAAACAGAACAGTGAAAAAACAGAACAATGAAAAAAGAGAACAATGAAAAAACAGAATACTGAAAAAACAGAACAATGAAAAAAGAGAACAGTGAAAAAACAGAACACTGAAAAAACAGAACATTGATAAAACAGAACATGAAAAAACAGAATATGAAAAAAAAATAACAATGACAAAACAGAACTCAAGAAGGGATTTGTTAGCTTTGATTAGTTTATGTCAAAAAAACGGAGTTCTGTTGGACTCAATTAGGGTTTTGTTAGTATTAATTAGTTTATTTTTTAAAAAACGGAGTTCTGTTGGACTCAATTAGGGTTTTGTTAGTATTGATTAGTTTATTTAAAAAAACGGAATTCTGTTGGACTCAATTAGGGTTTTGTTAGTATTGATTAGTTTATTTTTAAAAAAACGGAGTTCTGTTGGACTCAATTAGGGTTTTGTTAGTATTGATTAGTTTATTTAAAAAAACGGAATTCTGTTGGACTCAATTAGGGTTTTGTTAGCATAGATTAGTTTATGTCAAAAAAACGGAGTTCCGTTGGAGTCAAGAAGGGTTTTGTTAGCATAGATTAGTTTATGTCAAAAAACGGAGTTCTGTTGGACTCAACAAGGTTTTTGTTAGCATAGATTAGTTTATGTGTTCTGTTTTTTCATGTTCTGTTTTATCAATGTTCTGTTTTTTCAGTGTTCTGTTTTTTCAGTGTTCTGTTTTTTCACTGTTCTGTTTTTTCATTGTTCTGTTTCTTCAGTGTTCTGTTTTTTCATTGTTCTGTTTTTTCATTGTTCTGTTTTTTCATGTTCTGTTTTTTCATGTTCTGTTTTTTCATGTTCTGTTTTTTCGTGTTCTGTTTTTTCATTGTTCTGTTCTTTCATGGAATCGTATCTTCTGCTTTGTTGGTTAGGTAATTTACCCATGTTTTCTTCTTCTTTTTTATTTCATCTTTTATTTCTTTGTTCCACCATGACGTTTGTTTCTTGTTCGACCTCGTTTTGTTTGTGCCACAGACTGTCTTTGCTGCTTGTGTTATGGTTCTTTTGAAAATATCCCAGGACTCTTCAATGTTTTTTTGATTACAAGTTATATTTTCAGTCTCTATTATTCTTGTTACTTCATCCTCATATTTTTTTGCTATTTCTTTATTCTTTAGTTTGTATACTTTTATTTTCTCATATTCTATTTGGTTTTTAATATTATTTATTTTGCCTTCTTCCTCGGTGTTTTCTTTTCCAAATTTTGCTTCCACAAGAAAATGGTCAGAGAATATTTCTGGTCCTCTTCTTGCCCTGCAGTCGTATACTTTGTTTCTGATTTTTCTCTCTACTAAAATATAATCTATTATAGATTTGTCTTCTTTTCTTGGACCTTGTCTTGTATATTTGTGTATGTCTTTGTGGTCATAGAATGTGTTTGTTATAATGAGGTCATTTAGAGTGCAAAAGTCATCAGTCTTATTCCGTTTTGTGTTCTTCGTTTTTCACCTTGTACTCCGATTGTACTTCCAGTACTTCCATCTCCTATTCCTACTCTTGCGTTTAAATCTCCCACTATAAATATATCTCCTTTACTATTTTCTGTTGTTATGTTTAATTCATCCCAGAATTTTTCTTTTGTTTCTGATATTTCATCCTCGTCTGGACCGTATGCAATTATGATTGTTTTTATGTGACCTGTTTCTTCCTTCATTTCAACTTTTAGTATTCTTTCGTTACATCCCTCCCATGATTGTACGTGTTTAATAGAGTACTTGCAGGAGGCGTGGCCAATGTTTCGGATTTGGCGGGATTCTGTTTGTGGACAACTGCTGTTCAGGTTAACATTGTGTCTTATGGCGGTTTTGGTTCTTATGAGTTATTTTTGTGTTTTTCCAGCATTAATTGCATGTTTCATTTATATTGTATACTTTTCAAGAAAGGTAAGTGTATGTATAATATATTTGTATTAAATAAATACATATAAAACAAGCATATTTTAAATGAAACTTGTATTACTAACACATTAAATGTATAGGTTAAGTTGGTTTTGTATAATCAAGTGCATGGATTTTCACTAATTGTTAAATTAATAAACTTAAAACATTTCTTAAAGTGTAAGAAAATATACAAAATATAACGGGTACCTATATTACTGTTTTATAAACTGTTTTTATTATGACAACAGTTCAATACCACACTTTTAACATACGATATTTTAAAAGTGCTTTATATTTAGGATAATTTTTAGTAACCAGTTTAATATATGAACTTACCTTAATCAACTTCATACGTTTTATTTTTTTAAAACAACGTAGAATTCGAATAAAAGATATTTTTACAAAAGTAAACATGAATACTCCATAAGACTCCATGTTAAAATTTTGTTGGGTTGTCCACAAACAGGTTCGCGCGCTTAGTTTTTGACTGTCACGTGACTGTTTGTGACCTTGTTGCAAGTACTCTATTACTCTTTTGTTTATAAGGCATCCAACTCCTGCTGCTGCTCTTTTCTCTTTTGTTACTCCACAAAATATCAATAAATGT
Organism: Agonum fuliginosum; assembly: GCA_947534325.1. Taxonomy (NCBI): domain Eukaryota; kingdom Metazoa; phylum Arthropoda; class Insecta; order Coleoptera; family Carabidae; genus Agonum; species Agonum fuliginosum. Next base: position 24,518,821 of record OX384031.1, on the reverse strand, counting down.
CCGTTCTCAACTATTATCTCTCCTCTCCCCTTCTTTTTGGTTTCGGTTATACCTAATATTTCTATATTTAACTTGTCAAACTCTTCATATAATTCTATTTCTTTTCCGTTCATACTTCTCACATTCCAAGTGGCTAATTTCCATATTCCTCCAGTTTTTTTATTTTCATCAACCTTATCTTTCATTGCTTTAGTCGTCTTCTTTGTGTCCGTCCATGTACTTTGTTTTTTCACTGCCCGTTTTTTGGATCTGGTACTAGTTGGTTTTCTTTATTATTCCATACCCATGTCTCTCCATTTATTACTCATTTTTACCTTCCGCTTACCTGTAAAGGAAGGTATTGGAATCATGCAAAAAATCGGGTTGTGAGTTTTAAGTGGATGAGCACGAATTAGGGTCCCTACAACTCATTTTTGATAGTTTCTCGATGATGTCTGTATGTATGTATGTGTGTATGTGTGTGCGTGCGTGTGTGTGTGTGTATGTGTGTGGCCCGGGCCGATGCCGGATGTCGCATAACTCAAATACGAATTACCCAAAAAATTTGATATTTGGTATTTTACAATTGTATACGAATAGGAAGAGCACATTAGATTTTGGTACAAATATCTTCACCGGAAGTGATATTTTTTGAAGATTGAAAAAGATAATTGTCAAAAATTTATATAAATTTGGATAAATATAGTATTTATTTGTAATAAGAATAAGAGGCAAAGTTATTTGCAACTCACTATATAAAAAAATTGTCTTTATCTGGTAGCATTAAAGAACTGCAGTTAAATTTAAAAAATAAATTTATCAGATAAAACGTTGAAATCTTGTAATCCATGTTCGGTTGATTTTTGTTTCTGCGTAAAAAATATTGACAGGTGAGACGGGTGACAAGTTGACATACTAGCGCCATATAAGTCATAAGTAAGATATTAAATGTAGTAATTGAACGGAGGATGGCTTCAACACAGAAGAGATTTCCTGTGAACGAATCTTTTGATTCAGGTGATGCAAATTTCTGTGTTTGAATATTTTAGATTTTTATTTATATATTTTAGGGACACCGGATTGTATACGTATACATTTATGTTTATAAGTCTAGATATGGCGGAAGGTTGTGTGCAGGCCACTTCAGATTTTTGGTATTTTATTTTAGCAGTCCTGCCTTCTCTTTTCTCTTCATCGGCCCTTGCTTTGATTGTGTTTTGGATGTACATTTCTCTTTCAGTCAAATCAATGGCCTAGTTTACACCGGGAGACCTGACATAGGCCAGACCCATATCTGACCTCTATTCTAGGTCCAGACCCGAGTTGTTTACACCGCATATCAAAAGAGCCTACACAGGTCAGATATAGGTCAGATATAGGTGGGATATAGGTACTTGTTCACGCCATCTAGATGTTCAAGTTTAAGATAAAAAACAATCATACTTTATTACCCGCAGTTTTAAAATTTGGTTAATTTCAAGCGTCAAACTATCAAACTTCATTTGTATTTGGACTATTCAGATATTTAAAATAGATATTGCAAATTTTTATTTAAACTTTAAAATGTTGTGGTGGATTTTATTGAAAACAAATAATATTCGAAGAATAAAACTTAAACGAAAAATTATAAAGAAAAGAAAAGAAGTGTTGTTAAACATACAGAAAAATACCGTAGAACAAAATAACACTTTGAATCAATTATTTATGAACTACATCACCAATTCGTATATAAATTTTAATTTAATTACTTATAAAAGATCATTGTGGATGAAGAATAGAAGTACGGATTTTTGGGATCGTATAGTGTTATTGCATTACGACAACGCAGAATGGATAGAAAGCTTCAGAATGACGAAAAATACATTTATGAAATTATGTTCTTTGCTCCGAAACAATTTGGAACCAAAGGAAACACATTTGTCACCTAGACCACCTGTCAGTGTAGAAAAGCAAGTTGCAATAACATTATACAAACTTGCAAGTTGTTGCGAATACAGAGTTGTAGGAAATGTATTCGGAGTACATAAATCTACAGTGAAAAAATGTTTTTATCGTGTTGTTAATGCTATTAATTTAGAATTATTAAAAGTACATATATATATATATATATATATATATATGCCAGACGTTGTTGAGGCACAAGAAATTGCCAGCCAACTTGAACAAGTTTCAAAAATACCACAAGTTATTGGCTGTATTGATGGGTCACATGTTCCAATATTACCACCAGAGGATGGTTTCAGGGATTACGTTAATAGAAAAGGCTGGCCTTCCTACAACTTTCAAGCTGTTGTAGATAATAATTGCCGGTAAAATCTGTGCTTACCTAGTAAGCATAATATTACAATTAATTAATAATATACCTATTTTAGATTCCGTGATATATGATGCAAACATCCGGGAAACACACACGACGCAACAGTTTTAAAAGATTCTGGATTATTCAGAAATGCTAATTCAATTATGCCACAGGTATACAGGGTGAGTCATCGATATGCCCGTGGTCGATATCTCCCTTGTCGTTAAAAATACAGCACAAATTTATTAACAGAATTTTTCGTCTACTCAAGGAGCATAACTTAAAATTATTTTCACATATACAGGGTGTTGCATAACGACTTGGCAATAATTGTTCGTCGTTTTTTAAATGAAACACCCTATATATTTTTATATATTTTGAATTGTATTTTATTTACCTATACGAACATATAAGTTTCATTTTAGTTTTCCGCGGCGTTGCCAAGTTATTCAATTTTTTCTCTAAAAAAAGCCGAATACACGTATTGTTTTATAAAGGCGTACTGAAGTTATTTTAATAGTAAAAATTATGAATTTTTTTTTCTGTACCACTGTAACTATACTCTTTGTTCTGACATAACTTTTTTTAAATGTTATTATACAGGGTGTTCAGTACAGAGAATCAAATTTACTCATTTTCAAATGGCTATAACTCGTCATTTTCAAATGGAACACCCTATATTTTATTATTCTGTTGTGTGTATTTTTGCATCTTTTTATGTTATACAGGGTGTCGTATGCATAAAAATATTAATTTAATTAATTTAGAAAATAATGTTTTTAGGCATAGGACATCCTGTATAACATAAAAAGATGCAAAAATACACACAACAGAATAATAAAATATAGGGTGTTCCATTTGAAAATGACGAGTTATAGCCATTTGAAAATGAGTAAATTTGATTCTCTGTACTGAACACCCTGTATAATAACATTTAAAAAAAGTTATGTCAGAACAAAGAGTATAGTTACAGTGGTACAGAAAAAAAAATTCATAATTTTTACTATTAAAATAACTTCAGTACGCCTTTATAAAACAATACGTGTATTCGGCTTTTTTTAGAGAAAAAATTGAATAACTTGGCAACGCCGCGGAAAACTAAAATGAAACTTATATGTTCGTATAGGTAAATAAAATACAATTCAAAATATATAAAAATATATAGGGTGTTTCATTTAAAAAACGACGAACAATTATTGCCAAGTCGTTATGCAACACCCTGTATATGTGAAAATAATTTTAAGTTATGCTCCTTGAGTAGACGAAAAATTCTGTTAAAAAAATTATGCTGTATTTTTAACGACAAGGGAGATATCGACGACGGGCATTTCGATGACTCACCCTGTATATTGATCTAACAGCGAGTCTAACGGATAAATATGTTATATTTATTTAAAATGTTTTATTTTTTTTAGAAATTTTAGAATTTCATGGAATAAAGATTCCTTTTATGATAATTGGAGATCCAGCATACCCATTGCTAGACTGGGTTATGAAAGGATATCCTGGATCTGTTACATCCGAGCAGGAGTCATTCAACGTACATTTAAGCATGGCTAGAGTGTCAGTTGAACAAGCATTTGGGCGCTTAAAAGGCCGTTGGAGAATTCTTTTAAAAAGAATTGACGTGCATCATACGTTTGTGCCCAATATAATTGCAGCCTGTTGTATTCTGCATAATTTTGTAGAATTAGAAAAAGAAATGTTTCTACTTCAGTGGCTAAAAAATGTTGAAGATGCAGAGCCAGAGCCAGAGCAACTACTTAATAAAGATAGAAATTCTGTAACTGGAGCAGAAATAAGATCACATTTAACTAATTATTTAGCAACAAACTTTCCGTTATTAAAAATTATTAGATTTTAATTTACTTCTTAAATATTTTCTTTATTATTTAAATTGTTTACAAAATAAAATTAGTCTGAGCTACTTTCTGAACTGCTTCGGTGTTTCTTTCCTTTTTTCTTATTTAGTTCTTTCAAACCTTTTAAAAAGGTGTTCATAACAAGGGCCATTTGTTGTGTTTGGTGCTGATGTTCAATTTCCATCGCTTCCCTTTCCCATTTTCGCTGCGCTTCTAATAGGGTTATGCACCAACATTTTTTTATTTTTTTTCCTTAAAATACAGGATAAACTATATTGTACTGTGAAAACATGAGTGGAAAATTCCTATTAATAAAGAAGATATGAATTTTTAAAGTTTTAATATTCGAACGGTGACGTCATCCCTGTAGGTTTTTGATTGGTTGTGGCTTTCAAACGATGGGCCATACAAGGTCAAAAATTTAAAATAAATAATTGATTAAAATATATACCGGGAGTTTTTTTTATTAGTAAACATAGGGCAGGTCATTACCATAGTTACAGTGTTACAGAATGACAGCAATGTATTGGAGCGTCTTTTTTATCAGTAAACATAGGGATAATTACATACTAAAATAAATATGAAATATAAATTAAAGAAATGATAAATTATTTATTTATATTTTCTACACTTAAGAACTAGGTAGATACCTACATTAAACTAATGAGAATTTTTTAAATCAAATTAAATGCTCAAAATTAGTACCATTAACTTCTAAACAATATCCTAAGCGAATATAAAAATAATTTATTGCATTTGCTGGGGAGTAATATTTTGGGAAGCAGCACTAATTCGATTTTTTAATTGTTCAACATTCATTCTGTCACCATTATACACATTATTTTTTAAGTGTCTACCTAGTTCTTAAATTCTCATTAGTTTAATGTATCTACCTACCTAGTTCTTAAGTGTAGAAAAAAATAAATAATTTATCATTTCTTTAATTTATATTTCATATTTATTTTCGTATGTTAATTATCCCTATGTTTACTGATAAAAAAACGCTCTAATGCATTGCTGTCATCCTGTAACACTGTAACTATGGTAATGACATGCCCTATGTTTACTTATAAAAAAAACTCTCTGTATTTGAAGGAAGATACAACGTATCATAATGATAAAAGTAACTCAAAGTGAAAAAACAAAAACATTGTCAATAATAATAATTAAAATGTTAGTCCAGTAACAGAACAGTTTGATGTTATACTAGTGCTGACATCTAGCGCTATGTGCCGGTGTTGACAGCTGACAGATGAAAACAAAAACAAATGGTTTATTTGTACTAATTCGTCAAAAACCACCCAAAACTAAATTTTTATACGTGTGACCAGCAACTTAGAAGAAAGGAAGAAATGGTTTGCTGCTATTTTGGGTAATGCAGCAGAGTAGTAATTATATTTTCACGTTCTCAGTAGATTCAAACACTAATAGTAGAGGCAATATATTAGACAAAATACGAAAAATATAATAAAAGACAAACAAATATTTCTAAAACACAGATATTTAGACGTTTCTCTTATAAAATTCCTAAGCCTGTAGTTGACATTGACAGTTGATTAGGCATTCACCCCGCACCGCTCACCCTACGTGTCATCTTTTCATCATGTGCTCTGCATCCAATCAAAACCTTACAGTTCTGACGTCATGGCTTATTACAATCAAAGTTTATTCGCTCGTAACTTTTAAACGAAATGGTTTTTAAACATTATTTTTTCACTATTATTCATGATTTATTAATAAGTTTGTACTCTATATACTAATCCCTGGTTAGAATGCCACATAGAAACACATAAAAAATTTTATACGATTCTATGGTAGTCAATATGTGTATTGAAACACCTCTTTTACCATAAACTGCTGGAAATCCAGATATATATTTTATTGGTTTTTATCCGCATATACGAATGTAAGTCTACTCGATCTTATGAGTTTTAATGGTACACAGGTATAACGGATTTTATACGATTCTATGGTAATCAATATGTGTATTGAAACACCTCTTTTACCATAAACTGCTGGAAATCCAGATATATATTTTATTGGTTTTTATCCGCATTTACGAATGTAAGTCTATCCGTTCGTATGAGATATAATGGTACACAGGTCGAACGGATTTTATACGATTCTATGGTAATCAATATGTGTATTGAAACACCTCTTTTACCATAAACTGCTGGAAATCCAGATATATATTTTATTGGTTTTTATCCGCATTTACGAATGTAAGTCTATCCGTTCGTATGAGATATAATGGTACACAGGTCGAACGGATTTTATAGGAATCTATGGTATTTAATATGTGTATTGGAACGCGCATTTTACCATAAACTGCTGGAAATCCAGTAATTTATTTTATTGGTTTTTATCCGCATATAAGAATGAAAGTCTATCCGTTTGTATAGGATATAATGGTACACAAGTAGAACGGATTTTATTGGAATCTATGGTACTTAAAATGTATTTTACCATTCATTGCTGGTTACAGTCTATCTGTTTCTATACGAATATCGGTAGAAGGTATAAGTTAGAAGCCACAGGTAAAAATAGCGGAGAAGTAAGCACTTCGAAAATTAGACACTTAGTGATTCCTATACGGTTTTATAGTAACTTCGCTATTAACTTTTAATTGGATTTTATCCATTTCTATGTGATACACATTCTATTTGATCCTATGAGCAAAGTGGGATACTATTTTCTATGAGAATTTATACGCATTACACACCTTGTGATTTCTATACGATTTTATAGTAATTTCGCTATTAACTTTTAATTGGATTTTATCTGTTTCTATGTTACACACATTCTATTTGATCCTATGAGCAAAGTGGCATGCAATTTTCTATGAGAATTTATACGCATTACAAACTTTGTTATTTCTATACGGTTTTATAGTAATTTCGCTATTTACTTTTAATTGGATTTTATCCGTTTCTATGTGACACACACTCTATTTGGTCCTATGAGCAAAGTGGGATACTAATTTTTATGAGAATTTATACGCATTACACACATTGTGATTTCTATACGGTTTTATAGTAATTTCGCTATTAACTTTTAATTGGATTTTATCTGTTTCTATGTTACACACATTCTATTTGATCCTATGAGCAAAGTGGGATACTATTTTCTATGAGAATTTATACGCATTACACACTTTGTTATTTCTATACGGATTTATAGTAATTTCGCTATTAACTTTTAATTGGATTTTATCCGTTTCTATGTGACACACATTCTATTTGATCCTATGAGCAAAGTGGCATACAATTTTCTATGAGAATTTATACGCATTACACACTTTGTTATTTCTATACGGTTTTATAGTAATTTCGCTATTAACTTTTAATTGGATTTTATCTGTTTCTATGTGACACACATTCTATTTGATCCTATGAGCAAAGTGGGATACTATTTTCTATGAGAATTTATACGCATTACACACTTTGTGATTCCTATACGGTTTTATAGTAATTTCGCTATTAACTTTTAATTGGATTTTATCCGTTTCTATGTGACACATTCTGTTTGATCCTATGAGCAAAGTGGGATACTATTTTCTATGAGAATTTATACGCATTACACACTTTGTGATTTCTATACGATTTTATAGTAATTTCGCTATTAACTTTTAATTGGATTATATCCGTTTCTATGTGACACACATTCTATTTAGTCCTATGAGCAAAGTGGGATACTAATTTTTATGAGAATTTATACGCATTACATATTTAGTGATTCCTATACGGCTTTATAGTAATTTCGCTATTAACTTTTAATTGGATTTTATTCGTTTCTTTGTGATACACATTCTATTTGATCCTATGACCAAAGTGGGATACTAATTTACTAAATTGCATGCCACTTTGCTCATAGGATCAAATAGAATGTTTGTCACATAGAAACGGATAAAATCCAATTAAAAGTTAATAGCGAAATTACTATAAAACCGTACAGGAATCACAAAGTGTGTAATGCGTATAAATTCTCATAGAAAATAGTATGCCACTTTGCTCATAGAATCAAATAGAATGTCTGTCACATAGAAACGGGTAAAATCCAATTAAAAGTTAATAGCGAAATTACTTTAAAACCGTATAGAAATCACAAAGTGTGTAATGCGTATAAATTCTCATAGAAAATAGTATGCCACTTTGCTCATAGAATCAAATAGAATCTTTGTCACATAGAAACGGATAAAATCCAATTAAAAGTTTATAGCGAAATTACTATAAAACCGTATAGAAATCACAAAATGTGTAATGCGTATAAATTCACATAGAAAATAGTATGCCACTTTGCTCATAGAATCAAATAGAATATGTGTCACATAGAAACGGATAAAATCCAATTAAAAGTTAATAGCGAAATTACTATAAAACCGTATAGAAATCACAAAGTGTGTAATGCGTATAAATTCTCATAGAAAATAGCATGCCACTTTGCTCATAGGATCAAATAGAATGTGTGTCACATAGAAACGGATAAAATCCAATTAAAAGTTAATAGCGAAATTACTATAAAACCGTATAGAAATCACAAAGTGTGTAATGCGTATAAATTCACATAGAAAATAGTATGCCACTTTGCTCATAGAATCAAATAGAATGTGTGTCACATAGAAACGGATAAAATCCAATTAAAAGTTAATAGCGAAATTACTATAAAACCGTATAGAAATCACAAAGTGTGTAATGCGTATAAATTCTCATAGAAAATAGCATGCCACTTTGCTCATAGGATCATATAGAATGTGTGTCACATAGAAACGGATAAAATCCAATTAAAAGTTAATAGCGAAATTACTATAAAACCGTATAGAAATCACAAAGTGTGTAATGCGTATAAATTCTCATAGAAAATAGTATGCCACTTTGCTCATAGAATCAAATAGAATGTGTCACATAGAAACGGATAAAATCCAATTAAAAGTAAATAGCGAAATTACTATAAAACCGTATAGAAATCACAATGTGTGTAATGCGTATAAATTCTCATAAAAATTAGTATCCCACTTTGCTCATAGGACCAAATAGAATGTGTGTCACATAGAAACGGATAAAATCTAAATAAAAGTAAATAGCGAAATTACTATAAAACCGTATAGAAATCACAAAGTGTGTAATGCGTATAAATTCTCATAGAAAATAGCATGCCACTTTGCTCATAGGATCATATAGAAAGTGTCACATAGAAACGGATAAAATCCAATTAAAAGTTAATAGCGAAATTACTATAAATCCGTATAGAAATAACAAAGTGTGTAATGCGTATAAATTCTCATAGAAAATAGTATCCCACTTTGCTCATAGGATCAAGTAGAATGTGTGTAACATAGAAACAGATAAAATCCAATTAAAAGTTAATAGCGAAATTACTATAAAATCGTATAGAAATCACAAGGTGTGTAATGCGTATAAATTCTCATAGAAAATAGTATCCCACTTTGCTCATAGGATCAAATAGAATGTGTATCACATAGAAACGGATAAAATCCAATTAAAAGTTAATAGCGAAGTTACTATAAAACCGTATAGGAATCACAAAGTGTGTAATGCGTATAAATTCTCATAGAAAATAGTATCCCACTTTGCTCATAGGATCAAACAGAATGTGTCACATAGAAACGGATAAAATCCAATTAAAAGTTAATAGCGAAATTACTGTAAAACCGTATAGAAATCACAAAGTGTGTAATGCGTATAAATTCTCATAGAAAATAGTATCCCACTTTGCTCATAGGATCAAACAGAATGTGTCACATAGAAACGGATAAAATCCAATTAAAAGTTAATAGCGAAATTACTATAAAACCGTATAGGAATCACAAAGCGTGTAATGCGTATAAATTCTCATAGAAAATAGTATCCCACTTTGCTCATAGGATCAAACAGAATGTGTCACATAGAAACGGATAAAATCCAATTAAAAGTTAATAGCGAAATTACTGTAAAACCGTATAGAAATCACAAAGTGTGTAATGCGTATAAATTTTCATAGAAAATAGTATGCCACTTTGCTCATAGAATCAAATAGAATGTGTGTCACATAGAAACGGATAAAATCCAATTAAAAGTTAATAGCGAAATTACTATAAAACCGTATAGAAATCACAATGTGTGTAATGCGTATAAATTCTCATAAAAATTAGTATCACACTTTGCTCATAGGACCAAATAGAATGTGTGTCACATAGAAACGGATAAAATCCAATTAAAAGTTAATAGCGAAATTACTATAAATCCGTATAGAAATAACAAAGTGTGTAATGCTTATAAATTCTTATAGAAAATAGTATCCCACTTTGCTCATAGGATCAAATAGAATGTGTGTCACATAGAAACAGATAAAATCCAATTAAAAGTTAATAGCGAAATTACTATAAAACCGTATAGAAATAACAAAGTGTGTAATGCGTATAAATTCTCATAGAAAATTGCATGCCACTTTGCTCATAGAATCAAATAGAATGTGTGTCACATAGAAACAGATAAAATCCAATTAAAAGTTAATAGCGAAATTACTATAAATCCGTATAGAAATAACAAAGTGTGTAATGCGTATAAATTCTCATAGAAAATAGTATGCCACTTTGCTCATAGAATCAAATAGAATGTGTGTCACATAGAAACAGATAAAATCCAATTAAAAGTTAATAGCGAATTTACTATAAAACCGTATAGAAATCACAAGGTGTGTAATGCGTATAAATTCTCATAGAAAATAGTATCCCACTTTGCTCATAGGATCAAATAGAATGTGTATCACATAGAAACGGATAAAATCCAATTAAAAGTTAATAGCGAAGTTACTATAAAACCGTATAGGAATCACTAAGTGTCTAATTTTCGAAGTGCTTACTTCTCCGCTATTTTTACCTGTGGCTTCTAACTTATACCTTCTACTGATATTCGTATAGAAACAGATAGACTGTAACCAGCAATGAATGGTAAAATACATATTAAGTACCATAGATTCCAATAAAATCCGTTCTACTTGTGTACCATTATATCCTATACAAACGGATAGACTTTCATTCTTATATGCGGATAAAAACCAATAAAATAAATTACTGGATTTCCAGCAGTTTATGGTAAAATGCGCGTTCCAATACACATATTAAATACCATAGATTCCTATAAAATCCGTTCGACCTGTGTACCATTATATCTCATACGAACGGATAGACTTACATTCGTAAATGCGCATAAAAACCAATAAAATATATATCTGGATTTCCAGCAGTTTATGGTAAAAGAGGTGTTTCAATACACATATTGATTACCATAGAATCGTATAAAATCCGTTCGACCTGTGTACCATTATATCTCATACGAACGGATAGACTTACATTCGTAAATGCGGATAAAAACCAATAAAATATATATCTGGATTTCCAGCAGTTTATGGTAAAAGAGGTGTTTCAATACACATATTGATTACCATAGAATCGTATAAAATCCGTTCTACCTGTGTACCATTAAAACTCATAAGATCGAATAGACTTACATTCGTATATGCGGATAAAAACCAATAAAATATATCTGGATTTCCAGCAGTTTATGGTAAAAGAGGTGTTTCAATACACATATTGACTACCATAGAATCGTATAAAATTTTTTATGTGTTTCTATGTGGCATTCTAACCAGGGTCTGCTATCATTTAAAAATAATTAAAGTATATATTTATAATTTATAGTATTTCGGTATCTTGTAGTCCATGATCGATTAACATTTGTTACTACGTAAAATTTAAATGATTATGACATGACAGTGACAATAGTAAAATATGCTTTATATCTTCTTCTGCAGTTTAAATAAAATGACTAAAATATATTTGTGAGTATACTAGTATAATAAGTTAAAAGAATTTTTAATATTATTTTACATTTTAGTTATTAAGAAAAGTATGAACACACAAGGCGTACAAGGAAGTCATGTGGTGTCCACGTCAGATTTTTTGCTTTTCAGCTACAAGAGCCGATGGCCGTGTGCCTAACAATTCGTCCATTAAATCATAATATACAAATATCTCTCGACTAGCACCACTTGTATTGTTATTCCTTTTGCATTTAAAATACTGTTCTTTTAAATGTTTTAATTTTGTTTTCATTTGTAGTGCGTTTTTAATAAATCCTTTATCTTTCATATCTTCTTCTAATTTTTTATATAAGTCTATATGTCGGTACTTCTTTCCATCCATTAGTTTTTTAAAAAAATTTTCAATTAATAATTTGATGAACATTTCTGTTTCACTTTCTCCCCAATTACTTCCTTTTATTTTTTTATCACTCATAATAATAATTAATATCAATAAAAACACTCAATTACAGAATAAGTACTACTCACACTAATTTATTAGTATTCACTTCGTATTGACATCAAATTGACATAACTATATACTATCATATGTTCTTTTTTAGTAACTATTTGATCATAATTCAAATAAACAAAAACCTCTACCCCCTCTACCGGTTAATTTGTAACTATTTTAGGTCTATCTGTTTACACCGCAATGAATACGTTTGGGCCGCGGCCCAGTATAGGTCAGCCACTTGTAAAAGTGGCCTGACCTATGCCAGGCCGCTTCATATTTTAAGTGTTTACACCAGGTGGCCTAGCAACATTTGGGTCGAATTTGGGGTATAGGTCGAATATAGGTCTACGGTGTAAACTAGGCCATTATCTATGAATATTTTCTTATACTCTGTAGTTTTTTCTAGTTTACTTTTATTCTTCATTATTTCCAGCTTTTTTTCAAAGTTTTCTATTTCTAGCATGCATATCTTATCATTTATTTTAATAGCCCTTTTCACTTTTGCTTCTACCTGCATTTGTAGCAGCATGAAATTTTCCATATCCTTAGCAATTATTTCATTTGTTTTCCCCGTTACTACTAAACCTTTCACGATTATATTATTTTTCTTCTTTTCTTTCTCGATTCTGTCCATTTTGTATTCTAATGTATCAATCTTGTTTAGTTTGGTTTCTACGGTGTTTATTTTTTTCTTCATAAGTTCATTTTCTCTTTTCAGTTCCTCTATATATTCTCTGTACTTTTGGTTTTCTGTCCTTATTTCCTTCATCTCAGCTAACAATTCTTTCATCATAACTTTTAGTTCTTCCATATCGGTATTTTCCTTGGTAGGTGTTCGTTTCGTTTTCCTTCTCTTTTTAGGTAGAGACGATTTAAATCCATATAGGAGTGACGTCATAAAAAACAAGCAAATTATTCGTATGAATCAAGATTTTACTTTTTACTACAGCATGAGTTTGGTAGATGGTGCTGGCATTCTTTCTCTATACGCGAAATTTAAAAGCAATAGTTTTTAATTCTATTTTTAAACTTAATCATTATTTTACCATTTTAATACATCACATGATTCTGTAGGAAATAATCAAATATTAATAAAATAAAACAAAACTAAATAACAAAACACGTTAACCTCAAAATTTTATGTTGACACTTGACACAACAATAAGCAGAAAATTGACAAGTTGTCAGCAATAAACAATAAATGATATATAACGAACTTTTGTGAATCTAAAAGATAACAATAATATGTAAGAAAATATATTTCATGTAATGAATACCATATTATATAAATAATTGTTCTGCTATTGCCGTTAAGACACATATTGATAAGCTCCGCCTCTTATGACATACGATATGCGAATAGATTTATACGAGTAAAATGTGTAAGAAAGAGATAGCTTATTTAGTGAACGTGGTGGATAGAATTTATCTGATATGACGTCACTCCTATATGGATTTAAATCGTCTCTATATTTAATGACCCGTCTAACTGTCTTTTCCTCTTGTTATCGTCCGAAAAGTCTTCTGTTATATCGTCCGAGCAGTCTGTGTAATCTTCGCTGTCTGATATACTTTTATGCATTACTGGTTGCTGCGGCGTAGGCGTCAGAAGGCCTTGCCCAGATCAACTCTTCGGAGGCGTGACACTAGTTGTCAATGATTTTAACTTCAATGTTAACTTACATATGACAGCTATTTTCTTTGCAGGATGTTATTCACCTTGTTTTTATTTGTATATTATGACTAATCTTATTAATTATTTGCTCGTATCTTTCTCTAACTAGAGATTTAAATACGGAGCTCAACGACGCGTGCACTATCACTCATAACCTAAGTTTAAACTCAATCAGAAATAAATAATTAAAAATCGTAGATTTGGATCGTTTAGTAAATCTACTGGTAACCTCCATATACGCAATGTATTTTAGCGCGTTTTTGTGTCAACTTTAAATTCAATTATCTTCGTTATTTCAACGGTTACCTATAAATTTTAATTTTTATTCAAATTCTACGACTTGTAATGAATGCTGTATATTAATTTAAGTCATATTTCGGGTTGTCACTACCCATGGATTTACTACCTTAAACTGTAATTTAATTTTTTATTCAGAGACAAAATTGAGAAATTTAAGTTTTATTAATATAACTAGTGTTTAGTTAACTGTCGTTTCTAAACGGATGAAGATATCGACTTGCGGATTGCGGCATTCGATTTTTCGGTCATTTCTGTATCAGAATTGTTATATTAATTTTTGTTTTGAGCATGAGTTAAACTGAAATGTAATGATTTTCTTAAATACAAAATACAGAAATTTGGTTAATATTTTTCTTGCTTGTGTTTCATTTTCGGTCATTTGTGAACGGAATACAATATTGACTTCTAGTTTCCAGAATTTGATTCCCTGATCCTTTTTGTACTAGATGCCAAAAACCGCAAATCTAAATTTTATTCCGTTGAGAAATTACAGTGCGAATAAGCGGAATTGAAAATTAATTTCAAAATGACAGAATTGATAGTTTACAAAAAATTTTAAAATACGCTTTATAAATAGATATAATACTTTCTCTAAGCAAATAAATTACTTTTATTAAAATCTGATTTACAACAAATATCCAATATGACCAGAGGCGCCCTTAAATTTTTTTCAAGAGTACAAAACCATTTTATTAATACCTATAACAAATTAATTACTTAGAAAAAAAAACACAGCAAAGTTTTCCTGTGAATGAATCTTTTTATTCAGGTGATGATTTTTATTTGTATATTTTAAATATGTTTAAAGTCTAGATAAGGCGAAAGGTTGTGTGATGGCCACGTCAGATTTTTGTCAGACAAATTCACATTACTTCGTTTTGTGACACTACTACAAAATATATCAAGATACCAGGCATGAAAGTTCGATTGTCATGTATGTTCCCTATGTTCGCATTTCACCTGCATCAACCTGTATATAATAGTTATTTGTATGCTAAGGGCTGAAAGTAGCTTTCTGCAGACCGAGGCTAGAGATTGTGGCACGAGCGCAGCGAGAGCTGCAACTAGTTGAGGTATGCAAAGATACTTTCAGCCAGATGCCAGATGTATACACAACATTTTTTCTACGATTTAAAAAAGATTCATTGATTTTTATTAGCAATCAATAAAATTTTTGTCATTTTTCATTTATATCATCATATCTATGGAAGCTAAAATTTTGAATGTAGGAAAACAATACAACAAACAAATATAAACAAACTTGACATTTATGAAAAAATTTGATTTTGATAAAGAATATTACGAACGATAATGGATATTGAAGACGATAATTTTGAATTTACACCACTTGACGTTGAAGATGCTGCCAATGCAGCTACATTGGAATTATTATCTACAAAATCAAGAGAGAGGTATGAATACGCTTATTCTAAATTTTTAATGTGGTTTAAGGAAAAATTATGCAAGCGCATAACTGAAATAGAAATTTTGGCATATTTATCTGAAAAATCGAAGACTTTGAAAGCATCTACGTTGTGGTCTATGCTAAAAGCTACTGTAATTTTACATCACGATAATATTGATATTAGTAAGTTTAGTAAAGTAACAGCATTTTTGAAAAGAAAATCCGATGGTTATGTAGCCAAAAAATCAAAAACACTAACCAAGGACCAAATTGATAGATTTATACTGGAAGCTCCAAATAAATCTTATTTGATGACAAAAGGGGCTTTAATTCTTGGGATATCAGGAGCTCTACGCCGTGACGAATTGACAAAAATTACAATGGATGACATCGAGGATGTACACTCAGCTTTAATAGTAAAAGTACCGGATACAAAGACGAAAACACCACGAACATTCACAGTTGTTGCAAATAAAAACTGTGTAATTAATTACTTAGATATCTACTGAGACTACT
Organism: Agonum fuliginosum; assembly: GCA_947534325.1. Taxonomy (NCBI): domain Eukaryota; kingdom Metazoa; phylum Arthropoda; class Insecta; order Coleoptera; family Carabidae; genus Agonum; species Agonum fuliginosum. Next base: position 24,502,471 of record OX384031.1, on the reverse strand, counting down.
TGGCACTACGACCAAAACGTACGGAGCATCGACGCTTGTTTATATATTACAAAGATGGTACATGTACCACACAAGTTGTAGGGCGAAACACTTGTATTATAGCTGTTGTATTTTTATAAGTTAATTAGTAGAAATAAAGTAAACCGCGCACTAGCAATATGAAAAAGATTTATTTTTAATAAACAATCACACTACAATATAAACAACAACAAAAGACTACAACATCTTACTCCAACTTATTGTGACGTCACGAGATGGCAGCACTTGCCGGTTTTTTAAGAAACTCTCGTAGCGTCACTATTTCGCGCACTATTTTAAATTCTCTTGAGTGCAAAAACCAGCTTTAACACTTCCGCCGTTTGCGCATTCAATAGAATTTTTCTTAAATAATCCTAAACTTGTACACATTCTATTAAACAAATCTCGAGCAAGAGCCTTTGTAAACATATCGGCTCGCTGATATTCTGTAGATACATATACAACTTCAATTTCTCTATCTTCGACTTTCTCGCGAATATAGTGATATCGGACGTCGATGTGTTTTGTTCTCTTGTGAAATTGAGGGTTTTTCACAAGACGAATAGCACTCTGATTATCGACATGTAATACGGTTGCTTTTTCACATCGATGCCCAATATTACTTAACAAATTTCTGAGCCACACGGCTTCTCTTGCCGCACTAGCTGCTGCTATATATTCTGATTCTGTAGTGCTCATAGATACTACTTTTTGTCGCTGTGATGACCATGTCACTGGCCCGTTTGCAAGAGTAAAGACATAGCCAGTCGTAGACCTTCGTGTCTCTATGTCACTCGCATAGTCTGCGTCGAAAAATCCTATTAATTCTGATTCATTACCTTCTTTGCGATACTCTATGCCTGTGTCTGTAGTGTTAACTAGGTATGCAAATATACGTTTTGTAGCTTGCCAATGACTCGCGTTATGTTTGTTTAGAAACTTGCTGACATTGTTGACGGCAAATGCTATATCAGGCCGTGATACAGTTGCTAAAAACATAAGTGACCCGACAGCTTCGCGATAAGGTACATTATGTTTTTCTTCATTGTCTGATTCGACCGGAAATAGTTGTGTGTGTGGATCAGCAGGTACGGACACACCTTTTGAATTTTTCATCCCGAATTTTTCAATAATTTGCATCGTATATGCACTCTGATGTACGAACATCGTTTTATTGATTCTATCTCTACATATTTGCAACCCTACAAAACAACTACAGTCACCTAACGTTATTTCAAACGTCTCATTTAGACTATTTATAATTGACTCAAGTTTATTCTTTGATTTAGCGGCAATGATTCCGTCATCAACAAAGAGAGCTAAATAAATTTCACAACCTTTAAAATTACCAAAAAATATACATTTGTCAGCATCTGTTTCTTTAAGATTAAATTGTTTTAGAAAACTAGAGAACTTCGCGTTCCAGCATCTTGGTGATTGTTTTAACCCGTATAAAGACTTGTTCAACTTACACACCACATCGGCACTCACACTGTCTTCTTTGTTGATTTTGAGGCCCTCTGGAACTTCCATGTGGATTTCCTCTTGTAATTCTCCATGCAGGAACGCTGTCCGCACATCGAATTGGACCATCTCGTAATCTTCTTGTGTGATGATTGCCAGCAGCACACGTAGCGAATCGTATCTCACAACAGGTGAGAAAGTCTCGAAGTAATCGATTCCTTCCCGTTGCAGAAATCCACGGGCACACAAGCGTGCCTTGAAACGATACACGCTTCCACTAGTATCTCGTAGAACTTTGAAGACCCATTTTGAGTCTATTGTCTTCTTGTTAGGGGCTCTTGATATCATCGACCAAGTTGAGTTTCTTCTGTGAGCCTCAAGTTCTTCGTGCATAGCTTCACTCCATTTTAAAGCGTCGGGTCCAGTTATTGCTTCTTGAACCGTCGTTGGAACTTGATATTCGACCACATTCAACTCGTACCTCTGTGGTCGACGAATATTTTCACGGTTTCTTAGCAGATAGTGTTCGTGAACCGGCTGTTCGACGGGCTCGTCAACGGCATCTGCTTCACCGACTGCTTCATCTGCTGCTTCATCGGCTGCTCCGTCGACTGCTCCATCGACGTTACCATCTGCAGGCTCCTCGTCATCCGGTGCTGCTGGTAGCGTCATTTCAATTTCTGACGTTATTTTTCTCTCTGGTGGCTCGGTGCCCACAAGTTCATCGAAAACTACGTCTCTAGATACAAAAACAGATCGTGATTGTGTGTTATACAACCTGTAATTTGTTGAATCTCCTTGGTAGCCAACGAGAATCATTTTCTTCGACCTCGCATCGAACTTCTTGAGGAGTTGTTTGGGAGTGTGTACATAGGCCACCGATCCAAAAATCCTCATATGACTTAGGTTCGGTTTCTTGCCCATCCACAGCTCATACGGTGTTTGGCTTCTGCCTGGTCCCGACCGTCCCGCTCGATTTAACGTGTAAACCGCCGTATTCACGGCTTCCGCCCACAGGTACAACGGTAGATTCTTCCCATGGATCATTGTTCTGGCGCACTCAACAATTGTCCGATTATCCCTCTCGGACCTTCCATTTTGGGCGGGAGTATACGGAGCTGTATACTCAATTTTTATGCCTTTTGACGCCAAATACTCGCGCATTTTCTTGCTGGAATATTCGCCACCGTTATCGGAACGTAGTGTTTGAATCGGTCGACCGAACTTGTTTTTAATCAAGCGTTCGTACTCAATAAATCGATCAAACACGTCTGACTTGTGTTTAAGGAAGTACACATGACGAAACCCCGTCGCATCGTCTTTAAGGGGAATATAAAGTCAAATACTTTTACCGATTCCAGACGGACCTGTCATTTCTGGACATGAAACCATGTTCTCTATCTTTTTCTTCGTATGTTTAAAATGTATCTTTTCTCTCTACCGCACCATGCAAATAGACGCCTAAGTTTTCAATATACGAATGAACCAAAATTGCAACAAATTATTTGGATAGCTGTAACCACAGCATTGCCCAATTATTACTGCTATCTCTTTTATATTTACTTTATACCTGGGTTGACAAAATACATGTGCAAGGATCAGCATACATATTGTTATTTGATTTTTGAACATATTATAATGCTTATTGTTGTAATAATCATTTAAATTTATTTAACTACCTAATCGAATTCTTTTATTGTGGTTGTAAATCTTTTGAGTCAACCATTAGCACATTATAATACTATTTTTAATAAAAACATTAATTTAGCTGTATAGTGCACAACTTTGAATAATTTATGTACGAAATTCTTTGATGTGATCTGCAAAATTTTAGCAATAAAAAGTAAAGTAGTAAAGTATATTATTATACAAAACATAGTAGGTAATGAATTAGTAATATAATCCTAAATATAAAAAATTAATCAATTAATGTGTGATTTTGATTGTAACAAAAATTTATTCCCTTGATGGATTTCGTATGGGCATTTTTCTTTTATACCCAGAGTCGATTATTTCCGGTAACAAACAGCGCATGTAAAATATTTCTAGATTATTCACCATACTATCCCAGAACGCATTATCACGTGTTATTTGTTATTTGAAATTAATTAATTCACTATAAATACAATAAAAAATTAAATGACTCTACATTGTTGCTACCGAACCAGTAAATGGTGTATATAACATGGATATAATTGTTTTTCACGTGAAGTAGTTTTCTTTAGTTTACAAATTTTACCAAAATTTGATGCAGTTAATCTACATGATCGTGCGCCTCTTTCCAAATTTTGATAGAAATTTGTCTTAAAGTATAGTGTTCTAAATTTAATATTTCTGTTTTTGTTAAAATTAAAGAATTTAAAACTTCTTTTTTGAGTCTTCTAACATTTCGTCTGTCATGTCAGGTATAATCTCAATTGGATTTCCATAATTTTTATCTGCCGCAAATAATTGTTTTTTTTTATTTATAACTTGTGTTTCATTTGAAAATGAACTATGTAAAAATTATTACCGATTGTTCAACATTTTAATTAATAAACAGAACAAGAAACTCTTCATATAGAATTTATAATATTTATATTAGATATTTTTGTAAACTGTTTCTTTTGATGACCCAAAAAAAATTCATGCATGTGGCGCAGTCCGCTAAAATGCATAGGAGAAATAATAAAGAAAAATAAAAGTATTTGATTTGGAATTTATTAACAAACAAGTTTTATTGTCTTTTAAAAAATATAGTTTGAAAAGTTCCTTTATTAATAATATTAAAAAACAAACCTTTGTTTTCTGGGATATAATCTAGTCAAATTAGATCATTTTGTCTTTTAGTGAAAAAAATTAGTAGAAAGCTGGATTTTGGTATACACCTTTGCAGTACCTTTATCAGCAACATACTAAAAGTCTCAATCGATTGGACTGGAGCTTCGTCCGCCATTTTGAAAAAATGGCCGCCGTCTCTGTTTTTAATTTTTATCTCGTAAATGATTAATATTACGAAAAAACAATTAATAACAAATTGTAGAGCACAAAATTTGCTATAAAATGGTATAGGTACATATTTTTTTATGAAAGTGGTACAGTTTTTGAGAAAATCGTGCAAATGTATTTTGAAAAAAAAACGATAAATTTTGATCAAGTAGTAGTTTATATGAGTGCATGCCGGGCGGCCTAAAACCACACCGCCTAAAACTCACGCGGCCTAATTCCACGTCGCCTAAAATCCATAACGTCTAATTTTACCCCCACCACAATAGAAGTTGACTACGACAAACCACTCCGCCTAATACCACAACGTCTAATTCCACAACGCCTAATGTCCATACCGCCTAATACCACAACGCCTAATACCATAACGCCTAATTCCACGCCGCTTAATCCCACGTCGCCTAATTCCACGCCACCTAAAATCCACAACATCTAATTTTACTCCCACCACTATGTCCACACCGTATTCACTCGTTTTGTGTTGTATGTCTCACGAGTTTATACGGCGTGGACATAGTGGTGGGGGTAAAATTAGATTTTAGGCGGGGTGGGATTAGGCGGCGTGGAATTAGGTGGGGTGGGATTAAGCGGCGTGGTATTAGGCGTTATGGTATATTAGGCGTTGTGGTATTAGGCGGCATGGACATTAGGCGTTATGGAATTAGACGTTGTGGTATTAGGCGGCGTGGTTTGTCGTAGTCAACGTTTATTGTGGTGGGGGTAAAATTAGACGTTATGGATTTTAGGTGGAGTGGAATTAGGCCGCGTGGATTTTAGGTGGCGTGGTTTTAGGCCTCCCGGAATGCTACGGTTTATATCTCATCATACGAAAACGGCTGTAATTTTTATGTGAATAAAAATATGGATTTCCGGTTTGCAGAATACAATTTCCTGAATACTCTTGTAAAATTATTTTCAAATTCTATGAAAAATTCTTAGAAAAAATCTTAAAATTTCGACCTAACTAAAACCTACAAATGTTTAAAACTCATATCATTTCTTGACAAATTTTATAGAGAATTGTATGCAGAAATGCCGATGTCATTAACTTTATCCAATTAGAAGTCACTGTAAATTAAACACCAAAAAGTAAATTAAAAAACAAATTTTTTGTTAAACTTTTGTAAGAATATCCTTTAATTGTGTTTAAACCTGTGCGTAAAAAATTTGAAAATAATTTTACTAATAGAAGAGTATTCAGAAAATTGGATTCTGCAAACCGGAAATCCATATTATTATTCATAAAAAATTATAGCCGTTTTCGTATTATGAAACATAAACTACTACTTTAATTTATCGTTTTTTTCAAAATACATTTTCACGATTTTCTCGAAAACTGTACCACTTTAATAAAAAAAAACATATCTACAATTTGTTATTAACTTTTTTTCGTAATATTAATAATTTATGAGATAAAAATTAAAAACAATAGACGAGACGGCGGCCATTTATTTTAAATGGCGGACGAAGCTTCAGTCCAATCGATTGAGACATTATAGTATGTTGTTGATAAAGGTACTGGGAAGGTGTATAGCAAAATACAGCTTTCTACTAATTTTTTCCACTAAAAAATCTAATTTGATTGAACTAATATTAATGTCCACGTTTTTTTTTCATACCTCGACACATCGTTTTCCAGTATTTCTTTTTACCCATCGTGAAACATATGTAAGTAAATTAAAATTATATTTACAATAGCACAAATATATTAACAAACCACAAGAACCAATACAGTTTTGGATTTGAAGATTTATTAAATAAACTTTATTTTATCCTACTGCTTCTAAGAATTAGGGTGCCGATCATATATTTGGGGTGAAGAGTAGATACTACCGATACTAGGAATTACAGACAGACCTGTGTTCGAATCACACCCCAAAGTCAGTATATTTTAAAAGAAAATTTTATGTTTTGGTGTTTTCTAATGTCGCGTTTTCTCAAAAACTACTTGAAATATTTATTTGCTCTTTTCAAATATTGATTAATAAAGGTTTGAACTTTGGAATGATGTCAAAATATTTTAGAAAAATCAGATTTTAAGTAAAGAAAAAAGTGTTCAAACATTGCAATTATTTGTTGTTAAAAATTATTAATATATTATTAATTTATCAACAAAATAATAACATCAGACCAAATTACAAACTTTCCTCTTTACAATATTTCAAGAATTACTTAAATATCTTATGTAGTTTTTGAGATATTGCGACAGCAAGAATGGGCTTTTTGTATCAAATAATATGTGACTTTATATCCCCCTTAAAAGTCACAAAATACTCCGCACCGCCAAGAGAACGCGTTTGCATCGGCCCGCACACATCGCTCTGCACGAATTCTCCGGGTTGTCTGTCAACCTTCACTACCGGCTTGTCAAAAGGTAATTTGTGTAGCTTCCCCAGCTGACAAGCTTCACAAAAAAACTTTGTAGTGTCCTTCACGGTCACTCCTGCAACTAGTCCCTTTTTAGTGAGTTCACATATCGATCGTTGGTTTATATGTCCAAGTCGCTCATGCCACACTCTAATGTTTGTCTCTGACACATTTACTTCGTTTTGCATACACGGCACACGAAAAAACATACGAAAAATTTGATTTGATTGTCTAGCTCCTGTTGCCACTATTTGTCCATCTCGCTCGACTATTACATTGGCGCCTTTAAATTGTACACTAAAACCTTTTACTGTACACACCCCAACAGAGAACAAATTTTTCTTCACGGTTGGCACATAGAGTACATTCTCGATAGTTCCGTTTTCCCACGAACCGTTCACAAATTTTTCAATGTTTATTTTACCGACACCTTCAATTGCACATTCACCATCATCACCTAGAGAAACTGTTTCTCCCCGTTTTTGATGAAATTCCACGAACCAGTCTTTTCGAAACGTAATGTGCGCAGAAGCGCCACTATCAGTAAGCCAGGTATCACAAATATCAGTGCGCATCAGTCGTTGCACTTGCTCAGCTGTTGGTTCAACGTACCGACTGTTTACTTGAGATTCTTCATTCTTCACGGAAGATTCCACTACGAACGCGCACCCATAGTTTGATTTACTTTGAGATCCTTTATCATTGTTTTTCGTAGGACACTCACTTGCATAATGTCCTTTTTCTTGACACCGATAACACACGATGTTTTTCTTCGAACGTTTGTTCTTTTTAGCACCTTTTGATTTTGTTTCACTGTCTGTTTTCGACGCACTGTGTCTCGTTGCTGCTAACGCACTTGTAGCTTCATTTTCCGCGTTCAGCCGACTCTCTTCTCGAATGAGTCTCTCTGACAGATTTTCAATTGTCTGTCTCGCGGGTTCTACACTATCCCAAGCCGTTGTGAACGTACTATACTTCGTCGTAAGACTGGCCAAAATCTTCGCCATGATTGTTATATCTGAGATACTTTCTCCAAGATCCATGAGCTGACGTGCCATGTTCTGCACCTTAGAAATATGTTGAACAATGGAGTCCGTAGGATTCATTCTATATTCATGAAACCGCTGTGTTAGAGTCAGCTTATTCGTAGCTGATTTTTGTTCATGAACTTGACTCAGTTTATCCCATATTTCTTTGGCTGTTTCGCATATGATAATGCAGTCGATTTGATCTTTTTCCATCGCTTGTGTGATGATGGACATGGCTTTTCCATTGTCTCTGATCCATATTTTTGTTAATGCCGCGTTGGGTCCTACTTTATCTTCTGGCTTGATTCTTGTACCGTCTACCATATCGTAGACATCATGAGCCAAGAGGTTTGCCTTTACTTGGAATTTCCAAGCTTGATATCCCGTTCCATCAAATCTCGGCAAGCGTCCTAACGAGAAATCTTCTGGCATTTTTGCTTAAATTCTCAACTTAATTTTGAGAAGAAAAACACTGCGTACTCGTTCTCGTAATGACCGCCCCAATTCGAAAAATGCAACACTAAAAAAAACACGTTACCACGTTTTATTTTCTTTCTACTAATTTATTTTTCGCGCAGACAGGGTGTCTGGGCCCTAACCTGTTGTATTTTTATTAGTTAATTAGTAGAAATAAAGTAAACCGCGCACTATCAATATGAAAAAAAAAATATTTTTAATAAACAATCACACTACAATATAAACAACAACAAAAGACTACAACATCTTACTCCAACTTATTGTGACGTCACGAGATGGCAGCACTTGCCGGTTTTTTAAGAAACTCTCGTAGCGTCACTATTTCGCGCACTATTTTAAATTCTCTTGAGTGCAAAAACCAGCTTTAACAATAGCAGAATATCTTGGCATATCAAATCCAAAATGTTATACAGGACACTGCTTTGTAACTCTACTTGCCGATGCAGGAGCCAATTTAACAACTGTTAAGAGACATGGAGGGTGGAAGTCATCAACCATTGCAGAGAGCTACATAGAAGATTCAGTTGAAAATAAATTAAAAGTTGCCAATAAAATTTTAGGTCAGCCTCTTTCTAACCATAATGAAATTGTAAATGTAAAAAATCTTCAAACCAATAACAATAACGATATTGCAATCTCTACAGCATCTAATAACGACTTTTCATCTCTCACAATAACTACTGGCAATAATTGTAATATAAATATAAATGTAACTAAACCTTAATAAATTATTTATAATACTAAACACATTTTCATAAGCAGCAGGCTGAAAATACTTTCAGACCGTCACTATTAGCAAGTAACCAAGTGTAAAAAGCCTACTTTTAATTCCGATCATAGAAAAACTATATACCGTGAGTTTATTTTAACATGAAACATAGGATTTTGTATATCCATGGTTACGAATTTGACAGCAATGTATCAGTGTCCTTTTTACCTTCCGCTTACCTGTAAAGGAAGGTATTGGAATCATGCTAAAAATCGGGTTGTGAGTTTTAAGTGGATGAGCACGAATTAGGGTCCTTACTACTCATTTTTGATAGTTTCTCGATGATGTCTGTATGTGTGTGTGTGTGTGTGTGTGTGTGTGTGTGTGTGTGTGTGTGTGTGTGTGTGTGTGTGTGTGTGTGTGTGTGTGTGTGTGTGTGTGTGTGTGTATGTGTGTGGTCCGGGCCGATGCCGGATGTCGCATAACTCAAATACGAATTACCCAAAAATTTTGATATTTGGTATTTTGCAATTGTATACGAATAGGAAGAGCTCATTAGATTTTGGTACAAATATCTTCACCGGAAGTGATATTTTTTGAAGATTGAAAAAGAAAATTGTCAAAAATTTATATAAATTTGGATAAATATAGTATTTATTTGTAATAAGAATAAGAAGCAAAGTTATTTGCAACTCACGTTATAAAAAAATTGTCTTTATCTGGTAGCATTAAAGAACTGCAGTAAAATGTAAAAAATAAATTTATCAGATAAAACGTTGAAATCTTGTAATCCATGTTCGGTTGACTTTTGTTTCTGCGTAAAAAATATTGACAGGTGAGACGGGTGACAAGTTGACATACTAGCGCCATATAAATCATAAGTGAGATATTAAATGTAGTAATTGAACGGAGGATGGCTTCAACACAGAAGAGTTTTCGTGTGAATGAATCTTATGATTCAGGTGATACTAATTTCTGTGTTTGAATATTTTAGATTTTTATTTGTATATTTTAAATGGGCACCGGTTTGTACGTATACATTTCTGTTTAAAGTGTAGATATGGCGGAAGGTTGTGTGATGGCCACGTCAGATTTTTAAAATGAAACATAGGGAGTCAAATAAACTGCATTATTTTATTTAAAGATTAAAGAAATTAACAAAATAATAAGAAAATTTACACAAATTAACAAGGAAATAAATAAATTACAATAAATATTGCCAATATCGACATCTGATTGTCGATATTTTTGTCTTAGGATTCAGGCTTTTAAAGCATCGACTTTATTGATTTCTTTTTTTTATTTTCGATATAACTACTAACCGAATGGCTTGTAAATTAATTATCAAATAAGGTTCTATGACGATGTTTCTTATGGTTATGGTAGGTATCGAGTATCATATAAATACAAAGTTCAATGGCTTCTATGTGACGACATAGAACTAAGTGCAAAAACCTATTAAGCCCAAATTTAGAAATATTTGGGTTTTTTGCTGTAAACTATAACACTGGGTATGCATATAACTTCGTTACTATGGATAGTATTTGACTGATTCTTGCACCCAACAATCAGCAATATATTAAAATGTACCGTGAGTTTATTTTAACGTGAAACATAGGACTTTTCATATCCATGGTTACGAATTTGACAGCAATGTATTAGAGCGTTCTTTTTAAAATCGAATCAGTTTGACTCCAATTAACAAATTCAAATGTTGCTACCTGGAAATACGATGTAGGTATAGTTTAAACAATTAAAAGTTTATGTTGAAGGCGTCTCTTGGAACTATTACCTACAGCTGCCCAAATATGTTATATTAGTCAAGAATAATACAGTTAAATGGGCTACTTGCATGCATTTTTTAAATTAAATATATTTGAAGAAGAGATCAAAACTTGGGGCCCGTATTTTTTATTTTGACAAAATGTTTATCTACAAGCCCAAAACAAATTATTTAAATTTAAATATTCAATATGTGACGTAAAAACTAACCCAACCAATGAATGACCGTTAAGCCATAGCAACGGCTGTACTAGTGAACGCCCCTAACTACGGCTTGCGCGGGAACGAGTTTGGCAAGTTGACAGATCAGATGTGTTTGACATTTGTACTTCGTACATGTTTTGATGCTGTAAAATATAAGTAAGTATTTGTGTTTTCATAAACTAAATAGTCTACATTTATAAAATAATGTATTGTTACTAAATTTTATGTGTATTTTTGACAAGCAAATGTCAAATTCAAACATTTGTTGACTGACTCGCACGCTATCTACAGGTTACATTCTTAACTATGCTTCCCCTACCTTCTGTTCACACAAATGACGTCACAGAAAATTTAATCTCAATTTACTAAAAAACATATAATTTTTTTTAAATAAAATTTGTATTTTTACCAATGTTTTCGACCTAACATTATGAGCATAGTGTTAAAAATCTAATTTTTAGTACCATGCAAGTACCCCATTGATTCCCTATGTTCGATTTTAAAAAGAACGCTCTAATACATTGCTGTCAAATTCGTAATCATGGATATGAAAAGTCCTATGTTTCATGTTAAAATAAATTCACGGTATAATTTATATTATACATAGAACATTATACATAACCCAGTGCCAAAATGAAACAGAAGCTTGTAATTTTATGGCAGCGATTTGCTATTGCTTAAAAAATATAATGACCGACACAACTGACATCCCACACGGAGAAACTTTTTGACATGTTTCCTGGAAAAAGTTTCCGGAAACTTCAAAGTTTTAACGGCGCCTATAAAAATGAGGCGTTTTCAGGAAACATTGTGAAGTGCAACTAACTTCTTATTTGTCAAATCGTCAAATGTGACATGTGATTATAATAGATATTTATGTAACAAGTGCATAATCTAGGTCTTTATTGAAGAGCCGTTGTTTATGGCAGAGTGAGCGCAGCGAACGAGGCTAATAAATAAGGCGAGTCTATAAAGTCCGGTTATGTACGAGTTACATACAATATTTTATGTACGGCTTCATTATAATCAATTTTTTATATTGCCTAGAATGACATTTGTATTTGACATAATCGGGTTGACAAAAAAATTTGATAGTATTAGTGTATTTTTTCTATTGTTATGGTTACAAAGTTGTTTATTGATTATTTGTTTGAGAAAAATATTGAAACTCACAAACTGACATTTATTAAAAACATTCTTATTTTTGGTCTAGAAATGAAAGAAATTATTGAAATTGCATTAAATGCAAAAGAAACACTTCTCCTGATTATGCCAAATAAATAGGAAAATACCGAAAATTATGGAATGCCGTTTTACTTTTTATTAAAGCAGTTTTCTGTATTTAATATTAGTAAAAACCAGCCAAAATATATAACTATGGAATGCCGTTTTACTTTTTATTAAAGCAGTTTTCTGTATTTAATATTAGTAAAAACCAGCCAAAATATATAACAGTGCTTTAAAAATTCCTAAAGATGCAAATCTCATTTTATCAACATACAACTTTTAGTAAATACAAATTATACTTTGAAACTTTTACAAGATATCATATAAATACAGAAAGAAATTGTAAATAGAATTATACAATAACATTTGCTAAACTTTTAAGTATAGTGTCAAATATCCAACATTTAAAATCCAAATTTGTTCAAAGTATTAGTTTTTATGCTTTACATTAAATGTAATATTAAAATATGAAACTTGCAATTGTTGTGAATCATTTAAAGTTTGTGTTCGGATATAACAGTTAAATATTTTGAAATTAAGTAATATGCAATGCAATATTTAAAACCAGATTTATTATGTGAGTTGAATATTCGTGAATAAAGAAACACTATAAAAGCTGAAATCAATATAATATAACATAAATAAAATTTAAGTTGGAAATTTTAAACTGTATAAAATGTTAGTTGAAAATATTATACCTACATTATAAAATGGAAATTTGAACCTGAATAATATGCAAGTTGAAGATATTCAACTCACATAATATGTAAGTTGAAAATTTTAAACCTTCATAATATGTAAGTTGAAATTTTCTGACTCTCATAATATGTAAGTTGAAATTTTCTGACTCTCATAATATGTAAGTTGAAATTTTCTGACTCTCATAATATGTAAGTTGAAATTTTCTGACTCTCATAATATGTAAGTTGAAATTTTCTGACTCTCATAATATGTAAGTTGAAATTTTCTGACTCTCATAAAATTATCTAATGTCAGTTTAGTAGTGGGGGAAATAAAAATTATTTCGCCATTCAAATGATAGATGGCAGAGCAGTTGCTAGACAGGATTGGCTTTAGGACAATATGTCTAACATCAAATTGGTTAATGGATTTGTTCGGAAATTTGTATTATATCTCAAAAATGAAAACTGAAAAAGCTGTGTTGAAACCACTGATTTGTATAAATACTACTAGTGATATTGCTCTTTAATGATCGGCAAGACATTATATCTCTGAGTCTATGAACTATGATGATTATATTGTTGGTTATTGTTATCAATTTGATTTGTTAGACGAGTCGGTATAAATTGAATAATTATAATAATATAAGTTTAATTATAAAACCATTAATTAGGTTCAAGTTCATATACTTAGGTACCTACCTACCGACTAATCATCTAATAAGTATTATTTACCTATAATATGTATTAATTTATACATATTATGTTCTACATTGTTAACATTTAAGAATTAAAAGTTGATAAATAACATTGTAATTAAATGTGAAATAATTACATTTATACAATGTTGAAATTTACTCTGCCATATGGCTCATGCCACGTGGCTAAGTTCGGCCCTGCACAGTATCCCCACCAACGATTATTTACATCTCGTATATCCCCACTACTCAAACCACGTGGTTTTGACATTAGATAATTTTATGTGAGTCTAAAATTTTCAACTTGCATTTTATGCAGGTTTAGAATTTTCAACTTACATATTATGAGAGTTTCAAATGTTCAACTTACATTTTTTGTAAAGTAACAAGATTATGTTCCATTTCTAAATGTTGTGTGGGCAAATATATTTAAATAGTTCTGAATTTAATTTGTGTTTGTTACCATTACACTTCATTTTAACAAAACTTGTAATGTACCTATTCGTATTTTATATAATATGACATTTGAATAAATGACTCTTGAAAATATTTAACTCATATTATTTTGTTCCTACAAAAATTTGGATGTTACACAAACATATATATATATATATATATATATATATATATATATATATATATATATATATATATATATCTCGTCGTATAAGATATCCAGATGGGCCAAGTATTTGATGTTGTGTGCTACAATATTAATATAAACGAAGGAATAGATAACCAAATTAGCTAGTTTATCCCTAAAAAATTAAATAAGGTTTGTACTTAGTTTATTTTACATGAAATTGATTAATATTATTTATATTTGTTGGTAATTTAGTGTCAGTTTGTCAGGAGCCTGTAAATTGTATTCCTTATTGTAATTTATAAAATTTTCATTTATTTGAATTCTTGTTCATAAATAAAAAAAAATTTATTAATTTTAATTGTTGTTTTACTTTATCATTATGCACTAGTGCATAAACTGGTAGTTTATGCACGCTAAACAACGTCATAAACAATTGATTATAATGAAGTCGTACATAAACATATTTATTGTTTTAAAAAAAAATCTCCATTTTCTGGAAACTTTTTGCAGGAAACTTTGTGAAAAGTTTCCCCGTGTGCACTAGGCATGTAAGTCAGATTTTTTATTATTGTTTTTTAGTTTCATGACTTTCTAATTTGAATTTTCGAATTTACGCGGGCTCATAAAATTATAGCTATCAGACTTATCACAAATATACTTGTTCGTGATAATTATTGCTCTAAATAATACCTAATTATTTAAAAAATTTGGAGCAATAATTTCTGATCGAAATTATATTATTTCTGTACTTTTACCACTTTACCATTGTTTTATAATAAAACATAAATAAAGTATTATATGTAGATATATTATTTTTATGCAACATAATGCCCATGTCACACCTATCGAACTCTGTATTACGCCGGACGTGTATGACGTGTGCGATGAAAAATAGAAACGCCGCTATTTCCATGATACAGAATCTCATGAAACCATTTGCAGCTCATTTCATTACAATGTTCTTGTAATTTGAATTTATATTATCTTCACACTTCAGTTTGACGTTTTGAGTGTTTGACAGAAGTTTTATATCTATTTTATTTATTCGCTACCTATTATTATTTGATAATTTTATATTAGTTATTATCAAGGAGGCTTAATATATTCTTGTTGGTCATTATACTGTGTGAAATAAGCACCATAACGGCAAACTTCATGTGGAATAATCTAAAGAAGATAATTTTTAAATCATAATTTTATTGTTGGTAAATATATTTAATTTAAATAAAATTTGTTAAACCATCACAGGTGGCATAACTATATATTAATAATATTTTTGGATTTATTTGTAAATAATTTACATAATTTTTCATATGATTTTGTCGTGCAGGTGTGACACTGTTTCGTGAGATTTTCGTCATTTTCGTAATACTTTGTGTGATGTATGGCGTGTATGATAGGTGCGACATGGGCATAATGCATTTATGTGTTTTGTGACATTGTGACCACAAGGCACAAACCATATTATAAGAGTCTATAGATAAGACACTCCCATGTTAACAGACCTGACATTGTTGGTGGCGCCATCTCTTGATCTGCAACGGTACTAACGCAAAGTCCAGGCTTTTGCAGTCCGGTAAATATTTAAGTGATATTTAAAAATCTGACGTGGCCATCACACAACCTTCCGCCATATCTAGACTTTAAACAGAATGTATACGTACAATCCGGTGCCCATTTAAAATAATACAAATAAAAATCTAAAATATTCAAACACAGAAATTAGTATCACCTGAATCAAAAGATACATTCACACGAAAACTCTTCTGTGTTGAAGCAATCCTCCGTTCAGTCACTACATTTAATAGCTTACTTATGACTTATATAGCGCTAGTATGCCAACTTATTGTCACCCGTCTCATCTGTCAATATTTTTTATGCAGAAACAAAAATCAACCGAACATGGATTACAAGATTTCAACGTTTTATTTAATAAATTTATTTTTTAAATTTTACTGCAGTTCTTTAATGCTACCAGATAAAGACAATTTTATTATAAGGTAAATTGCAAATAACTTTTCCTCTTATTCTTATTACAAATACATACTATATTTAACCAAATTTATAGAAATTTTTTACACTTAATCTTTTCAATTTTCAAAAAATATCACTTCCGGTGAAGATATTTGTACCAAAATCTAATGAGCTTCCTATTCGTATACAATTGTAAAATACCAAATATCAAAATTTTTGGGTAATTCGTATTTGAGTTATGTGACACCTCTTGACCACATACATACCCACACACATACATACACACACACACACACACACACACACACACACACACACACACACACACACATACACACATACACACATACACACATACACACATACACACATACACACATACACACATACACACATACACACATACACACATACACACATACACACATACACACATACACACATACACACATACACACATACACACATACACACATACACACACACACACACACACACATACACACATACACACATACACACATACACACATACACACATACACACATACACACATACACACATACACACACTCACACACTCACACACTCACACACTCACACACTCACACACTCACACACTCACACACTCACACACACACACACACACACACACACACACACACACACACACACACACACACACACACACACACACACACACACACACACACACACACACATACACACATACACACATACACACATACACACATACACACATACACACATACACACATACACACATACACACATACACACATACACACATACACACATACACACATACACACATACACACATACACACATACACACATACACACATACACACATACACACATACACACATACACACATACACACATACACACATACACACATACACACATACACACATACACACATACACACATACACACATACACACATACACACATACACACATACACACATACACACATACACACATACACACATACACACATACACACACACACACACACACACACACACACACACACACACACACACACACACACACACACACACACACACACACACACACACACACACACACACACACATACACACATACACACATACACACATACACACATACACACATACACACATACACACATACACACATACACACATACACACATACACACATACACACATACACACATACACACATACACACATACACACATACACACATACACACATACACACATACACACATACACACATACACACATACACACATACACACATACACACATACACACATACACACATACACACATACACACATACACACATACACACATACACACATACACACATACACACATACACACATACACACATACACACATACACACATACACACATACACACATACACACATACACACATACACACATACACACATACACACATACACACATACACACATACACACATACACACATACACACATACACACATACACACATACACACATACACACATACACACATACACACATACACACATACACACATACACACATACACACATACACACATACACACATACACACATACACACATACACACATACACACATACACACATACACACATACACACATACACACATACACACATACACACATACACACATACACACATACACACATACACACATACACACATACACACATACACACATACACACATACACACATACACACATACACACATACACACATACACACATACACACATACACACATACACACACACACACACACATACACACACACACACACACACACACACACACACACACACACACACACACACACACACACACACACACACACACACATACACACATACACACATACACACATACACACATACACACATACACACATACACACATACACACATACACACATACACACATACACACATACACACATACACACACACACACACACACACACACACACACACACACACACACACACACACACACACACACACACACACACACACACACACACACATACACACATACACACATACACACATACACACATACACACACACACACACACACACACACACACACACACACACACACACACACACACACACACACACACACACACACACACACACACACACACACACACACACACACACACACACACACACACACACACACACACACACACACACACACACACACACACACACACACACACACACACACACACACACACATACACACATACACATACATACATACAGACATCATCGGGAAACTATCAAAAATGAGTTGTAAGGACCCTAATTCGTGCTCATCCACTAAAAAGTCATTACCCGATTTTTTGCATGATTCCAATACCTTCCTTTACAGGTAAGCGGAAGGTAAAAATTAATAGAAAAATACAAATAAAACAAAAAAATTAAACAAAATAATATTTATTTAATGGTACATATTTAGTCAAATATTTATTTTGACTTAACTACTGAAATATCCTATCGCTATTTATAATTTTTTTCCAAACATTATATAATTTTTTCTTTGACATAATAATGTATAATTAACATGATTGTTTTGTTAATAATTATGTCTTTAACAATCTCTTTATGTTCTTCACATGTTATAAATTGGAAATAACAAGGGTTGGTTAGAAGGGTGGCCAATAATTTTACCTAAACGCAATTCTTCCTAACCGTAGTTATTCCTAAAAATAACAATTCAAGCCGCCGTTATTCCTAAACACAGTTGTTGCTAAACGCAATTTGACCTAAACATAATTTTTCCTAATCGCAGTTATTCCTACTCGTAATTTTTACTAAACGCAATTTTTCCTAATCGACAGTAGCGCTGATGACGAATTGTTGTGAAATAGATGAATGAAAGTGGATGGTACATGTGTTTATGTTAGGCTCAATTGCTATTGGGCGAAAAAAACGGCCACAACGCGATCTGGCAAACGCAAAACAGCCACAACGCGTTGTGACCGTTTTATAACAGCCACAAGCCACAACGCGTTGTGACCGTTTTATAACAGCCACAACGCGTTGTGGCCGTTAACAAAACCCTTCTTTAGTTCAACAGAACTGACATAAACTAATCTATGCTAACAAAGCCCTTATTGAGTCCAACAGAACTCCGTTTTCCGTTTTCTTGACATAAACTAATCTATGCTAATAAAACCCTTCTTGAGTCCAACAGAACTCCGTTTTCCGTTTTTTTGACATAAACTAATCTATGCTAACAAAACCCTTCTTGAGTCCAACAGAACACTGTTTTTTTAACATAAACTAATCTATGCTAACAAAACCCTTCTTGAATCCAACAGAACTCCGTTTTTTTGACATAAACTAATCTATGCTAACAAAACCCTTCTTGAGTCCAACAGAACTCTGTTTTTTTAACATAAACTAATCTATGCTAACAAAACCCTTCTTGAATCCAACACAGAACTCCGTTTTTTTGACATAAACTAATCTATGCTAACAAAACCCTTCTTGAGTCCAAGAGAACTCCGTTTTTTTGACATAAACTAATCTATGCTAACAAAACCCTTCTTGAGTCCAACAGAACTCTGTTTTTTTAACATAAACTAATAGTTATTAAAATACACAACGCGTTGTGGCTGTTTTGCGTTTGACAGATCGCGTTGTGGCCGTTTTTTCGACCAATGGCCGAATTCGGCAATTGAGCCTAACATAAACAAATGTACCATCCACTTTCATTCATCTATTTCACAAGAGATGTGCAGCTGTCGGTAAACTTTGGTGGTACAATAATTTGCCACCAGCGCTACGATCGATTAGGAAAAATTGCGTTTAGTATAAATTACAATTAGGAATAACTGCGAATAGGAATAACTATGTTTAGGTCAAATTGCGTTTAGCAACAACTACTTTTAGGAATAACGGCGGCTTGAAATGTTATTTTTAGGAATAACTACGGTTAGGAAGAATGGCGTTTAGGAAAAATTAAGCGCTCCCGGTTAGAAGCATGGTACAAAGTTAGAAGTTATTATACTCAGGTAAAATAATGCCCTGTTCACACGTTGCTACTTTGAAGACGCATACGTGCTACTGTAGCATGAAAAGAAATTGAAATCGAAACAATTACCGCAAAAAATCGCTATCTACACACACAACGATCAACGATGTGAAATTATCAACGAGTAGTTCTTGATAATTTGATGCTACAAATTAGCAGCGCTGCTATTTGACAAGCGACTCAGATTTTTTCTTGCTACAGTAGCACGAATGTGTCTTCAAAGTAGCAACGTGTGAACAGGGCATACCACTAATGCCTATGGCACACCGGTCGAGGAGCATCGAGTAACTCCTCGATGAAACGATAGAACGCACCCCGTCCCCGACGAAAAATAGGGGCACCGCTATTTTCATCGAGTTGTTTCTCGATGAAACGAATGTATCTCATTTCAGACGTATCTTTTGTATTTGATTTCGCGCAAAACTTTGATGTATTTGTCACCGATTAAATAGAAATCCATCGCGGACGGGTGCGTTCTTTCGTTTCATCGAGGAGTTACTCGATGCTCCTCGACCGGTGTGCCATAGGCATAACGGTTCCACACTTACTTGTATGCATGTATAATACTATTTTCAAAACATGTAAATAATATTACATTCAATTATAACATTATTAATTATCTTCTTCACATGCACAAACTGACTTTGCTGTCACTTTTTGTTTGCTTAGAGTAGATATACAGAGAGTTTTTTTTATAAGTAAACATAGGGCATGTCATTACCATAGTTACAGTGTTACAGAATGACAGCAATGCATTAGAGCGTTTTTTTTATCAGTAAACATAGGGATAATTAACATACGAAAATAAATATGAAATATAAATTAAAGAAATGATAAATTATTTATTTATGTTTTCTACACTTAAGAACTAGGTAGATACATTAAACTTATGAGAATTTAAGAACTAGGTAGACACTTAAAAATAATGTGTACAATGGTGACAGAATGAATGTTGAACAATTAAAAAATCTAATTAGTGCTGTTTCCAAAAATATTACTCCCCAGCAAATGCTATAAATTATTTTTATAATCGTTTAGGATATTGTTTAGAAGTTAATGGTTCCAATTTTGAGCATTAAATTCGTTTAAAAAAATTCTCAATAGTTTAATGTAGGTATCTACCTATTATAGTTCTTAAGTGTAGAAAATATAAATAAATAATTTATCATTTCTTTAATTTATATTTCATATTTATTTTAGTATGTATAATCTTATATACTAAAAGGCTTGAGATCATTTTCAGCAGCTTAGCAACCGTTTTTCGACTCGCCTACTGCCTAAACGAGTGAACCGATTTTTATGAACTTTTTTTTATTTGATAGAGGATCATGTGAAGTAGTGCCTTTTGGGTATATGAATATTGTAGATGGCGTGGTAGTCGCAGGGGAGTTGAAAAACAGTGATTTTTTTGACTCCTTGGATACGGGCATTATACGTTATTCGATTGTTTTTTTCATTTGACATATAGGTAGAGGATGAATTTGACTATATTTCTATGCATGTTTCAACCCAATATTGGGTATATTAAGAAAGTTATTAAGAAAAAACTGAAAAATGCACGGAACGCAAATGGGAGCATGCCATGGAAGTTTTGTTTTCTTTTTGATAAAAATGATTTTTTTGTCTACTGTCAGATTTGACGTTTCCAATTTGAAATTTTATTTGGATTTATCTTTTATATTTGATAAGGTAGAAGTATTTTGAAAATTTTATTGAGTATTTAAAGATGGAGCACGCATTATGTTTAGATACTTTTGTATAAATTTGTAATATATTTTTTGAAATTTTTTATTCAACTTAACAATGCACTGTGAAGTTGAATCATATTGTTATTTATTACTGTAGTATTTATAGTAATATATTTTGACCCAAGTGTAAATGTTCAATTAAAATTAGGTATCTATATATCCAATATCCGTGGATAATACTATTTCTCAGTATTTTACTGAAAGTTTTAAATGTCAAATTAATATACAAATTTAACAATGGAGTCCGATAATTGGGATTTTTATCTATTGTACTTGAGTTTTGGTTGAGTTTGAGTTTGTCCTGCCCAAGCCGCCCTTGCGATCTTTATCCTGAATACGCCCATTAACTAACAACTGGACAAGCACGAGACACGACGCGGACTAGAGATGATCTAGATTGTTATTGCACTTGTATCAAGTATCAACTCTGTTTTTACAAAAGTATGTATGGTATTATAATAAGCACCAAGGGGTACAAAATATGGCTTTTTGTTTTTCAATAAAAATTTAATATAATCATGATTGGTATTAAACATTATCGTCTAATGTTGCCCAAAATTATGGCTGTTTACTAAGTATAAATTGCACTCGGTGAGCGGAATTTGTTTTTTCTGAATATGTTTTAAATTATATCGCGATTGATTTCAAATTAAAGGTCATAATAAGGACACAAAATGTACAGTATGGAATAAACTGACTTTCGACAATTTGACTTTTGTTTTTAGTCGGACAAAAAGCATTTTTTCAGTTTTCACAATTTTTTTTTATTTGTTTTTAAAACACTAATGACTACCTACTTGGTATATTCCAATAATCACATCAAAAGACGTCAGAAAATTTAGTACCTACTTATATTACAGTCAGTGAAAATTATAAACATTTTATATTAGCATTTTCCTGTTTTATAGTTTCCTCGGAATTTATCACAAATCCATCGAGTTATATATATTTTTTTAAACTAAAGGGCTAGATGATAACTAATTTTTGTCGCGCGCAGCGGTAGAGTCTAAATGTTAAAATCGTTATAGGTAATTGAGGCACGAAATGCCAAATTGTCCCACATTCAGGGTCCGCGGAGCTTAAGCCCGCGAAGCGGGCAAATCCCCCTTGTCGCGCGCAGCGGTAGAGTCTGAATGTTAAAATCGTTATAATTGAGGCACGAAGTTCCAAATTATCCCACATTCAGAGTCCGCGGAGCTTAAGCCCGCGAAGCGGGCAAATCCCCCTTGTCGCGCGCAGCGGTAGAGTCTGAATGTTAAAATCGTTATAATTGAGGCACGAAGTGCCAAATTGTCCCATATTCAGGATCCGCGGAGCTTAAGCCCGCGAAGCGGGCGAATCCCCCTTGTCGCGCGCAGCGGTAGAGTCTGAATGTTAAAATCGTTATAATTGAGACACGAAGTGCCAAATTGTCCCACATTCAGGGTCCGCGGAGCTTAAGCCCGCGAAGCGGGCGAATTCCCCTTGTCGCGCGCAGTGGTAGAATCTGAATGTTAAAATCGTTATATTTGAGGCACGAAGTGCCAAATTGTCCCACATTCAGAGTCCGCGGAGCTTAAGCCCGCGAAGCGGTCGAATCCCCCTTGTCGCGCGCAGCGGTAGAGTCTGAATGTTAAAATCGTTATAATTGAGGCACGAAGTGCCAAATTGTCCCACATTCAGGATCCGCAGAGCTTAAGCCCGCGAAGCGAGCGAATCACCCTTGTCACGCGCAGCGGTAGAGTCTGACTGTTAAAATCGTTATAATTGAGGCACGAAGTGCCAAATTGTCCCAAATTCAGGGTCCGCGGAGCTTAAGCCTGCGAAGCGGGCGGATCCCCCTTGTCGCGCACAGCGGTAGAGTCTGAATGTTAAAATCGTTAAAATTGAGGCACGAAGTGCCAAATTGTCCCACATTCAGGGTCCGCGGAGCTTAAGCCCGCGAAGCGGGCGAATCCTCCTTGTCGCGCGCAGCGGTAGAGTCTGAATGTTAAAATCGTTATAATTGAGGCACGAAGTGCCGAATTGTCCCACATTCAGAGCCCGCGAACAAGGCGAATCCTCCTTGTCACGCGGCAGCGGTTGAGTCTGAATGTTAAAATCGTTATAATTGAGGCACGAAGTGCCAAATTGTCCCACATTCAGGATCCGCGGAGCTTAAGCCCGCGATGCGGGCAAATTTCCCTTGTCGCGCGCAGCGGTAGAGTCTGAATGTTAAAATCGTTATAATTGAGGCACGAAGTGTGGGTGTGTGTGGGTGTGTGTCCCACATTCAGGGTCCACGGAGCTTAAGCCCGCGAAGCGGGCGGATCCCCCTTGTCGCGCACAGTGGTAGAGTCTGAATGTTAAATTCGTTAAAATTGAGGCACGAAGTGCCAAATTGTCCCACATTCAGGGTCCGCGGAGCTTAAGCCCGCGAAGTGGGCGAATCCTCCTTGTCGCGCGCAGCGGTAGAGTCTGAATGTTAAAATCGTTATAATTGAGGCACGAAGTGCCGAATTGTCTCACATTCAGAGTCCGCGGAGCTTAAGCCCGCGAAGCGGGCGAATTCCCCTTGTCGCGCGGCAGCGGTAGAGTCTAAATTATGTTAAAATCGTTATAATTGAGGCACGAAGTGCCGAATTGTCCCACATTCAGAGCCCGCGAAGCAGGCGAATCCTCCTTGTCGCGCGCAGCTGTAGAGTCTGAATGTTAAAATCGTTATAATTGAGGCACGAAGTGCCAAATTGTCCCACATTCAGGGTCCGCGGAGCTTAAGCCCGCGATGCGGGCGAATTTCCCTTGTCGCGCGCAGCGGTAGAGTCTGAATGTTAAAATCGTTATAATTGAGGCACGAAGTGCCGAATTGTCTCACATTCAGAGTCCGCGGAGCTTAAGCCCGCGAAGCGGGCGAAGTCCCCTTGTCGCGCGGCAGCGGTAGAGTCTAAATTATGTTAAAATCGTTATAATTGAGGCACGAAGTGCCGAGTAGTCCCACATTCAGAGCCCGCGAAGTAGGCGAATCCCCCTTGTCGCGCGGCAGCGCGACCTAGCCGAAGGCCCGCGTAGCGGGGCCTGACGCTAGTTATCCCTATGTTTACTGATAAAAAAGACGCTCCAATACATTGCTGTCATTCTGTAACACTGTAACTATGGTAATGACATGCCCTATGTTTACTAATAAAAAAAACTCCCGGTATACAAAGAGTAGTGGCTATGGTAGTGGCCATCAGGGATGGGCACGTATAATACGTCGCGTATTATACGTTATTTTTTACGCGTAAAAAACTCTTTTTTACATTGACCAAATTTACGACTTTTTAACGTAAATTATGTAAAATATGTAAATAATGTAAAAAAGACAATTGTTTAGATTAAATCAAGAACAAAGTTTTAAGAAAAGTTGAAATTATTATATTTAATATATAAGCATCTATTTGTTCTTTGAACAAAAGAATGAACTACTATTCGCAACGAAGCAAACATGTATACGTTTTGAGAGTTTGACAGCTAAAACTAATATTTTACATTATTTACGTTCTTTACGTTTTTTACATATTTTACGTATTTTTTACGATGTAAATGTAACGATGTAAATGTAAAAAACACTTTTTCACGCGTAAATGCCCATCCCTGGTGGCCATACAAGTCTTTGGCCATTTTGGTAAGGACCAATAGAAAATGACTAGCTAATTATCTATACTCTTTATTTGAAGTAACATAAACTGGGGGTGACATCTCTTGATCTGCAACAGTACTAAAGCCAAAGCCAGTGTCAGGCCGAGTCCGATTATGCCTAGTGCACACGGAGAAACTTTTTGACATGTTTCCTGGAAAAAGTTTCCGGAAACTTCAAAGTTTTAACGGCGCCTATAAAAATGAGGCGTTTTCAGGAAACATTGTGAAGTGCAACTAACTTCTTATTTGTCAAATCGTCAAATGTGACATGTGATCATAAACATATTTATAGTTTTTCAAAGAAAATCTCCATTTTCTGGAAACTTTGTGAAAAGTTTCCCCGTGTGCACTAGGCATAAGAGTTATAGTTGGTCCGCGATGTGGTGATCGGTACGTCATTAGTTGCTAAACTTATAATAAACAGGCATTATGTATATCTCTCTTTGTCACATGCATGCTTGTTCATTCGTTGGTTAATGTTACGTCTGTCTAATATATTTATCTCTTTTCCACTAGTAGACCTAAAAAGAGAACGATACATTTACGTCAAGAGAAATGTCAAACACTGCTTATCATTTCAGGTTATGTTTTGTAGCAAATTTAAGAATATTCGCAATGTTGTATAAGGAACAGAAACTACAAATAATAATAATATAACTATACTCACAGCAGAAAGCATAACACAGCCGTATACTACTAAATACCCTCCTTGCTAAATACTAATAACCTCAAATAGAAAATTGCTAATGTCAAAACATACCAGTGAATCTAAACAATGGTTCTCGTTATTAAATATGAAACAAACCCATTGCCATCAGAATTCAATTTTTAGGTAATTTATAATGACTATAGCATGAAAGATTATTACTATTTAATTTTTATATTACATAATTCTTAATTTAAATTTGATATTTACTTATAGTTCTTGTTCATCATGAGTGACTGGTTGAGAACCTCTATGACGTCAATTAATTTTCCCCCACCTAAAAAATTTAACCCAGACGAATATGTTTGATGACGTAGCGATCACCACATCGCGGACCAACTATACCCAGTGTTGCCAGATGTACAATAATTATTGTATTTGTACAATAATTTACTGTTGTATACAATATACAATAGTACTTCGTACAATATACAATAATTTGAACTCTTAAATATTTATTTAATTTTAACCTATATATCACGAAATAAAACTAATTTAACATGACCTGACAATTTTTTAAATATGAGTTATGAGTATAACTCAGACTTTGTCTACTTGGTGGTTGGTTGCTCGAAGAACTAGTTAAAATTTAACAAAAAACTAATCCGAAATGAGTTTTATTTTGTTTTTGTGGTGATTTTATGTAATTATTTATATATATTAGCTTTTGTTTGTAATAGCAATAACTATTACAATATTGATTTTATTTGTTATGGCAATTTTTTAGTCAGAAACGACATTTTTTTTGTTATGTGATGATTTTTTGTGATTTTTTTATAATTAACGATGTGTTTCTTTCTTATAAATAAAGAGGTACCTATATAAATGTGTGTTTTTTAAAGTTTTATTATACAATAATTTGTACAATAATTCGTATATTTTCATACAATAATTTTGGTAGAAATCACATAATTATCTAGGGTTTGTATGTACAATAATTTACTTTTCGGGATCTGGCAACACTGACTATACCATACACTGATTGTGACAAAACAATCCAACAAAAAAACACTGCAAGTGCAAAGATGGCAGATAACCTAAAACTATTATTTCTTTTCTCTGATTTATTCTGACAAAAGTTTAATTTAAGAGAATTATGTATACATTTACTATTTTCATAATATTACAAATTATTGTAAGTAATTCTTCCAATAATAACAACTTATACAATCATTTCGGAACAAAAACTCCATACAGAGTAATAGAAAATAAAGATATTACTCCCATATACTACATCGGTAATAAACTGTATTATTATTTTAATTTGAAAAGAATATAAGTTTTTTTATACATACTGTAGGCTGTGAACCGGTTAAAATATGGATGGTAGTTCGACATGGTACACGATTGCCAAGTGAAAAGTTCATAAATAAAATTACTATAAGACTTCCACAATTACGAAATGCGATTATTGAAAACAGTAAAACCAATTATATTCAACTGAGTAAACTAGATTTAGCAAATTTACAGGAATGGAATAGTTCCATTCATAAAAATGACGAGAAAATTTTAGCACATGAAGGTGAAAATGAAATGATTGATTTAGCAGAAAGAATGCAGTTAAGATTTTCCAACATTTTTCCACAGATTTATAGCAATACCACTTATAAAGTTAGTAAGGTTATTAAAATAAGTTTCATATTAATTAGTTAATTAACGTTTCAGTTTAAATATACAGCTACACAAAGAACTCAACAAAGTGCACATTATTTCGCTACAGGATTATTCGGTAGAAAAGGTGCTTCATCTGTATGGTATCCTCGAGCTTTACATAAAGACCCAATTTTAAGAGTAAGCAAATTTGTATATAATGGAAAGTATAATAATAAAACGAACTAATTTATAGTTTTATAAATTATGCGAAAAGTGGAAAAGGCTTATTAAAAAAAATCCGGAAGCAGTTAAAGAGCGAGATTTGTTTATTAAAGGACCTATTGTTCAAAACGTTGTAAGGACTATAAGTGAAAAGTTAGGATTTAAAAATGATCTAACTTTTGGTAACTTTAGTTAATAATACTAATAGTAATACATTTTTTACTGATTTAAATAAATTAATTAGATGACGTACATATTATGTATATGACTTGCGCCTTTGAATCATCTTGGACGAAGAAAAACTTGTCTCCGTGGTGTGCCGTTTTTTCAATTGCAACTATAAAGGTACCTACACCAACTAAGATATTTTTCTATGTTCGTTAGGTAATAGACTCTTTATTTCACTGTTTTTTAATAAAATGTACATGTATAAAACTACATTTATTAAACAAATTATAGACCACAAGAAATATCAAGATAAAATGGTTTTTTTTAACTTGCAATCGCATATTTTATATTCATTTTTCAAAAAAAATAGACTTATTCGAACGAAAGTAGAAAAAATATGTTATGTAACACGTAAGGAATCTCGGTAGTTACCTTACTATTTTACTTATGTGTTTACAGAACTCGGCTACGTCTCGTGCTGCAAATTTAACATACGTAAGGTAACTACAATACCTTCGTTTCCTTCCTTGTTATATAAATAGCTATTTTCTATTATAATATTTTAAAAAATGATTTAATTTAAAGATAATGGAATATGTGGAAGATATGAAATATTACTGGATAGATGGGCCTGGATATAATTTAACTTATAAACAAGCTTGTCCAGCAATTAAAAACTTAGAAGAGTACTTTAATAATGAAGATGTGTATCCGAAAGCTGTTGTATATTTTACTCATTCTGGTACAATATTGAAATTATTGACCCATTTAGGAATATACAATGATAAAATGCAATTAAGGCATGATAATTTCGATAAGCAGTCTGAAAGACTGTGGAGAGTAAGTAAAATTGATGCCTTTGCATCGAATCTTGCGGCTGTATTATTCAGGTAGGTATAGCCTTTTCAAATGTTCGTGACACCCACGTAACTTTTGCACGTTTTAAGAAAACACAACGTATATTATTATTGTCTTTGTTTAACACACACACTTTTCATACCTATATACTAAAACAGAAACGCATTGGGAAGGGGGCGAGGCATAAGCTGTCAATACCGGATCAAGTTGGGAAGTCAATTGTTTCAAATTCTAAGAGTAATTTGATTATTATTTTAAGTTATAATAGAGAAAGCACAAATGTTTTCATCAAGTTTAGTACCTTTAAAAAATATAAATATATATTTAATTTTGACAGTTACTTATAAACCGGCTGCACCAAATCGAGTAAAATTGTAACTAAAATCTTAAATTTGAATCATACAATTATTTGTGACGTCACGTGGGTGTCAAGAAATTATGAAAATACTATACCGAGTGGAACACTATACATGTGTATATACATAGGCGATTAGCTTTACCATATATTTCTACGTGGAAATGGGGAGCAGGAATCTGCATAAATGCAATGCTAATTGCTTATGTATATATGTATGGTGTTCCACCCGGTTATAATATTTTATATTTAATTTTTACAATTTTCGTAATATTTTTATTAATTTTATAGATGTGATAATGCAAAAAAGATCTTATTTCTACATCAAGAAAAATTAATAAAAGTAAAAGACTGTTTTGAAGAACTTTGTAATTTTAATACATTTTTGAACATATTTAACGAAAGTATAAATAACTGTAATTTTGATCAAATGTGTAAACTACAATCTTAGCTGTAATATTTTTTATTTTAGCAATTTACATAAATACTGTATCCAGTTATAAGTAATTAAATTAGTATTAATCCTCTATGTTTTCTTTTTTACGAAGTATCACAACTCCTTCCATTATTGGAGAGAGTTGCTCATATTGATCAGTAGCTATTTCTGCTCTTTCACCAACTGCTAATAGCACAGGAGTAGAATGAGTATGAATTCCAGCTATAGTTTTAGGAGTTCCTGCTTTTGCAACAATATCAACTGCCTGCATTTAATGAACAATTTCTTAATATACAGGCTGTACCATAACTTAAGGTACATATTGTAATGTCATATAGAATTTTTACGTACTGCTTCCGAAACAAAACGTTTTATTTTCGAAATTACTAGAAATAAGGGTAGTTTTCGTAAGAAGAACATTTTTAGTACCACTGGATACTATTTATATTGAATAAAGAGTAAGGGTTGAATTACATTATACTTTTTTCGGCTAGAAACTTTGACAATTTTCATACTTAATTCTAGATAATTCTTGGATAATGTAAATCAAGAAAATTTCGATCCAAGTTTTATACTATGGTCTGTTCCAAATAAGAATATAGTATGGGGCAAGATAGGGCTTACGATTTGAGCGTTCTGATTGGTCTAGCCGGTAAGTTTACATCAGCAAAAAATTTGTGATATGCGCGCATCATTTAGCTGTCGAACGCCGTGTAGTAACAGCTGGTATTGTTGAAAAAGTGAGTCGTTGATTAGTGTCAGTAGCGCGTGACGCGCGGAACATAACACTATTTCAAAAATACTGCGCTACGTTTAAATTTCTATTTAATGTGTGTAAAACGGGCTGGCTCCGCAGCGCCATCTACTATACTCTTATTTGGAACAGACCATAGAACTGTCGAATTTTCATATTACCAACCTTCTGTATATAACCTCAAAAATAATAAAGTTGAGTGACAGCAGAATCAAAAGTAAAAGTAAAGTCTTGAACCGTAATGAGGTATAAATGAACTCCTGAAATAACAAAAACTCTTGTACAATTATATGAAATGCAACCAGTACTTTACCAGGGTATTAAAAACTCAACAACTGACAATGACAATTACATTTTTTAAAAATTTCAGTTGGCAGCAAGAACAAATTTTAAAACTAGATTCTAGCCGAATTAAGTATCTAAATAAAAGTTCTTTTTTCTAGCAAACATTAGTCATTAATTAATTAAAACGTAATATTTAGGAAATGAACCAGTGGCCCAAAACTGTTTCCTTTACAAACCTCAAATACTAATTTTCGAATTATGAAAAAATTCTTTTTGTTCCGTGAGCAATACTTTTCAGTACTATATGCCATTATAATAAATGTACCTCAAGTAAAGGAACTATACAGGATAGTTCCTTTTAATATTCTCATAAGTAATAGTAATTAATTTTAAAAAAATGAATAAACGTACTTGTCCAACTCTGACGGGGACAGAAATCTGTTCCATAGTTTCATCCAAAGTAATCAGCCAACGAGGTTGCATGACCGCAGCTAATGAGTATAATAAATAATGACCTTTTCCAAATATCACTAGGTAAAAGACATTGAAGTTAGTACTTTACTAAAACAATAAATCTTCGAATTCACTTACTATTTGTACTGTCTATGAGAGCAAAAAGTGTAATCAATAATCCAGCTAAAGATGTAGTACAAAAAAGCTGTTTATCAGTATGAAAAGGACTTAATGTTAAAGTGCCCTTTCCCAAATGTACCAGTCCTTGAGCCAAGCGCACCATGAATAATTGACTAGGATTGCGATGATGATATCCTGCTAAATGACGCAACATTGTCGCTAATCTAAAATCATTTGAAGCACTTAAGCAGTATTTATAACATACGCAATGCAATGGGTAACGCAATGCAATGGGTAAAGCAAAGCGGTATTTATAACAAACGCAATGCAGTGGGTAACGCAATGCAATGGGTAAAGGCCTATTTATAACAAACGCAATGCAATGGGTAACGCAATGCAATGGGTAGTAGGTAACGCAACGCAATGCAACGAAAAATTGTTTGATTTATAACAACGTATCTGCGGTAGCGTTTCACCAATACCAATATTTTTTAACTTGACAAGTACCAGTTGACATCTGTCAATTATAAAACTATTTTGTATTTAATCCTATAAAATCTCTTTCTATTTTATATGAGTAACTAATTAGTAAGGTATATTATAGTAATAATTATAATAATAATGTCAAAATATGTACCTGCTAGTATTTAAGTGCAACATGTGACAGCTAAAACAAATTAATGATAGATACAAAATTTCAGATATGTTGATTTTTCCACAAATTTAAAAATGTCTTAATTTTGATTGGCCAGAGGCAAGAAGCTCACGTAAGGCAACGCAAGGAGTTGGAAGTTGACTAGAGACGATTTAAATCCATATAGGAGTGACGTCATAAAAAACAAGCAAATTATTCGTATGAATCAATGACCTATTATAATTTAGACGCCGCATGGCATTGTTGATGTAGAGCTTGTTTTGAAGCCGACACTTACTTGGGTGGGGGAACGGGAGGTAGACCGCGTTGGTAATGCGTGATGCCTAGTTTACTGTAATGTTGTCTTGTTTCTGTTTACATTATGTCATTATGTGACAAGCTTTTCGAAGGTTAGGTTTTAGTATTGTTTTATGTTTTGTGAAACTTCTTAAATTCTGTTTTGTGTCAAATACTCGTAATATTTTTCAGTAGTTTATAAATGATAGTTACAAATTCTGTATTTAGTTGAATTTAAAACATTATTATGCCAACGTGCCAAGAGTTTTCGGCTTCAAAAAAAGAAAATGTGTCATTTAGTGTGTAAGTTTTTCTGTAGAAATAATAATAATAGATCAGAAAATGCAACTAAAAGTGATTTCAGATATCCAATGAACCAAGCTAGACGAGATCAATGGCTGAAAGCCGTGCAATCTACACAAAAATAATTCTACCAAACATCTTTATTATTTTAATCAAATATAATTTAAGGTTAACATTTGAAATAAACAGTGCTCTTGCTAAAATATTATAGTACCTACAAAAGGTAAAAAACGTCATCTTTAGATGTCTCCTTATAACTGTCATTTAAATGTAAAATAATTTATAAAATATTAAATAATACAACAATATGCACAATATTTAACAAAAAATGCGTACATATTTTTAAATTGCATCTCAAAGTGAATTTTGTTGTAGGTTAGAATGATTTCATCTGACAGATACTTTAGAATTATTGTAGTACACGCAACCCGCACTGCAAGCTAGGTCTCAATCAGCCTACTACGTCTCAGGAAGTGTCGGCTTCACAACAAATGCGACTATGCGGTGTCTAAATTATAATGGGTCATTGGTATGAATCAAGATTTGACTTTTTAGTACAGCATGAGTTTGGTAGATGGTGCTGGAAGTCTTTCTCTATACGCGAAATTTAAAAGCAATAGTTTTTAATTCTATTTTTAAACTTAATAATTATTTTACCATTTTAATACATCGCATGATTCTGTAGGAAATAATCAAATATTAATAAAATAGAACAAAACTAAATGACAAAACACGTTAACCTCAAAATTTTATGTTGACACTTGACACAACAATAAGCAGAAAATTGACAAGTTGTCAGCAATAAACAATAAATGATATATAACGAACTTGTGTGAATCTAAAAGATAACAATAACATGTAAGAAAATATATTTCATGTAATGAATACTATATTATATAAATAATTGTTCTGCTACTGCCGTTAAGACACAAATTGATAAGCCCCGCCCCTTATGACATACGATATGCGAATAGATTTATAAGAGTAAAATGTGTAAGACAGAGATAGCTTATTTAGTGAACGTGGTGGATAGAATTTATATGACGTCACTCCTATATGGATTTAAATCGTCTCTACTCTTGCATTGCATCGCGTTGCGTTGCTGTTCACCTTGCGTTGTTATAAATCAGCCCTAGCAAATGTACACATTCATCTTTTTACCTTACCTACTGCGTTGCGTTACCCATTGCATTGCGTTTGTTATAAATAGCCCTTAACGCAATGCAGTAGGTAACGCAACGCAATGCAACGAAAAATTGTTTGATTTATAACAACGTATCTGCGGTACGAGCGGTAGCGTTTCACCAATGCCAATATTCTTTAACTTGACAAGTACCAGTTGACATCTGTCAATTCTAAAACTATTTTGTATTTAATCCTATGCTCCCCCCTCTGGCTAAAGTGTAGAATAGGTGTTTAAGAGGAATTTCACTTTTTTTGGTGTCAATCGGTTCATTCCTATTCTCTGTCCTAGAATAAAGCAAAATTAGGCCGCGGAGGCAAGGATTTGGGCCGATTTTGTTAGTTTTTAGGGTAAAATTTGGGACAACTGTCAACACCGATTATGCTGAAAAATTAACAGATTAAACATGTGATTTTACGTTTTTATACATTTATGTAATGGAGATATCAATAAATAAATATATTTTACCGGTTTCAGGATTTTAAATCTATATTTACATGCACAAAAGTAGGCTGGTAAGTAAGTAATAACTGTATTCTGTAAGGTAATATTACCATACTGAAATGTCAAAACAATCAAGAAAATGAAAATAACACTATTTATTAATACAAACGGAACTCAAAACAACAATAATACAAAAATTACTTCTCCTGTTTATCATAATATATATTAATTGTATTATTTATTATATTAAATAAAAAAATTATTTATAAATATGATACAAAACAATTGAAACCATGACGTTAAATAAAAACTTACAGACAACAGACTTACTTGATCACCTTCTAAAATGATTGATGACAATGACGTTATTCATTAAAGAATTTAAAAAACTAATATTTATTAATGACGTTAACGTGTTATTATTCTGAAACCGATAAACTATTGAACAAACCACGGATGTTATGAGTCATAACAGGCCTTAGATGTCAAACTGACATCTGCGGCTGTAATGATACTCATAACATTCCTAGGTATGTTAATAGCTATTTCACAGATATAAGGCTTTTATTACCTGTTTTTCTAAGTTTTCGAAATTATTTGACATAAATACAATATTACATTTGTTTTAGATTAATATAAATTTCAATAGTGTTTGCCATGTTTTTATGGTTCCGGTTGAAAATCGGTACGTACATTGTTTTATCATTATACTATGCAAATTATTGATGATTGTTTTTAAATTTTTTACCGCTATTCCGTTTTACCATTAATAGTTTGTGAGGCTATATAGTACGGTTTTGTTAGTGTAGTAAATACCAAAACCGAGTTTGTGGGGCTCTAGTACGGTTTTGTTAGCTTTGTTAGTGTAGTAAATACCAAAACCGAGTTTGTGGGGCTCTAGTACGGTTTTGTTAGCTTTGTTAGTGTAGTAAATACCAAAACCGAGTTTGTGGGGCTTTATTTTTAGCCATTTTGACACATTCAGGTTAACATACAAAAACGTCATTTTATTAAATTTTTTGCAATTTTGACACATTGAGGTTACCTAACTAAAAAAATTTCATTTTCTTCAAAAAAATCATGTTAAAAACACTCATCCGCGGTCTAATTTTGCTTGTTTAGGTCATATTTAAGCATAATAAACGATCTCCTAAAATAAGAAACGCATTTCCTCTTAAACACCTATTCTACATTCCAGCCGAGTGCAACATGTGACAGCTAAAACAAATTAATAATAGATACAAAATTTCAGATATGTTGATTTTTCCACAAATTTAAAAATGTCTTAATTTTGATTGGCCAGAGGCAAGAAGCTCACGCAAAGCAACGCAAGGAGTTTGAAGTTGACTACTCTTGCCTTGCATTGCGTTGCGTTGCTGTTCACCTTGCATTGTTATAAATCATCCCTAGCAAATGTACACATTCATCTTTTTACCTTACCTACTGCGTTGCGTTACCCATTGCATTGCGTTTGTTATAAATAGCCCTTTATTTAAAATTTTAAAAAATATTTTAAAATTTAATACCTGGCATTGTTTGTTCCAGCTCCCACTAAACCCATAGCAAAAATGGCATTACATGAAACTTCGTCATCAACATCATGGGAATATTTATTTAAAATATCAATAGTAGATAAATACGGGTTAGAAAGAGAACATAGAGCTATGGCCAATGGCACCGTTTTTCTCATGCATGCATCACCGTATTGAGCCTAAAATAATGGTATTAATATTTTTTTCTACTTTCGTTTGGTAATGGACACTTTATGTCACTAATTTGCGTTAGGTAATAAACTTTATTATTTCATGCAAAAGATTTAATTCACTGTTTTAATTTAATAAACAAATATAAAACTACATTTGAGGAGTGTTCATTCAAAATGGACATATCCACCAAAACTAGTTTGTCAGAAAATGTAAAAAACCGATAGCTAAGGCGGCGTATGAGTTCAACTTTTTAAAAACATATGTTAAGTACAGCAAGTACAGCTCACTGCAATAATAAGAATAGTGCAAATAGTTTTTTTAAATAATCTAGTATGCTGTATAAAATTTAAAAAATATATTTTTAGTAAAGTAAAATGCTGCTCTAACGCGTGTTCTGATTGGCCACTCGCTTCGCTCGTGACTAATCAGACACTCATGGTAGAGGCATTTTACTTCTCCCACTAGTAAAGTAATATACTATTGATATGTATGGTATTGCACGAACATTAAAAAAATGTCTTGTTTTGTTTGAACACTTACTGGACATGGACAATCTGTTTTTCTTAGGATATATTAATAAGAAAAGAATATTAAATAATTCACTTTCTACGGGACTTGAACCGAACCGAAACAGGCACGATAACCGAAACGAACCGCAGCTATTTTAGCAAACCACGAACCGAACCGTTAAAACATAATTTGGCAAACCATAACCGGAACTGAACCGATAGTTGTGAACCGGTTCGAAACGGTTTCAAGCTTCTATTGAATTCATCAAAATGCAATTAAATTTTATGAAAATTGTTAAATTTTCTATGATTTAGTCAAGATTATAATTTTTTAAAAACATTCAATAGGTACCTATTTTAGTTCAAAATTGGAACGAAGTTTTTTAATTAATTGCTTGTTATTAAATAAATCTTTGAACCGGAACTTGAAACGCTTTTATTAAAAACCGGTAATAGAATAGATTGCACTACATGGAGGATATGCCTTATTTTGTTTTAGAAAATAAATGCAATAATGGTGAAGATACTGGATATGTCGCGTTTTTGAAAAATTTATAAATTGTCATTGGAGATGTCTGGTTTTGCGTGGACACCTCACTTTGCCGTTTAAATTTCTAGTAGATGTGTATGATTTTGATTGGTTCTAATTAAACAATGCAAACAAACATAATGATGCCGAAATAATGAAAAACTCACATTAAGTGAAAATTGGATATGTCCCGTTTTGAATGAAATAATACTCCTCATTTATTAAAAATTTATAGACTACATTGTAAAAAATCTTTTATATAATGTTTTTGACTTACGATCGTATATTTTATACAGGTGTTCATTTTAAGTGGCGCACCATTGCTATCTCGAGAAGTATAAGAGCTACGGAGTTGGTTAAATTAGCAAACAATTTCTATTTTATATGACTACTTTAATGAACGAAACAATTTTTTTTAGACCAGTGGTTCTCGAACTACGGGGTGCAACTTTTTTATTTCAAATGGGGACCTATTTTTTTATTCGCTTATTCGATTCAGTATTTTTTTCTGAATTCAACGAGATATTAGTTTCATACCCTGGCATAACAAAAACATGAGAAAAACGCTACTAAAAATTATGATAATTTAATTAAAATCTGATTGTTACAAGAGTGCTATGGAAGAAAACAATTGAATATTTGTTTCATATTAATTGTAAAGGTGTGTTTTCGTTGACGCGGTTGACCGCCGCGGATAACCGTAGCGGACGACCGCGGAGGTCTGCTTTGCCTATATTTTCATGAGAGTGTTTTCGTTGGCGCGGTGCGGTCGTGACGTCATAAAGTTGTCCGCCTAGCGGACGCGGACCGACCGCTCTTGAAGCAGTCTGTCCGCGTCCGCTCTGTAGTAAATACAATAGCTCCGCCGAAATTCAGCGATCACGACGATGAAAAATTAATAGAATTAATCAAAAATTATCCTGAACTGTACGATTTTGAAAATATAAAAATATGAATTTAAAGGATGATGTTTGGAAATGAAATGGAAAAAACTCCTTCTCGTCATTTTTCAAATGACCATTAATTAAAATTGAATAGAATCCTTCAGATCGTAAATATTCGTTAATAATTAGTTCTTCTTCTTCTTCCTCTTCTTCTAAGAACAATCCAATCAATAAATCTTAATTCCATTTTAATAAACGATACGAACGCGACGGATAACCGCGTGAAAGAAAACACTTTGACAGTAGTGGACGTCCGCGGCGGAATTCCGTTACTGGCCTAGTTTACACCGGGAGACCTGACATAGGCCAGACCCATATCTGACCTATTCTAGGTCCAGACCCAGGTTGTTTACACCGCATATCAAAAGAGCCTACACAGGTCAGATATAGGTGGGATATAGGTACTTGTTCACGCCATCTAGAAGTTTAAGATAAAAAATCTGACGTGGCCATCACACAACCTTCCGCCATATCTAGACTTTAAACAGAAATGTATACGTACAATCCGGTGCCCATTTAAAATATACAAATAAAAATCTAAAATATTCAAACACAGAAATTAGTATCACCTGAATCAAAAGATTTATTCGCACGATAACTCTTCTGTGTTGAAGCAATCCTCCGTTCAGTTACTACATTTAATAGCTTACTTATGACTTATAGCGCTAGTATACCAACTTGTCACCTGTCACATCTGTCAATATTTTTTATGCAGAAACAAAAATCATCCGATCATGGATTACAAGATATCAACGTTTTATTTGATAAATTTATTTTTTAAATTTTACTGCAGTTCTTTAATGCTACCAGATAAAGACAATTTTTTTATAACGTAAATTGCAAATAACTTTTCCTCTTATTCTTATTACACATAAATACTATATTTATCCAAATTCATAGAAATTTTTGACACTTAATCTTTTCAATCTTCAAAAAATATCACTTCCGGTGAAGATATTTGTACCAAAATCTAATGAGCTCTTCCTATTCGTATACAATTGTAAAATACCAAATATCAAAATTTTTGGGTAATTCGTATATGAGTTATGCGACAGACGGCATCGGCCCGGACCACACACATACACACACACACACACACACACACACACACACACGCACACACACACACACACACACACACACACACACACACATACATACAGACATCATCGAGAAACTATCAAAAATGAGTTGTAAGGACCCTAATTCGTGCTCATTCACTAAAAACTCACTACCCGATTTTTTGCATGATTCCAATACCTTCCTTTACAGGTAAGCGGAAGGTAAAAAACAAGAATACTTTATTACCCAGTTTTTGAATTTGGTTAATTTCAAGTGTCAAACTCTTCAAACGTCATTTTTATTTGGACTGTTAATTTATTTAAAAAGGATATTGAAAACTTTAAAATGTTGTGGTGGATTCAAATGAAAACAAATATTATTCGAAAGATAAAACTTTTAAAAAAATTATAAAGAAAAGTGTTATTTAACATAGAGAAAGATACCGTTAAACAAAATAACACTTTCAATCAACTTTTTATGAACTACATTACCAATTCTACCGGTTAATTTGTAAACTATTTTAGGTCTATCTGTTTACACCGCAATGAGTACGTTTGGGCCAGGGCCTAGTATAGGTCAGGCCACATGTAAAAGTGGCCTGACCTATGCCAGACCGCTTCATATTTTAAGTGTTTACACCAGGCGGCCTAGCACCATTTGGGTCGAATTTGGGGTATAGGTCGAATATAGGTCAGCGGTGTAAACTAGGCCACTGCCATCCGCGACCGTCGACCGCGTCAACGAAAACGTACCTTTAGAGACGATTTAAGTCCATATAGGAGTGACGTCATAAAAAACAAGCAAATTATTCGTATGAATCAAGATTTTACTTTTTACTACAGCATGAGTTTGGTAGATGGTGCTGGCAGTCTTTCTCTATACGCGAAATTTAAAAGCAATAGTTTTTAATTCTATTTTTAAACTTAATCATTATTTTACCATTTTAATACATCACATGATTCTGTAGGAAATAATCAAATATTAATAAAATAGAACAAAACTAAATAAGAAAACACGTTAACCTCAAAATTTTATGTTGACACTTGACACAACAATAAGCAGAAAATTGACAAGTTGTCAGCAATAAACAATAAATGATATATAACGAACTTTTGTGAATCTAAAAGATAACAATAATATGTAAGAAAATATATTTCATGTAATGAATACCATATTATATAAATAATTGTTCTGCTATTGCCGTTAAGACACATATTGATAAGCTCCGCCTCTTATGACATACGATATGCGAATAGATTTATACGAGTAAAATGTGTAAGAAAGAGATAGCTTATTTAGTGAACGTGGTGGATAGAATTTATCTGATATGACGTCACTCCTATATGGATTTAAATCGTCTCTATTTGATAATGAAATATTTTCATTGATTTTAATCAGGACATCAGGACTGCTACGGAGTGTATGAGTTCAGGGTACTAAGTTCTCAGTACGGTGTAAGGTGGTGGTAACTACGGACACGTGTTTCGGCCTTATTTGATCTGATCAGTGTAGTATACTAGAATCTTTTTCACTAACAATTAATATGAAACAAAATTTTCAATTGTTTTCTTCCATAACACTAACTAACAATCAGATTTTAATTAAATTATGATAATTTTCAATAGCGTTTTTCTTATGTTTTTGTTATGCAAGCGTATAAAACTAATACATCGTTGAATTCAGAAAAAAATACTGAATCGAATAAGCAAATAAAAAATAGGTCCCCATTTGAAATAAGAAAGTTGCATCCCGTAGTTTGAGAACCACTGGTCTAAATTTTTTTTGTTTCGTTCATTAAAGTAGGTAGTCATATAAAATAGAAATTGTTTGCTAATTTAACCAACTTCGTAGCTCTTATAGTTCTCGAGTTAGCAATGGTGCGCCACTTAAAATGAACACTCTGTATAGTTAATTAAATTTAAAAAATTAATAAAAAAAATTAAAAAAACTTAAGGCGATTTTTATTCACCGGTTGGTTACTTGCGGTCGGTAAGGTCCGATTTATTTGTGGTATGTTAAACGTCACAGTTATGACGTAACGGTAAGTGAGCGAATAAAATTTGTCCGGTATGCTCCGGTCTTCATAATGACATTTCTACCTTAATCTCAATTTGTGTTTGTATTCAGAGGGCGACTGTACAGCTTATTGTTTGTTTATTGATTTATTATTTGACTTATTTATCTGATTCATATGTTTTGCTTGAATTTTTAAATCTTTATTATTTACATAAAATGTAATGTAATCCATTTTTCGATTTTGATTTTACAAACGACATCAACCGAACTTACTTAATACAAAAAGTTGACAACACAGATCCATAAAGCTTGAATTACATTATACTTTTTTCGGCAATTTTCATACTTAATTCTAGAATGCTCACTTGGATAATGTAAATCAAGAAAATTTCGATCCAAGTTTCATACTAGAACCGTCTTTTTATATAACCTCAAAAATAATAAAGTTAGTGACAGCAGAATAACTAAATTGTAGGTACATAAAACTTCATCACTAATACATTAACCGAGTACGTTGACAACCTCAACTGACAATTACATTTCTTTTTAAATTTTCAATGGCAGTATTGGTCGATGAGCTAAATAAAATATATCAGTGCAAGAACAAATTTTAAAACTAGATTCTAGCCGAATTAAGTATCTAAAAAAAAGTTATTTTTTCTAACCGAAAAAAGTATAATGTAATTCAAGCTTACAACCATCAATCGGACAAAGATAGAAACACTAACCGCAGCTTACACAGCTACAGAGCTGCGTAAGTTGCGGTCAGCATAGCGGCTCATACCCCAACATACCGTGACGTCATGGTATCACGAATAAAATGTAGTTGGTGACATATCCAAGCTTACACCAAGCATACCGCAGTGAATAAAAATCGCCTATTGTTTTTAGATATCCTATAATTTTGTTTATGTCAAAATTTATGTCATTAATGGCCATTTGCACGAGTTAGGGAATTTTTTTTTATAATTTCAAAAAAATTGAACTTTAAGGAAAGTAGAAAAATATTGTATGCAACACGTAAGGAATCTAGGTAGTTACTTTAATTATGTGTTTACAGAACTCGGCTATACCTCGTGCTGCAAATTTCACATACCTTCGTTTCCTTACTTGTTACATAAATAGCTATAATTAAATTCCAATTTAAACAAATTATAACCATATGTCCGAAAATACGGGAGCTCATGTCTTTTCCGATATCATC
Organism: Agonum fuliginosum; assembly: GCA_947534325.1. Taxonomy (NCBI): domain Eukaryota; kingdom Metazoa; phylum Arthropoda; class Insecta; order Coleoptera; family Carabidae; genus Agonum; species Agonum fuliginosum. The sequence continues at coordinate 24,459,982 of OX384031.1, read as the reverse complement.
ACCCATAGAAACTAAGGCAACACCGATAGCAGCCATCGCTTGCACTTCACAAAAATCATTTCTTGCCAGTTTTTCCTTGCTTTTATTTTTCGTATTTGCTGAATTCTCCGTTTTTTTAAAATCTTTCGACGTATTAGTTCCACTTTTTGTAGATTCTGGTTTTTTAGTTTCTTTCTGCAAAAAATTATACAATTTATATAATATCTGGCATATACTTTAAATTTTAATGTATTACTGGTTGTGATTCATATCTCTCACTGCAAATATGTAAAAATTCTTGAATAATTAATACGTCTCCTGTTCCAGCATACGCGCACATTTGTAAAATAGTTTGTGCTAACGAGCGGAATGGATCTGGGAAGACATCTAAAGCTGCACTTGGAGCTTCAATCGAATCTTTACGTCCTTTACATACATGATTAACAATTAAGGTATATGGAAGTGGTGTATTACAGATACCTACCTAAATAACACATGCCTAATCCCAAAAGAATAAATCTAGTATAAGTACTGGCAAGCATTTGTGTTTCTTTATTATCAATAAGTTTTTGTAAAATAGTTGAACTAACATCTGAATCGCACGAAGAAACAGCAATTAAACCACAAGCAATGCTAACAATTGCAAGAACTTCTAAAGATGAACGTGGTGACAATAAAACAGGCAATAACAAATCGATTACATCTTGACGGTTGGTACCTGCATATGCTAATCCTAAGCCTATAAATAAGATTTTATACAAATTTGTAGTTATATAAATTAGATATATTATCGTTTAAACTCGAACTTAGTAAAAACTAGTTTTTCCTGAGTTCTGGTTTTAACGGTAACAAATACACAATACCAAAAATAGATCCAATTTGTAATATAGGTGTTTTGTGCATAACGTAATCTGAAAGTAATGCAAGAGCTGGATCACATTCATTTTTCACTCTACAGTTTACAATTCCTAGTGCCATTAAAGCTCCAGCTTTGATATTTGGATCATTCGTGTATAAATATTTATCAATAGGAGTTAAACCACCGTCTACATCCCACAGATGTATCAAACCTAGTGAAGCTGTAGCACTGACCATAGCGTGATCTTTATTACGATATATCCATTTACTACCATTTTCTGTAGTAATCAAATTATCTTTACTAAACCCTGCATTGATAAAAGCATTCACAAAAGAAGAAGCGAGATTTTGACGAGCAGAATCAACGTTTTCTGAAAGTAATGATGGACGAATTGGAGTTGGTTCAAGCCATGATTTATAGATTTCCTCTGGTGTTTTCGGTTCCATTATATCGAGCTAAATATATAAGAAAATTTCGTGTAATATCAAGTTAAGTGATGAATTTGTACATACTTCACGAGAAAGTAAGTTGAAAAGATTATTTAAATTACTATTATAAGTAATATTCTCTAAATCTTCTTTTTCAGGTAAACCATCATCAAAGTCTATATTTATTTGTTGACGTCCAGCAATAAACGCCATTTGTTTCAAAATTAATCTGAAATATGTAATTATTTGTTTACAGTAGTGTAAATTATAAATTTTTTACTTACGGATCATCACATAAATAGAAAATTTTGTGAATTAATTTATCATCACGGAGTTGCATTGCAATTAAAAGAGCTTTTGCGTATTCCTTAAATTTTATATATTGTTTTACAACAAATTTAAGAGTTTTTGCTGATTCGATTTCATCAACATAATTTGCACAACTATAAAATATAAATTTGCTAGTACATGCATACAATACTAATTAAAAATTACCTGGCAAGATATAAACAAATACGCGGATAGGTATCTTTAGTAATATGTTCAGCTAAAAGATGTAACTGATCAATTTCCATTAATAAATCGCACGCTTGAATTTCTGCATGATGTTTGCTATCAAATTCAATTATGTTATGTACTAGTGGTAATAAGGTTTCATATTTTTCTGGGCAACTAGACCATTCTTCTACTACTTCATACTCTAACTGTCTACAATTAATGCAATAAAAATTATGAATAGTTCAAATAATTATACTTCATTTACCTGACATATTCGTGACCCCAGTCGCCTACATTACTCATAGTTCCAATTAAGCAATAATTTAAACATTCTCTTTTATCTTTTGCATCTTCGCTACCTGCAGAACTCATTGCTAGCACTGAAATAATGTCAGCACATAATTTTTTAGCATTCCCAGCTCTCATCTTTTCATAGCATTTTTTAATGCGAACATAATATTCCGCAAGATATTTTAAGGGTTTAGGAACTGAAGTCATAGAGGTAGTAGCTGTTCTGATCAAAAATCTTAACATTTCCAATGCAGGCATATGCAATTTATCATTTGTTCCCTAATGTCAAACAGGAGTAATGAGATAATGGTAAAATATTATTATTGCTTTATACCTCTAACTTTTCAACCAATGTCTTAAGTTCATCTTTTAACTCTTTATCATCATCGGACTGAAAATTTGTACGAATATTTATTATACGAAAGAATTTATCAATAATTGAAGCAATATTACCTCATCTTCTAATTCTTTTTTAACTTTGGCTGCCATTATTGTGGACTAGAATGAACACCCTTCGAGATTTAAACGATGACTTGCAGTATTTCACTAAACTGATAACAACAATGGAGCATCATACAAATAACAAGAAAAACGTTCAATTGTTGTAATCAAGTAAATTTTTCACTTTAAATTATTTATAGATCTAAGCAAATGTGAAACATTAGTTATTTATGTGTTAAGGGTGTAAGGAAGCTCTTATGGCTTGAGCCATAAAAGCAAGTTACGCCCATGGTACATACCCAACTTTATGCACGGTTATGACCGTACATAAAATTTATTACTATATTAAGGTGAATATCGATCGAATTTGAACGCAACCAAAACAAAACTGAACAGAACGCAACCCATAGTAAAATTTTTCCAGCATGTGATACAGACTTGTTGGTTTTTGGGTTGCGTGATATACAGGTTGGTGGAGGGGAAATGCGAACATAGGGAAATATATTATATGACAATGGAGTTATCATGCTAGGCATCTTGATACACGTGGAATAAGTACTGTCAATGTCAAAGTAGCTGGCATATTATTGAAATTTTTATTTTCATTAAAATATTTTCTTTGCATAATAATGTATGTGTACGAGCAGAACGAGAAAGTTTACATGCACTTTTAGATTTTATTATTATTTCTGTTATTGATTACTCTTTTTGTCACACAAATTCACATTACTTCGTTTTGTGACACTACTACACAATATATCAAGATACCTGGTATGAAAGTTCGATTGTCATGTATGTTCCCTATGTTCGCATTTCACCTCCACCAACCTGTATAGTCCAGTGCCAGTCAATGAAGGGTTCTGGGTGGAAATGCCGAGATCCCAATTTTTGACTTCAGGGCTGTGTTTGGACTAGTTAGGAGGTAAACATATCAAAAGTCCCCGGATCTAGGTGTCGAGGGGGGTGCAAGGGGGCATGAGGAAGGTTCCGGATTTTGGTTTTTTGCTTATATCTCGAAGACCGTTCGCCCTAGCTATAAAGTATAGTTAGGTATATACAAAATTGAAGCTGATAAAATTTCCTATAAGGAGATCTTTTTACTTTTTTTTGTATCTATTACAGTTTTAGAGTTATACTAGCGTCAGGCCCCGCTACGCGGGCCTTCGGCTAGGTCGCGCTGCCGCGCGACAAGTGGGATTCGCCCGCACCACGGGCTCAAGCTCCGCGGATCCTGAATGTGGGACGATTCGGCACTTCGTGCCTCAATTATAACAATTTTGACATTTAGACTCTACCGAAAAAAATTGTATGATGAAATTATAATTAGGTACCTATTTAAAATTATTCTTCTTCCTTCTTCAATATAAATTTTAGTTAAGCCATAAAAATTTTAGTATTGAACTACGCGGGCCGTCAGCTAGGTCGCGCTGCCGCGCAACAAGGGGGATTCGCCCGCTTCGCGGGCTCAAGCTCCGCGAACTCTGAATATGGAAGGATTCGGCACTTCGTGCCTCAATTATAACGATTTTGACATTTAGACTCTACCGAAAAAAATTGTATCTAACGTCATCTTGAACAATATTGTAGGTACCTTATCAAAACCTTTAATTTGATATATCAAACTTGAAATGATTTTATTATTTTGAAAGGAAAAAAAACCGAAGCTAATCACCGACTATCATATTTATCACTTATTATGTATGTAGGTATATCATATCATCAAGATCAAGACCTTTACTTTGATATTAAAATCAATATGATTTTTACAATTTTAAGATATAAACAAATGACGATCGTCGGTCTCCATTTTGAACAATCTTGTATCAGCTCTTTTATCAAGATATTTAATTTGATATCATAATCAATAGGTATGATTCTAACATATATTTTTTAAAACAAAAGACAATCGTCGGCCACCATTTTAAATAATTTTATTAATTAGCCCTCTTTAATTTGACATCAAACTTGATATTGTTTTTTTTTAAATCAAAACAAATGTCAATCATCTGCCACCATTTTAAATAATTTTATTAATAAGGTAGCCTTTATTTTTTAACCCTTTAATTTAAACCCTTTAATTTGTAATCAAATTCGATTTGATTTAATAATTTTTTGATTAAAACAAATGACAATCGGTCGCCATTTTCAACAATTTTATAAAGTAGTGCTCACCTGACCGTTTTAAATTATTATTAATTAGGTAGCCCATGTCCAGCCCTTTAATTTGATATTAAACTTATATAATTCTATATTGTTTTTGATAAAAATAAATGACAATCGTCGGCCACCATTTTAAATAATTTTATTAATTAGGTAGCCCTTATCCAGCCCTTGAATTTGATATCAAACTCGATATGATATTTTGATAGAAACAAATGACAATCGTTGGTCGCTATTTTCAACAATTTTATAAAGTAGTGCTCACCTGATCGATTTATATTATTTTATTAATTAGGTAGCCCATTTTCAATCCTTTAATTTGATATCAAACTTGATATAATTCTATATTGTTAAAAAAAAAAAAACAAACGTCGGCCACCATTTTAAATAATTTCATTATTAGGTAGCTCTTATCCAGCCCTTGAATTTGATATCAAACTCGATATGATTTTTTGATAAAAACAAATGACAATCCTTGGTCGCCATTTTCAACAATTTTATAAAGTAGTGCTCATCTGACCGATTTAAATAATTTTATTAATTAGGTAGCCCTTATCCAGGTCCGTGAAGGTGGAGTCCCGACATCAAAATTACAATATAATAATAATTCTATAATTTTTTGCTAATTTTGTGCTATTTTTTGCTATATTCCACAAATTTTGTGCTATGCTCGTTTTTGTTATATTCTCAATTTTTCACTTGGGACTTCAGGTTCACGCCTAGTCCCGAATGAAAATATATACATTTTTGGTATGTCTATAATTTTTTGCTAATTTTGTGCTAATTTTTGCTATATTCCACAAATTTTGTGCTATACTCGTTTTTGTTATATTCTCTATTTTCACTTGGGACTCCAGGTTCACGCCTAGTCCCGAATGAAAATATATACATTTTTGATATGTCTATAATTTTTTGCTAATTTTGTGCTATTTTTTGCTATATTCCACAAATTTTGTGCTATGTTCGTTTTTGTTATATTCTCTATTTTTCACTTGGGACTCCAAGTTCACGCCTAGTCCCGAATGTAAAATATTAAATATTTTATTATGCTATAATTTTGTGTTCATTTTGTGCTATTTTTTGCTGTAGTAAACAAATTTTGTGCTCATCAAGTTAACTTGTTTCGTTGTTTCTTACGGATAATAAATTCAAGTTCCCGGCTAGACCCGGGTGTTAAATGTTTAATGTTTTGTTGCACTATAATTTTGTGCTCATTTTGTGTTATTTTTTGCAATAAGAAATAAATTTGGTGCTCATCAACTTACCTTGTTTTTACGACAATTTCAATGGGACTCATAAGTTTACGTTGAATAGCGAAAATAGGTGACTGTACTGATGGATGTAAAATTGTTAGTGTTACCACAAGGCAAGACAAGACGAGACTTGACATTAGTCTTGTCTTGGTCTTAAGTTGGTCGCGACAACTTGGATTTCATCTTGGTCTTGATAAGACTCTATGTAAGTCTCGTCTTGGTCTTGAGTATCGACAAGACTCTTGGTAATAGGCCTCTCATTAATTTTCAAATTTATGTATTTTTGAATCCATAATCAGTGAAACTGCGATTGTAATTTTTTTATTAAAGTAAAAGAGATATTAATTTTAAATAATTTAAAATGTCACTTAATTTACAAAATTCACATTTTAGTTAGTTTTTTCTGCGTTAAATAATTACAAGTGCCTACTTGTAGATAATTGTACAATTTGAACTGCGCAAATTACCTATACTCTATAATGTAATTTTTAAAAAAATAAAAATTCATTAATGGTAAACGAAATGGTAAAAATTCATTTTAAATAGGTATATTTATTTATTATGTTTTCATTATTTGTGAATTGAGCTTGAAATTTATAGTCTATTATGCTTCTTTATTCGGAACTGAAAAATACACTGGCGGAAAAAAAAAATGAAACACTTTGAAATTCGTGAAATTTCGACCATTTTCAAACCGCTACAACTCGGCGTATTTTCAATCGATTTCGATGAATCTTTGTGGACGAAAAACTTTGAAGTGTCTACTTTAAAGTCATGCCTGCGAATTTTAGCGCAACCCCTTCCGCCCCCCTCCAGCACCCCGGTGAAAAATAATAAATTTTAATTTTAAAAATGTCCAACTTTGACGATGTCTATGAATTTTTTTTGACTTGATTCATCAAAAGGGCACTAAAATTCACTCAATTCCCTGTGCAGGACTCAAAGAACGAAGTTCCTACGATCATTTGGAACAAAGTTATGAATTTTTTTTTAAAAACGGCATTTTTTGGTTTGCACATAACTCAGCGACTTTTCAACCAAATTAGACGATTCTTTCGGGGAAAAACCAAATTGTGGGTGTACTTTAAGGGGATAATCTCAGATTTGGATGATCTTTTTTCGTACCCTTTAAAACCCGAACAAAAAAACACGTTTTTTCGCAAAAAAAGTCTAACTTTGGCGATGTGTACCGAGTTGGAAAAATTTTTTTCGGCTCGATCCACAGAAAAGGCATTGAAACTTGTTCAATTATCTGTGCTGGGCCCAAAAAACGAAGTTCCTATGACGATTTGGCACAAAGTTATGGCCGTTTGAAAAAAAGTGCATTTTGTGATTTTTTGACTCGTAAGTCGGAAGTTTTTCGGCGAAATTGTTTGTTTTTTTCACGAATGAAATTTTCCTTCAAAATTTTTAATTTTCTAGACAATTTGAGTTACACAAAATTTTCAATTTTATTTTTAAATTTTCTCGATATTACAGGTTTGCTTATGCCCATGGCATGAAGCACGGTGCTCGATGTGGCATTTTGCTTCGTACAAAAATTTTCAAAAACCTTCAAAGTACGAAGTGAACATAGCAATAAGCAATATACAAATTTTCGTATGGCATTTTGCTATACCGGTGTAACATCCTTTTGACAGCTTTGTACGAAGCAAAATGCCACATCGAGCACCGTGCTTCATGCCATGGGCATAAGCAAACCTGTAATATCGAGAAAATTTAAAAATAAAATTGAAAATTTTGTGTAACTCAAATTGTCTAGAAAATTAGAAATTTTGAAGGAAAATTTCATTCGTGAAAAAAACAAACAATTTCGCCGAAAAACTTCCGACTTATGAGTCAAAAAATCACAAAATGCACTTTTTTTCAAACGGCCATAACTTTGTGCCAAATCGTCGTAGGAACTTCGTTTTTTGGGCCCAGCACAGATAATTGAACAAGTTTCAATGCCTTTTCTGTGGATCGAGCCGAAAAAATTTTTTCCAACTCGGTACACATCGCCAAAGTTAGACGTTTTTTTTGCGAAAAAACGTGTTTTTTTGTTCGGGTTTTAAAGGGTATGAAAAAATATCATCCTAATCTGAGATTATCCCCTTAAAGTACACCCACAATTTGGTTTTTCCCCGAAAGAATAGTCTAATTTGGTTGAAAAGTCGCTGAGTTATGTGCAAAAAACCAAAAAATGCCCTTTTTAAAAAAAAAATTCATAACTTTGTTCCAAATGATCGTAGGAACTTCGTTCTTTGAGTCCTGCACAGGGAATTGAGTGAATTTTAGTGCCCTTTTGATGAATCAAGTCAAAAAAAAATTTTAAAGTCCATACACATCGTCAAAGTTGGACATTTTTAAAATTAAAATTTATTATTTTTCACCGGGATGCTGGAAGGGGGCGGAAGGGGTTGCGCTAAAATTTGCAGGCATGACTTTAAAGTAGACACTTCAAAGTTTTTCGTCCACAAAGATTCATCGAAATCGATTGAAAATACGCCGAGTTATAGCGGTTTGAAAATGGTCGAAATTTCACGAATTTCAAAGTGTTTCATTTTTTTTTCCGCCAGTATATCATACTTAAGTACATTTAAGTAATATAGCATAACTAATAGATTGTTTAATTTTGTGAACCAAACAAAAACAGTAACTATTAATTCCATACAACACATTACTAATTTTATTAAAATTAACAGATAATCTTACATTTTCCCTGTTTCGGTATAGAGAAAATTGTGAATTAGGTACCGCAGATTAACATTGATTGATCTTTTCATTTTTGTTTTTTATTCTGGAGGTTAACAGTTTAACTGATTTTTATTAGCATCACAGGACACAAAACACAAACGCTAGGACATGTAATTCGTTCGAAACGAAAGACAAATGCGAATGAACTTATGTTCATATACTTAAAAGAGCTCTATATAACTGTTCCTAGTTGGATTAGAACATTGTATGATGTAGGTATATTCCTTTGAAACTATAATATCTATTTTCTTCATAAGCAGATTAACACTTAAGGACCGAACATTGTAAATCATCTTTATTTTACAGGTAGAAAATTAGGAGGAACATTAAAACTGTATTACAAAAATTAGCTTCTTCTTAAATAAAAGTAAAATTATTCGGCATGACAGAAAAGAGAAATATGAAATCAAAGTGTGAATTATTGGCAAAAAGTTGATATATTACTTTATACTACAAAAGCGTTTTTTAAAAAATATATTGCACAGTTATTATCATACGTAACGAATCGATTCAAATTCATTTTAGATTTACAATAATACACCTGTACTACTTGGGTAATTGTGTATTAGTTTAAAATATTTTTATTTTTTTTATTTTTGTACTGTCTTAAATTGTTTAATAATTTTTTGCCACGAGTACCCACGCATTTGATGTAATTATGTCATTGTTTTTTGTTAAAATCAGGTCATTTAGGGATTGTATAAAAAGTAAATCATTTCTCGGACAGAAAATAATTTTCATTCATACATAAAATGTTTGTTTAAGACTCGTTAGATCGTCTTACTTGTCTCAAAATCACGCATTAATGAAACAAATTATAATTATAATTCTCCTAAAAATCCATTGTTTGAGCTTTAAGAACTAGGATAATTTAAAGATTTTGAAAAATTAATATCTCGCATATTATAAATAATTTTTGCACTGCATTTATACTTATGCTCAGCGTTTTTTAAACTATTGAATAAAATTTTAAAAAAATTGTTGATGAAATAATAATAATAATACTCCTATATCTAGTTTGTTTATAACTATTTTTTCAAAATAAATTTTTTATATAGGTAGGTACATATTGTAAACTAATTAATAACTACCTACACACATTATTTAATGTGTATCATTTAGCAACATAAACATAATAGCAAAAAATGAGATAAAAATAATTATTATAGCATAACTACTATACATTTTACATCCAGTGCAGTCACTTATTTTCGCTATTCAACGTAAACTTATGAGTCCCATTGAAATTGTCGTAAACACAAGGTAAGTTGATGAGCACCAAATTTATTTCTTTTTGCAAAAAATAACACAAAATGAGCACAAAATTATAGTGCAACAAAACATTAAACAATTAACACCCGGGTCTAGCCGGGAACTTGGAGTCCCAATTTATTATCTGTAAGAAACAAATAAACTTGATGAGCACAAAATTTGTTTACTACAGCAAAAAATAGCACAAAATGAGCACAAAATTATAGCATAATAAAATATTTAATATTTTACATTCGGGACTAGGCGTGAACCTGGAGTCCCAAGTGAAAAATAGAGAATATAACAAAAACGAGCATAGCACAAAATTTGTGGAATATAGCAAAAAATAACACAAAATTAGCAAAAAATTATAGACATATCAAAAATGTATATATTTTCATTCGGGACTAGGCGTGAACCTGGAGTCCCAAGTGAAAATAGAGAATATAACAAAAACGAGCATAGCACAAAATTTGTGGAATATAGCAAAAAATAGCACAAAATTAGCACAAAATTATAGACATACCAAAAATGTATATATTTTCATTCGGGACTAGGCGTGAACCTGGAGTCCCAAGTGAAAAATTGAGAATATAACAAAAACGAGCATAGCACAAAATTTGTGAAATATAGCAAAAAATAGCACAAAATTAGCAAAAAATTATAGAATTATTATTATATTGTAATTTTGATGTCGGGACTCCACCTTCACGGACCTCCCTTATCCAGCCCCTGAATTTGATATCAAACTCGATATGATTTTTTAATAAAAACAAATGACAATTATTGTTGGTCGCCATTTTCAACAATTTTATAAAGTTAGTGCTTACTAGAGTACCTAAATAGACTAAGAGCATCGATAAACAAGCTAAAGATAGGAATCTAGATGCTTTTGCTTGAAACACAGTTCGTAGCGCCCCTATATTTGCCGAGGAGAACTAAATTTGACGTGGGCATAGCTGGCTTGGATTTGTTATTCATATTTTTTACTTGTAAAATTATTGTAGTTCTGAAAAAAATAAGTAACACACATAATACCTTAAAAAAGTTTTATTAGTAAACAAATAATCATAATCTACATGGCACTTTCGAAATATAACACACAATAAGACACACAAATGTAAAGTAAGTAAATATAATAAAAAAATATATTTACCAAATGTCGTTCGGGATAATTTTTTAATTAATAACATTAAATTTTAAGATATTGACACACTCATATGTAGCGAAGGCTGATATATTATGAATTTTCTTCCGAGTTGTCAGTTTCTCAATCTCGTATTCTTATTTTATTCATATATTTTCGTAAATCGTATCCATATGAATAATTCTATAATTTAATAACGAAATGTTAATGTGCAGTTTTGTTATTTATAATAAATAATTACTTACAGTATCATTTGTAGTCAAAATGTGTTATCAAGTGAAGGAAATACTTGCACTAAGAAAATGTCAAAATTAAAAATGTAACATGAACAAAATTTATAACGCCTACTTTACAATTATTTCGCACTTTTGATAAAATAATTATCTTTTTTACCGATAATTTATGAAAGAATGCCATCTATATTTGCCGAGGGGAACTACAAACTGTGTTTCAGCAAAGGCTACCTGAGATTCCGCCGGCTGACTAAGAGTACGGTCAAGCCACTGATCATTTTTTATTGGTAGTCCAAATTGTGTTTGCACTTGTTTTTCAGCTTACTTAACTCTGAGAATTTAATATTTTTATGTCAATATTTAGTTACATATTGTTTTCTAATGTTGCTCTTTGGTTACTATTTTATAATATATTTAAGTGATTGACGTTGTCAAAAATGACGGTATAATATTTTACCTGTGGAACTAAATAATTGCGTTCTGGTAATCATAATTCATTATTTTGAACTATGTAGATATATTTTCTATCAATATTTTTAAGTTTAAACCGTCTTAGGAATTAATTTTTAATTTTTTATGTCATCTTGACAGAGCTGTATATTTGTATACATCAGAAATACAGTTACAACTGAAAACAAAAGCTAAACCATTTTGGACTCCTTGTCCGTACTCTTAGTCTATTTAGGTACTCTAGTGCTTACTTGGTAGGACTGTACTTGAAATGGCTGTCAAAATAAAATAAAATTTTAAAAAATACTAATATGATAAAAATACAAAAAAAATGATTCTTTCGATTATTACTTAATAATATACATCTGAAATATCGAATAATTGTAAACTGCGTAAACGTCAGTTTGACTTTGACAGAACATAGCATTGTTTTTTCCCCAAATATGTTAACAATTTTTACCCTGAATTTACTAAAACTTCTGACGTCTTTTTCTGTGACTGTACGAAAACTTCTGACGTCTTTTTCTGTGACTGTACTTTGTAATGACTGTCAAAATAAAATAAATTTTTTAAAAGTAGTACTAAAATTGATGAAAATATTAAAAATATTTACGCTCCTTCTATCATAACTCAATATAATTAACAAATTTCTTCTATTAATTATATTAATTAAGAAAAGTGCATTTGAAATATCGAATTGTAAACGTCAGTTTGACACAATGTAGCATTGTTTTTTATGCAACAGTCAGTTGTTGAACATTTGAGCATTCAAAACTCTGATTCACTGATGAAATCTCATAGTCCGTGGGCCCGCCGACATAAAGTTTCATTTATACATAACCGGCTGCAACTTCTTGAGATGCTTCATTGAGGTGAGTCTACCACATCTAATTAAATTTGTAAATCAATTTCTAATGAGTATAAAAATATTTAAAAACCTACATATCTTGCGGAATTTCTAAAAAATGTTCAATTCTATATAATAAATGTAGAACAGACTGTTTCTGCAATCTAAAACGGCGAAAAAATGATAATTCATCCAAAGAATGGAAATGATCAGATCTTTCGTATATCTTGCGCGGAACACCAAATTCAATTAACTCAATAGATGCCAGTTCTTCAAGTTCCTCATCTTCATCTTCAAAGAAAATATATTCATCCATTCTTTTATAATAGCAAAATGCGACAAAACAGTGAAACTGACAGTTATTGTCATAGTACCGACTTTAAGTTCCACTTAAGCCGAAGAATTCTACGGCTTATCTTAAGGTGCACTTAAGATTTATTTAGTAAGCGGTGCAATGCAATTTTTTACCTTAAGTGGGATTTAAAATTAAGCGCCACTTAAGTGACAGCGGTGCAAACGGCCATAAAAGGCTTAGAGTTGTTGATTTTTTCGTCAAACTAGCAACGCATTTACAACTGCACAACGTTATGAACGAATTATCCGATTTTCATTATTTTTTTACGAGGTGATAGAGGATGTCGAGACGCAAAAACCTTTGTATAGTTCAATTGTTTTTGATTTTCTTTTGTTTGAGAAAAATTCCAAAAACTGACTTTTTGATTTTCGTTAATAACAAATGAATGGTTTAATCTATCGATTTAAAAATTGGTATACATAGTAAGGGATTAATAGGGAGTCCATGCGACCAGGTCTCAATGTTTAGTTTTTTAGTTATTAATGAAAAACTGATAGTCCGTGGGCCCGCCGACATAAAGTTTCATTTATACATAACCGGCTGCAACTTCTTGAGATGCTTCATTGAGGTGAGTCTACCACATCTTTCCCTATGAAAATTTTCGATCTCCCGGCGTTTCCACAATAATTCTACCGGAAGTCAAGCATCAATTCAATTCAATATTCAATTGTCCGACAAAAATCATTTTGCGGTTTTTCAGTCCGACGCGTGGAAATTGTCCGTTTCCTGAGGACCAAAAATTTATTAATAGCTGTCGGACAAAACTAAATTTATATTTCTAAGAGATGTATTTGATAAGTACTACAAGTGTCGGACAAATAAATCGTGGCTATTTTGAAGTCGGACAAAAAAACAGGAAATACATAATGTTAAAATTTTAATTTCGCTCTAAATTTTTACCTATTGATTTTAGAGTAAAAGTGTAAATACAAAAGATGTTCAGAATAAAAAACTGCATCGAATAAGCTTAAATTGTTCAAATCGATTTCTTTCACGAAATAAACATGAAAGCAAAATTTACAATTTCGGCTAGTTTCAGACTGCCATGTAAAATTAAACAAAACAAAAATATTTATTCCGTCACCATAAGAAGGATTCACTAATCAAAAAAATAAATTAATAATTATTTTTTCAAAATCGGCATGAATATCGTCATTTCCAGACTAATTTGCGGCATGAAAGTAAGATTTTCATGACTAGGCATGAAAATTTGATTTTCATGCCTAGTCATTTTTACTTTCAACTTTGTTTACTTGTCATGACAACTTTTTCTAAAATTTGTGACAGCTCTAATGATTTGTCACAGCTCTGATGATTTATGCAAACCTAATTTTTTTATAATTTTAAGCTTAATTGCCGATTTAAAAAAAATAAAATACATCACGCGTCATAAAAATGTCTTTGCTTGACTCGGAGGCTTTGAAGAAATGCTCGGACGCTGCGCATCCTCGCATTCTTCAAACGCCTCCTCGTCTGCAATGAAACATTTTCATGACTTGTAATGTAATATACTATTTATTTTCCCTCTTTTCTTCCTAAGGTACATTTTATCGTAATTAATTGAAGTGTTTATTTTATTTGATATGACTAATTCATTTTATTTTTCATGGCACTCTGTAAACAGCTCAAATATATCAAATTTAATTTACGTTTATCTCGTGACAGGAAGGTTTTATATCAATAAATAAGGGCTCGTTGGATGCAGTTTTTTATTCTGAACATCTTTTGTATTTACTGTTTGGCTCTAATAGCAATAGGTAAAAACTTAAAGCGAAATTAAAATTTTACCATTGTATTTCCTATAGGTCAGAAAAAAATTCTACACCCGGTATATATATATATATATATATATATATATATATATATAACCTTGGAGACCCTCTTCTATTGTATATTCATGAAACCGATTTTTTTGCGGTGGACTGGTGAATTGACACACATTATTTTTCGGACAGTTTAATAATCACATTCTATATACTTTCAAAAAGCAGTTCCCAAAAACTCAAGTGGCAATTTGTAAGTGGAGCGTATTATACATTAATAAAATCGTACAGTCAAATCATCCCCAGATAACAAGATATGAAGAAACAATTTGTTCGCTTTACAGGTATAAGCTAATAATTTATTATCGGACAACTAATTTATAGTGTTGTATTCTTTATTTGAAAACAAAAAATCAAAGAAAGAAAATGCTATTAATAAATTTTTGGTCCTCAGGAAACGGACAATTTCCACGCGTCGGACTGAAAAACCGCAAAATGATTTTTGTCGGACAATTGAATATTTGATTTAGATACGTTTTCATCAACAAATTAGGAAAAAATTGGAACGCTATCAATAAATTTTTCGAGGTCGAAATTTTTGCATGTCTATCTTGGTAGACACGCTTGATGCTGCATATATTTTGTCGGACAACTTATTTTTCATGCGTTTCAGTTGTTTCTTATTCGATTCCTTCATTCAAAATTAGAGTATGTATAAATTTTGCAATGAATACGAATAGTCGACTTCCGGTAGAATTATTGAGGAAACGCCGCGAGATCGAAAATTTTCATAGGGAAAGATGTGGTAGACTCACCTCAATGAAGCATCTCAAGAAGTTGCAGCCGGTTATGTATAAATGAAACTTTATGTCGGCGGGCCCACGGACTATCAGTTTTTCATTAATAACTAAAAAACTAAACATTGAGACCTGGTCGCATGGACTCCCTATTAATCCCTTACTATGTATACCAATTTTTAAATCGATAGATTAAACCATTCATTTGTTATTAACGAAAATAAAAAAGTCAGTTTTTGGAATTTTTCTCAAACAAAAGAAAATAAAAAACAATTGAACTATACAAAGGTTTTTGCGTCTCGACATCCTCTATCACCTCGTAAAAAAATAATGAAAATCGGATAATTCGTTCATAACGTTGTGCAGTTGTAAATGCGTTGCTAGTTTGACGAAAAAATCAACAACTCTAAGCCTTTTATGGCCGTTTGCACCGCTGTCACTTAAGTGGCGCTTAATTTTAAGTCCCACTTAAGGTAAAAAATTGCATTGCACCGCTTACTAAATAAGTGCACCTTAAGATAAGCCGTAGAATTCTTCGGCTTAAGTGGAACTTAAAGTCGGTACTATGACAATAACTGTCAGTTTCACTGTTTTGTCGCATTTTGCTATTATAAAAGAATGGATGAATATATTTTCTTTGAAGATGAAGATGAGGAGCTTGAAGAACTGGCAGCTATTGAGTTAATTGAATTTGGTGTTCCGCGCAAGATATACGAAAGATCTGATCATTTCCATTCTTTGGATGAATTATCATTTTTTCGCCGTTTTAGATTGCAGAAACAGTCTGTTCTACATTTATTATATAGAATTGAACATTTTTTAGAAATTCCGCAAGATATGTAGGTTTTTAAATATTTTTATACTCATTAGAAATTGATTTACAAATTTAATTGTAGAAATAATTCTGTATCACCCATGAACCAATTATTGATTTGCCTAAGGTACTACGCTACTGGCAATCACTTAATTAGTATTGCTGATTTTGCTGGAGTGCATACATCCACGGTTTGTAGAATTATTCAACGTGTAACACAAGCAATTGCTTCCCTATACAGATATTTTGTTAAGTTTCCAGAAGATAATAATAATATGCGAAGTGCGAAGAATAAGTCAAAGAAATTTTCAAGTGGCTGCTTTTCCAAGAGTAATAGGTGCTATTGATTGTACCCACATTAGAATACAGTCACCAGGAGGTGATGATGCAGAAATTTATCGTAACAGAAAATCTTACTTTTCTATTAATGTGCAGGCCGTATGTACATCGGACTTGAAATTTTTGAATGTGGTTGCTCGTTGGCCTGGATCCAGTCACGATTCCACTATTTTTAATAATTCAAATATGCGTGCCGAGTTTGAACTAAATATAATAAAACAATTTACGGCCATATTTATTAACACCTCTATTAAATCCTCGAACTCCCGCAGAGAATATGTACAATGAAGCACATATTCGAACACGCAATGTTGTCGAACGGTGTTTTGGTGTATGGAAACGAAGATTTCCTGTGTTAGCCTACGGTTGTCGTCTAAGAATGGACACAATTTTGCCGCTTATAATAGCTACTGCTGTTCTTCACAATATAGCTAATGAATTAGGAGAAGAAGAGCCACCACTGGATGACGTCGATTATGAAGATTTAGAACAACTAATTGAAGATGGACAGATGCCAGTAGTTCCTTTATATAATAATAATGCTGGCGCAGGAAATAATTTTAGAAATCAATTTATAGACAATTATTTCGCACAACTATAAAATTATTATTATTATTATTATTATTAACAGCATAATTACGTATATGAAATAAGCTAAAATTAAATCTTATATTCTAAAGAAACAGAATTAAATACAAACAATTATTAATTAAATGAATTTTGAATATTTAAAAGCGTTTTTCTTTTTATGGCTAGTTCTATTTCAAGAATTTGTTTCTTCAACTCAAATTCTATTCTTTCTCGTTCCTGCCTAACCGTTGTATCTTGTTTTAATATATCTATTTGTAATTGCACTAATAATATTGGCTAAGATGATTTGATGATAATGGTACCACAGCTGGTCCAAGGATACTTAACAGAACAGGATGGTTCATCGCCTATGCTCATGTATACGGCACTGCTCTGCTGGAGTGGGAGGTAATTCTGACGTCACGCGTCTACACAGCGCTATGTCGCAATGAATTGATAATCATAATATTCTACTTATTGTTGTTATTTTGCCACTTGCCAATACAGAGAGTTTTTACTTCCTTGTACGAAGTAAGGAAGTATTGTAATCGCGAAAAATTTCGGTTCTCAGATTTTGACGGAAATATCCGTTTTGACCTTTTCTGAATCCATTATGACTAGTTTCGACGTGACGTCTGTACGTACGTACGTACGGACGTATGTGTGTCGCATAACTCAAATACGGTTAGACGTAGAGAGTTGAAATTTTGTATTTAGGACTGTTATAGCATCTAGTTGTGCACCTCCTATTTTTGGTTTCAATCTATAAACCGGAAGTAGTACTTTTTAAAAATATTTCGATAAATATTTAATTTAACACAAATTTTTTTATTTTAAATGAAAGATTATGTGATTATTACCTAAAATCGGTATTTTATAAATATTTTTGTATCTGGTATTATTTAGGAATAATTAAAGTATATATGTATAATTTAGTATTTCTTTATCTTGTAGTCCATGATCGATTAACATTTGTTACTAAGTAAAATTTAAATGATTATGACATGACAGTGACAATAGTAAAATATGCTTTATATCTTCTTCTGCAGTTTAAATAAAATGACTAAAATATATTTGTGAGTATACTAGTATAATAAGTTAAAAGAATTTTTTATATTATTCTACATTTTAGTTATTAAGAAAAGTATGAACACACAAGGCGTACAAGGAAGTCATGTGGTGTCCACGTCAGATTTTTTTTATAAGTAAACATAGGGCATGTCATTACCATAGTTACAGTGTTGCAGGATGACAGCAATGCATTAGAGCGTTTTTACTTCCTTGTACGGAGTAATAAGGAAGTATTGTAATCGCGAAAAATTTCGGTTTTCAGATTTTGATGGAAATATCCGTTTTGACCTTTTCTGAATCCATTATGACTAGTTTCGTCGTGACGTCTGTACGTACGTGCGTGCGTACGTGCGTACGTACGTACGTACGGACGTATGTGTGTCGCATAACTCAAATACGGTTAGACGTAGAAAGTTGAAATTTTGTATTTAGGACTTTTATAGCATCTAGTTGTGCACCTCCTATTTTTGGTTTCAATCTATAAACCGGAAGTAGTACTTTTTAAAAATATTTCGATAAATATTTAATTTAACACAAATTTTTTTATTTTAAATGAAAGATTATGTGATTATTATCTACAATCGGTATTTTATAAATTTTTCTGTATCTTCTATCATTTAAGAATAATTAAAGTATATACTTAACTTATAATTTATTATTTCGGTATCTTGTACTCCATGATCGTTTAACATTTGTTACTACGAAAAATTTAAATGATTATGACATGACAGTGACAATAGTAAAATATGCTTTATATCTTCTTCTGCAGTTTAATAGTAATTTATTATACAAGACGATAAAGAGATCATTTATCGAAAAGTGAAAGATGTTAGTTCACGAGTGACGAAGGAACGAGTGGGCTATCTTTCACGTGTCGATAAAGACTCTTTATCGTCGTGTACAATATATTATTTTATTTTGTACTTAATGTTAATTTGTGTAAAAATATTCTTATTTTACTTAAATTTTATTTTATCTACTCAAATTTTACTTTATCTACTCAAATTTTACTTTATCTACTCAAATTTTACTTTATCTACTCAAATTTTACTTTATCTACTCAAATTTTATTTTATCTACCCTCGATGTTAAAGTAATACTTTATCTACAAAAAATGAACGCATATAGCCTACTTTTAACATTAAGTACAAAATAAATAAAATGACTAAAATATATTTGTGAGTATACTAGTATAATAAGTTAAAAGAATTTTTTATATTATTCTACATTTTAGTTATTAAGAAAAGTATGAACACACAAGGCGTACAAGGAAGTCATGTGGTGCCCACGTCAGATTTTTTACTTCCTTGTACGGAGTAATAAGGAAGTATTGTAATCGCGAAAAATTTCGGTTTTCAGATTTTGATGGAAATATCCGTTTTGACCTTTTCTGAATCCATTATGACTAGTTTCGTCGTGACGTCTGTACGTACGTGCGTACGTGCGTACGTACGTGCGTACGTACGGACGTATGTGTGTCGCATAACTCAAATACGGTTAGACGTAGAAAGTTGAAATTTTGTATTTAGGACTGTTATAGCATCTAGTTGTGCACCTCCTATTTTTGGTTTCAATCTATAAACCGGAAGTAGTACTTTTTAAAAATATTTCGATAAATATTTAATTTAACACAAATTTTTTTATTTTAAATGAAAGATTATGTGATTATTACCTAAAATCGGTATTTTATAAATATTTTTGTATCTGGTATCATTTAGGAATAATTAAAGTATATATTTTTAATTTAGTATTTCTTTATCTTATAGTCCATGATCGATTAACATTTGTTACTACGTAAAATTTAAATGATTATGACATGACAGTGACAATAGTAAAATATGCTTTATATCTTCTTCTGCAGTATAAATAAAATGACTAAAATATATTTGTGAGTATACTAGTATAATAAGTTAAAAGAATTTTTTATATTATTCTACATTTTAGTTATTAAGAAAAGTATGAACACACAAGGCGTACAAGGAAGTCATGTGGTGTCCACGTCAGATTTTTTTATCAGTAAACATAGGGATAATTAACATACGAAAATAAATATGAAATATAAATTAAAGAAATGATAAATTATTTATTTATATTTTCTACACTTAAGAACTAGGTAGATACATTAAACTAATGAGAATTTAAGAACTAGGTAGACACTTAAAAAATAATGTGTACAATGGTGACAGAATGAATGTTGAACAATTAAAAAATCGAATTAGTGCTGCTTCCCAAAATATTACTCCCCAGCAAATGCTATAAATTATTTTTATAATCGTTTAGGATATTGTTTAGAAGTTAATGGTACCAATTTTGAGCATTTAATTCGATTTAAAAAATTCTCATTAGTTTAATGTAGGTACCTATCTAGTTCTTAAGTGTAGAAAATATAAATAAATAATTTATCATTTCATATTTATTTTAGTATGTAATTATCCCTATGTTTACTGATAAAAAATCTGCTGTGTCCGCCACAGTACTTCCCCGATTATAAGTTTTAATAACTTACTTTCGTAACGCCGTTAATTTTATGCTTTATTCTGCAAAATTTAAATAAATTTATCATTTTTCCCCAAACTATTTAAGTTGATACCAACTTCGGCATAATTTAAATACCATAAAAAATCTGATACTTATTCACTAAAAACTCACACTCGAAAATTTTAACCCGTCATAATATCTTATAGCCTTATAGAATATAATGCGGAAAGTAAAAACAACTGACCATTGTTTAAATGTTGATATTGATTCTTCGACTAATATTTTTTTCCAGAAAACTGTAATTTGATAATACACTTGAACAAATTTGATTAATTTTTTGAGAAACAATAATTGATTATCGCATAAATGTCATTTTTTACATTTTTATTAAACTTATCTCCCCGAGAGCTTTAAATTGACACCAAACTCGGTATAATTTGAATAATGTATGATAAAAAAATTGACGATCAGTTAAAGCTTTAATTTGATACCACACACGATAGTATTTTAATAAAAATAAAATAAGATATGTTTATAAAGTTGGTACCACTGGTTGAATAAAAAAATTTGAGTAATTTTTTGAGAAACAATTGAAAATCGTATTAATGTCATTTTTTACATTTTTTAAAAACTTATCTCCCTGAGCGATTCAAATTGACACCAAACTCGGTATAATTTGAATAATTTATAAAAAAAAACAATTGACGATCATTTAAATGTTATTTTTGTTTTTCTACTAGAATTATTTTCCCAAGACCTTTAATTTGATACCACACACGATAGTATTTTGATAAAAATAAAAAAGTTTTGTTTATAAAGTTGGTACCACTGGTTGAATAAAGCTCATTAACGAACTTGAAGTCAGATTTTGGCTCAAGATCTTAAATATAAAATTTCAGTCCAAAATTCCAACGCGTTTTTAAGTTATCCAACATCCAGACAGACTAACAGACTAACAGACTAACAGACCGACAGACCGACTTTTTTTTAAATTATGTTTTTACTTCCCCGATCTATGTAATAGAGGGAAGTATTGTAATCGTGATTTTTTGACAGTTCGAGATTTTGGTGAATCTTCACGTTTCAGACCCTACTGAACCCAAAAAACATAATTTTAAAAAAAGTCGGTCTGTCGGTCTGTTAGTCTGTTAGTTTGTTAGTCTGTCTGGATGTTGGATAACTTAAAAACGCGTTGGAATTTTGGACTGAAATTTTATATTTAAGATCTTGAGCCAAAATCTGACTTCAAGTTCGTTAATGAGCTTTATTCAACCAGTGGTACCAACTTTATAAACAAAACTTTTTTATTTTTATCAAAATACTATCGTGTGTGGTATCAAATTAAAGGTCTTGGGAAAATAATTCTAGTAGAAAAACAAAAATAACATTTAAATGATCGTCAATTGTTTTTTTTTATAAATTATTCAAATTATACCGAGTTTGGTGTCAATTTGAATCGCTCAGGGAGATAAGTTTTTAAAAAATGTAAAAAATGACATTAATACGATTTTCAATTGTTTCTCAAAAAATTACTCAAATTTTTTTATTCAACCTTTGGTACCAACTTTATAAACATATCTTATTTTATTTTTATTAAAATACTATCGTGTGTGGTATCAAATTAAAGCTTTAACTGATCGTCAATTTTTTTATCATACATTATTCAAATTATACCGAGTTTGGTGTCAATTTAAAGCTCTCGGGGAGATAAGTTTAATAAAAATGTAAAAAATGACATTTATGCGATAATGATACTCTCAAAAAATTAATCAAATTTGTTCAAGTGTATTATCAAATTAAAGTTTTCTGGAAAAAAATATTAGTCGAAGAATCAATAACAACATTTAAACAATGGTCAGTTGTTTTTACTTTCCGCATTATATTCTATAAGGCTATAAGATATTATGACGGGTTAAAATTTTCGAGTGTGAGTTTTTAGTGAATAAGTATCAGATTTTTTATGGTATTTAAATTATGCCGAAGTTGGTATCAACTTAAATAGTTTGGGGAAAAATGATAAATTTATTTAAATTTTGCAGAATAAAGCATAAAATTAACGGCGTTACGAAAGTAAGTTATTAAAACTTATAATCGGGGAAGTACTGTGGCGGACACAGCAGATTTTTTGGGTTCAGTAGGGTCTGAAACGTGAAGATTCACCAAAATCTCGAACTGTCAAAAAATCACGATTACAATACTTCCCTCTATTACATAGATCGGGGAAGTAAAAAGACGCTCCAATACATTGCTGTCATTCTGTAACACTGTAACTATGGTAATGACATGCCCTATGTTTACTAATAAAAAAAACTCCCGGTATATAAAATACTTGAATAGCAATTATTGGTTTCCATTTATTTTAACAAAATTATAAAGTATTGATAATAATTAAAAGTAGGTATGTTATTTATTTTTTGTTTAAATAAATGATAAATCTAGAAATCAGTCAACCGAACACAAAGAAAGGGGGGAAAAGTTGTGCTGTTTCCATATGTACAAATTATATTTCTAAAACAGAAAATATTTCATACCACGTTTTCCCAAAAGATGACAAGATTCGCCATGAATGGATTATGATATGCAAAAGAAAAGATAAATTCAATCCATCCACAAGCCGAATTTGCTCGGATCATTTTAAACAAGAAGATTATCAAAGAGATTTTCGTAATGAACTGTTAGGTACGTTTTTATTCATAAATATTTATAGCTATTAATATAAGAAGAATATTATCCAATTTATAATACCGAGGATGTTGCTAAACGACGAGGTGAAACCGAGTCTCTTTGAACATCCAAGGGGGCTTACATTGCATATATTCGCGTTATATTCAAAGCAAAGCTTAATCGTACCATCGACGACAGCGTTGTTAAAACAAATCAACAATTTTATCTGTCAATTAGTTGACAGTTCGTATATTATGGAAAATTTTGATGTTATTATGATTGTATCTAACGTAAAAAGTTCGTAACTAATGAATTATAAGTATCTAAAGTATTATAAGTAACCAACGTATTATGTTGTTTATAATTATCAATAAATTTTGCACATTAAAAGGTAATAACAGTTGATGATACGATTAATTTCATATTACATTATTGGATAGTTAGTTGAGAGTTGAGTAAAAATATATAAATTAAATTTACTGTTTTCGCATTATATATACCGCGGTACCGATACTATGTAGCAATATTTGATTACTATAATAATTGTTCATTGTAATTATTCTATAAATGTTAAGAATATTTATCTACGTATTTGAGTTAATCATTTTTGTTGTTGTAATTAGTCAATAAATAATTACAAACAATGTTTTAAAGCAACATGTGTATGAAGTATAAATAAAGTACCTATGCAGATAAATATTATTTAAAATATAATATCTAATTTAAACATAAAAACTCGTGAACGCAACGAAGATCGCGCAAGGCAACAAAAAATGCGCAAACTAACAGTATAAATTAATAATATTTATTAGTAAGATATTATGTGGTATAAGTTTTTGTAAAAATAAAGTTTATTTAACAATATGTATGTAGTAAGTCATAATTCAAGCAAATATATTTCTTGTAATACGTTTAAACACATGTACTTGAAGCGTGCCGAATACCCGCGTGACGTCATCGCATCGACTCGGCGCTCATTGGCTGCAGGCCGGATGAGCTATCCTGTTCTGTTAAGTATCCTTGCAGCTGGTCGGCGTCTTTTGGTCCACTTATTTCTGTCTTTTGACGATACAGCAGCCTTTTCTGCTAATTTAGTGCTCAGTGGAGTGCTCAGACATTCTGGCTTATAATTTTTCCAGATATTTTCGTTTGTAGTACTCTATAATAAAACTTATTGGAACTTTTTCTTCAAGTAATTTGTTTAATAAAAATACCTCGTTTATAATGTCGTTCCCTACTAATTGATTAATTTCTTCAGATATATTATTTATGAAGTCAGTTTCTATAGTCCTATGAGTTTCCTAAAATATTATAAGACAATTTTAATACGTTTTTAACTTTCTATTATAATGAGTAAGTTATTCACCTCTATCAAATGCTCGTAATTTTCGTGATTTTTCGTTGGTTCAGGTTCCCATGAAGAAGTTGATGGTACTACATTTAACACGCCACCATCCCCATCATACGGGTTATTGAGGCCTGTCACGGTTTATTTATTTATTATCGACAGCATAAAATCTGTAGCAACAGAATCTTTCACTTCTTTAACACCTCCGCCCGTTTTAGTTCGTTCGATTTTGTCCTCTGCCACAGTTTTCCTCAATTCCTTCTTCTTATTATCGTAAAAAAATTTTAAAGATTCTTTGGAACGTAAAATTAAATTTGGAGATTGTGCATTAAAAATATCAGTAACTTTGACCCATGCTGCGTCTTTGTCAGTCCATGGAGTAGAATCGGTTTTTTTACACTCGATTATATATTTATAATCGTAAATTATGTTAAATAATAATATTTTTTCGTCATTTGTGAAATTTGCTGCCCGTTTCTTAGTTGTCATGTTTTTTTAATACACAAAATATATTTTTGTACGAATGACTTACGTACTTACATAAACGTAAATTTTTTATAGTTTTGTTCAAATCACCGACTTTGATTTATTTTTACTCTATCTTAAGTGTAACCCACGATGTAAAATACAAATATGGTGAGTGCACTTCACTACAAACGTGCTGTGAAAAGCGGCCCAACTTTTTCCACATGTATGGCGGGTTGCATATGATAACAAAATATGCTAATTATCTGTCATATCTGTCAAATGAAATATTGTAATTAAAAAATCTGACGTGGACACCACATGACTTCCTTGTACGCCTTGTTTGTTCATAATTTTCTTAATAACTAAAATGTAGAATAATATAAAAAATTCTTTAACTTATTATACTAGTATACTCACAAATATATTTTAGTCATTTTATTTAAACTGCAGAAGAAGATATAAACGATATTTTACTATTGTCACTGCTACTGTCACTGTCATGTCATAATCATTTAAATTTTACCTAGTAACAAATGTTAATCGATCATGGACTACAAGATACCGAAATTTTAAATTATAAGTATATACTTTAATTATTATTAAATGATAGAAGATACAGAAAAATTTATAAAATACCGATTGTAGATAATAATCACATAATCTTTCATTTAAAATAAAAAAAATTGCCTAAAATTAATTATTTATCAAATTTTTTTTTAAATTTACTACTTCCGGTTTGAAGATTGAAACCAAAAATAGGAGGTGCACAACTAGATGCTATAACATTCCTAAATACAAAATTTCAGCTTTCTACGTCTAACCGTATTTGAGTTATGCGACACACATACGTCCGTACGCACGTACGTACGCACGTACGCACGTACGCACGTACGCACGTACGCACGTACGTACAGACGTCACGACGAAACTAGTCATAATGGATTCAGAAAAGGTCAAAACGGATATTTCCGTCAAAATCTGAGAACCGAAATTTTTCGCGATTACAATACTTCCTTACTCCGTACAAGGAAGTAAAAAGATACTAATTGTTCATTATTTGGGGACCAGTTTACATTACAAAGTAAGTAATCATTATTATATAAGTTTGTACTTAGGTAGGTATAACTGTTATACAAATTTTCTTTATCTAATTTCTTGATTCAGAGTTGAACAAATCAAAAAGTTATCGGCGTAGTACACAGAGGCGGACTGGGCCGGTGGGATGGTGGGATATTTCCCACTGGGCCGCGATGAATTTGGGCCGACTGCCGACACGATAGGGCCGATTATCGATAAGGATAATATATTACTTCCTTGTACGGAGTAAGGAAGTATTGTAATCGCGAAAAATTTCGGTTCTCAGATTTTGACGGAAATATCCGTTTTGACCTTTTCTGAATCCATTATGACTAGTTTCGTCGTGACGTCTGTACGTACGTGCGTACGTGCGTACGTGCGTACGTACGTACGTACGTGCGTACGGACGTATGTGTGTCGCATAACTCAAATACGGTTAGACGTAGAAAGCTGAAATTTTGTATTTAGAAATGTTATAGCATCTAGTTGTGCACCTCCTATTTTTGGTTTCAATCTTCAAACCGGAAGTAGTAAATTTAAAAAAAAATTTGATAAATAATTAATTTTAGGCAATTTTTTTTATTTTAAATGAAAGATTATGTGATTATTATCTACAATCGGTATTTTATAAATTTTTCTGTATCTTCTATCATTTAATAATAATTAAAGTATATACTTATAATTTAATATTTCGGTATCTTGTAGTCCATGATCGATTAACATTTGTTACTACGTAAAATTTAAATGATTATGACATGACAGTGACAGTAGCAGTGACAATAGTAAAATATCGTTTATATCTTCTTCTGCAGTTTAAATAAAATGACTAAAATATATTTGTGAGTATACTAGTATAATAAGTTAAAAGAATTTTTTATATTATTCTACATTTTAGTTATTAAGAAAAGTATGAACAAACAAGGCGTACAAGGAAGTTATGTGGTGTCCACGTCAGATTTTTTTTTTATAAATAACGCAAACAACCCAAATCTGAGTTTTTCTTTATTAAAATTCACAATTATTTTCAATATTGTATACAAATAAACAAACGAAACTAAGTTTTGTATTCATGATTTGTATTGGTCAGTCATTAATTTAGAATCGGCTGTTCGGCTCGGTTTTGTTCTTTACAAGTTTAAGAAAACGCTAGACTAATTACATATAAATAAATTTCCCAATTTTCATTACCTACATTTATTTTTAAATTTGTTATTTATTTTAATTTCTACTCAAGTAGTGATGCCGTCGAAACGAGAATTCTCGTCTCGTCTCAAAATTACGAAACGAAAACCAATAAATTTTCTCATCTCGGATTGAGAGATGAGAAAAGAATTCAATATAACGAGACGATAAATAGTTCTCGAGAAAAAACTGAAAAATATTTGATATTATTCTCTTCGAAAATGTCAAAATACATTTTATTATACTTTGTTCGTAGCATTTTATTGTTTTGATATAAATATTTTTTATTTAAAAAATAAGAATTGTGTGTACAAAAAAGTTCTTAATGTCACATCTAGCTTTACAAATAGATGGCTACAAATTTTATTCGAGAAATCGGGACGAGACGAGAATTGAACAGCCGAGAAATGACCAAGACGAGATTACTTAAATTTCTCGTCTCACGGTAAATTGTGTATAATTTTCCCTCTATGGAAAAACTAAACTTTTAATGAAACAGCCATTGACCTTGAACCCAAAAAAAATTTCGCCTGCGGCGCTTTTTTACCTTTTCGTAAAACAACACTTCGCCACTTTTCTTTAAAAAACTTCGGCTGGGCCGGTGAAATTTATTTCCCACTGGGCCGACACGTTACCAGTCCGCCTCTGGTAGTACATGTTTTTTGCCAAACTCTACGTCAGGTTCGGGTTATAGAAGTAACAAAGAAAAAGTATCTTTATTCAAGGCACCATTTCACCAATCGACAACAAATGAACACCAAGGAGAATGAACACCTTCTCCATCGACTGAAATCAGTATCCACAACAGACATAAAGGAGTTCCAAGATTCCGCACTAAATTGTTCAATTTTAGTACCACCAATACATACTTCTTTATTATCTGCATAACTGCAAAATAAATAATTGAGAAATATTTATCATATTATATTTAAACTTAAATTACCATATTAACTCGTTAATATCATTTAATGACTGTAAAATCGTTGAATGAATTTCTTTCTTTAAGAAAAATACTTGCGTAGACAATTTTTTTATTACAATTGATTTGTATATTTAAATTTTGTGCTGAAATATCTTCGAAAATTAATTCTTTGCTGAATTCTTGGATAGGTTTTCTAAAAATGATGGAGTTGAAGATGTTGATGGATTGAGCGCAGTTGTTTCAGTAGATGTTATAATAGTAGCTGATGGCAAAGTTGAGTAGAGTGAAGTAAAAGCAGTTTCAAAAGAATCTATAATAAAAATTAATGGAGTCTCAGTCTCGATTTCAGAAACTCCTACAATATTTATAAAACAACATTAAATTAAAATTAACTACGTTTAAATGACAATCGCATACTTTCTACTTTGCGTATCAGTATCGTTGGAATCAGTAGATGTTTTTTTTGGAAAAATTGTCGGCACAGCTCCAAGTTTTAATTTTGGGTGGGTAATCAGAATATATTTTAGTCTGTAAAATACAATGCATAATTGAAAAACAATACAATAGTATACATTTTTATATCCTTACATTTCCAATCATCCTGAATCGTATATGTTCTTTAAAATGTTTTTCACATAATATGCGACTGAAGTTCCCGGTCAATGCGCGGTATTTTTGATATCCAAAGATTTCTATGGTATATGTTATTTGGTGCCTTGAATAAAGATACTTTTTCTTCGTTACTTCTATAACCCGACGTACAGTTTGGCACAAAACATGTACTACGCCGATCGCAGATCGCCGATAACTTTTTGATTTGTTCAACTCTGAATCAAGAAATTAGATAAAGAAAATTTGTATAACAATTATACCTACCTAAGCACAAACTTATATAATAATGATTACTTACTTTGTAATGTAAACTGGTCACAAAATAAGGTCGATTTCAATAGCCCCCCCCCCAAGTAAATAAATTAATGATTTTATTACATGCATATGTGCTCGTTTTGAGCCAAATTGTGCCGCAACAAAAATATTTTGTGCTCATTCTGTTTACGAGATATTCAAACTTGAATTATGAGGGGCCAATGACATGCGAGTCCCTCCAAGTTATAATTTACAAAATTTTATTTCACAATTGTTTTGTGCTCGTTTTGTGCTGAATTGTGCCGCATAATAGAAATTTTGCGCTCCTTCTAGTAAGTATAGAAAGTGTCTCTTAATAGGAGGTGCCAGTCACATGGTCAGCCCCCACCCTATATTTTCAAAACTTTCTCATCGCTATTATTTTGTGCTGGTTTTGTGCTAAATTGTGCTGTATAACAAAAATTTTGTGCTCCTCATATAAGGTTAAAAAAAAGCATATAAATATGAGCGGTCATTAACAAATAGTAAATTAAATTAGTAAATAGTTTCTAAATCATTTTTTTTCTGTTTAACTGTTCTTGTTTTGTGTCGAATTTTGCAGCAATAAAAATATGTTGTGCTCAACCCGTGTACGAGATATTTAATGTTAAATTATGAGGGACGAATGACATATTATGTACATTGGCCACGCTATATTGAATATTGATATTTTTGAGCAATCTTACATAATATGCAATTTATACTGTTTTGTGCCATATTGTAATAATTTTGTGCTGTATTTACAAGCTAGAAAATTTTGAATGAGAATTTGCAGAAAATGGTCTGTCCCGTAAGTTTAATATTTAAAAATTATTTTCATGGTAATAGTTTGTGCTCGTTTTGTGCTCAATTGTGCTTTTAACTAAAAGATATGTGCTTTAATTGTTACAGTGCTTGCAATGTTAAATCTAATCATAATGATTAGAACATAACATCTCTCTCCTATAGATACGTCATTTTGTATAGGAAATATACAAATATGTAATCCAATAATATTATATTTTTAATTTTTAGATAGAGACGATTTAAATCCATATAGGAGTGACGTCATAAAAAACAAGCAAATTATTCGTATGAATCAAGAGTTTACTTTTTAGTACAGCATGAGTTTGGTAGATGGTGCTGGCAGTCTTTCTCTATACGCGAAATTTAAAAGCAATAGTTTTATTTCTGTTTTTAAAATTAATCATTATTTTACCATTTTAATACATCGCATGATTCTGTAGGAAATATTCAAAGATTAATAAAATAGAACAAAACTAAATAACAAAACACGTTAACCTCAAAATTTTATGTTGACACTTGACACAACAAGAAGGAGAAAATTGACAAGTTGTCAGCAATAAACAATAAATGGTATATAACGAACTTTTGTGAATCTAAAAGAAAACAATAATATGTAAGAAAATATATTTCATGTAATGAATACTATATTATATTAATAATTGTTCTGCTACTGCCGTTAAGACACAAATTGATAAGCCCCGCCCCTTATGACATACGATATGCGTATAGATTTATACGAGTAAAATGTGTAAGAAAGAGATAGCTTATTTAGTGAACGTGGTGGATAGAATTTATCTGATATGACGTCACTCCTATATGGATTTAAATCGTCTCTAGGATAAAATAATACCGTGAGTTTTATTTAACGTGAAACATGGGATCTTTCATATCTATGGTTACGAATTTGACAGCAATGTATTAGAGCGTTTCATTTAAAATAGAACATAGCAAATGAAATATGTATGTATTTCTAATTATTTTAGATATGAAAAAAGTTGCAAGAAATATATACATTTAATAAATATTTTTGCAGAATACAATTTATAACAAATTCTCAAATACACGAAATAAATCAGATTACCTATCTTGTCTGAGGCTAACATCTGCATTATACCAATGTATCATTTGCACCTTTTCTTCAATAGACGTTTTCAATTTAAAGAGATAGAAGATATGCGTAGTGAGTCCGCGCATATTAAGCCGATGATAATGGCGCCAATCTTATTTACATGTAATTCTTATGTCAGTCGTGGTGTTCTTATTTTTAAAATTTTAATAATTCGATGTGGAGAAAGTTTTTGAAAATTTTTAGAAACATTACAGTTGACGATGCGAAAGTCTTTGTTAAAGGTAAAATGTCAGTTGAGTCAAATTTTCATCGGGGGTATAAATATTTTAGTTACTCGTACTTTTCGAATATTTGGACAGTGGACGACGCACAGACAGATAAAGTTTCATAATTTTTCGTTATAATTTGTTATAATAATACCTGCTTTAAATTTTAGGACAACTAGTGTTAATACTTTGCATCTTTTGTGAAGTTGTGTAAAGACACATTTGGTGTATATGCATGATTCTTACATAAAGGCACACAACACTATAGTACCATCTTCATTTATATTTCATTTAATAAGCGAATTTATTTATGTTTTTAATATAATCCTTTCGCATCTGACAGTTACTTTACCTTTCAACTTTACCTTTCACAATTATTTAACTCTATATAAATGATGTCTGCGTAACATCATGTCAATATATTTTCAATTATAAGGATTATGCACCGAGGGATTTTTGCTACCTAATCAAATTTAGTCCGCGATTATTTTAATGTAATAGAGATTAATTTAGGAATAGTTGGATTAGATTATTCTAACTAGTATAACTGATAGCTGTATTCCATCAATTACTGCAGGAAATTAGTGATTATGTTACCGTCAAAACTAGTTTGAACAAAAAAAAATGAAACTAACCTAACCGAACCCTAGTTTTGAATAGTCAATACGCGAACTTAGGTAAGGTAAATTTGTGTAAATACCAAATAGCTTTAATTGTTTAAATAATTGCATATATATCTTTCACTTCAACTATCGTGAAACAATTCCTTTTGCTCTGTTTCTGCTGTTTCAGTAGGTGCACATACTGGGGCAGCGGATTTCAGTGTTGAAGCGAGTTGTGGTGAACGATGGCTATTAGACTTCATGTTCTTTTCTTATTCAGCAAAATTTCACCTTTATGAATTCTTTTCACCAAATACGTTCTCCTACTCGTTTAACGACATCCTCGAGGACGAGGATTAAGTCAGGTTGGCCGAATGTTACGAGATGTTATTTTAATAAGAGTACTACAAACAAATTAGATAACTCTTGAGACAATAAAACTCATTAGCTAGCCTCTTAGATTTCAGTTTAATGGTAGTGTTCGAGAAGAACAGATCATAAATCAGTAAAGTGTATATGGTTATGTGAAATAGATCCGTGTTGATCTGGCCTGGTGAGTTGAGCCGTGTGTGTCCATGATGTGTAGAGTGTGATAACTGATAAGTGTTGAGACATTGGGTACGCGGACCGTGGTTGGCCGCCAACGATGCAGCGAGCAGCTTTGGGCTGTAGTGGACCGTGACTGGCCGCCAACGCTGCAGCGAGCAGCTATGGGCTGTAGTGGTCCTTGTCAGATCGCCAACGGTGCAGCGAGCAGCCGTGGGGCTGGAGTGGCCCTAACCAGGTCGCCAACGAGATACGAATGTTTGAATGTGGTATGATGTGGAGATTGATGTGTGATGTGAGAGTCTGAGGTGGAAGTGTTCCACCAGCGTGTTACTGCTCCTCACTAAGCATGTTTGCTTATGTTTTCTTTGCTTCCAGAGTTAAACGTGATCTTGAGCTCGCCAACTAATTCCTTAAGCCTTACGACAAGGTTATCGCTTCCAGGTATGCTTGATATTTGATCTAACAGTAGGCATCATAAATACGGGAAAAGTAGGTAATCTAGTTTATTTTGTCTATGTCATTAAAATCTAACTTAGACGCGCTTCGTAATTATTTAACAACTCTTAACAGTAGTAAGTAGGGTTAATATTATTTTTTTGTTGGCTGTATTGTATTAACTCATTGTGTTTAATAATAATAACAATTAATTTATAATTCAATATTAATTATTTTCAATACTTCTTGTTATACACATCTACCATCTGTCAGATTTCCTCTGCCATGTCGTGAATGCAGAAAATTGTTCAATTGACGCATGCGCTTTGTACAAAATAGTACGTAATTCTGACATAAAGTTGAACTGATCCCAACTTTACGTTTTTCTTACGTATCTACATAAGCGTGACATAAACGTAAGAAATACATAACGGCATTGTGAACACGGCCATTAAAATACATTAGCTCAACTTTATGTTTACGTAGTTTCTTATGTAGTTCTTATGCTTATGCTCATTGTGAATTGGGACTAAAGCTGGATTCAGAGATTGCGTAGTGTACACAGCATAGCATAGCACAGCGGAACATAGAAAATGAACATACGGGAATGCAAGCATTGATTCATAGAATACATACACAGCACAGCATGGCACAGCACAACATGGGAATTGGGCATATTTTATTTCGAAGCTGTGTTTCTTACGTTTTACTATGCTCGGACATGTACGCTGTCAGTACTCTTTGTTAAACCACATCTACCGCGACTCCGCTGTGGTTGTGATTAACTGTAGAAACGCAATAGATATTAAATTGAACTGTTTATTTAAATATAACGAGTAAATACAAATGAATTCGTTCACAAATTTCAATATTTGACAACATAGAACCAATTCAGAGATAGCATAGCATTACTATAGTAATGACAATTTATTATTATGACAGTTGTCAAATATTGAAATTTGTGAACGAATTCATTTGTATTTACTCGTTATATTTAAATAAACAGTTTAATTTAATATCTATTGCGTTTCTACAGTTAAACAAAGAGTACTCACAGCATACATGTCCGAACATAGTAAAACGTAAGAAACACAGCTTCGAAATAAAATATGCCCAATTCCCATGTTGTGCTGTGCCATGCTGTGCTATGTATGTATTCTATGAATCAATGCATGCATTCCCATATGTTCATTTTCTATGTTTCGCTGTGCTATGCTATGCTGTGTTTACTACGCAATCTCTGAATCCAGCTAAAGGCTTCCGTTAAATATTAACATGCTGTTAAAATTTTAGCGGTGGTTAATTGAGATTCGGTATTCTATATCGCAATGGCCGCTAAAATTTAACGTTTGTCTGTTAAAATGTGCCGCTAAACTAATAAAATTTAAAGGCAAGGTTTTAGTACCCGCTAAAAAATAACCAGGTCTATTCTGTAACGTATCCGTTATTTTTAACACCCTTTTAATATTTTCATTTTTAACACCCCGCTAAATGATATTTGTAAATTTCATATTCTGTACTGTCAATATTTAACGGCACATTAAAATATTATAATTTTAGCGGCACTGTTAAAATTCATAATGAAATGAGTGGCAGTTGAACATAAAACGTAAGTGATTTCTAGCTTCTTGTGTTTATATAACCTCAATTTATTTTGACATTTGTTTGTACTTGATTTGTTCGGAAACTTTTAAGTGAAATAAAAATGAATCGTAGCAAAAGGATGACAAAAAACAGAAATTTGCAATATTAGATTACATAGAAAACAATAAAGAACTATTAGGAGGTAAATTTAATCCTGTAGATTTACAGAAAATAAATAAAAAATCTGACGTGGCCATCACAATACCTTCCGCCTTGACATTGAAGTATTATTTAACCTCGTATTTAACCAAATATTAAGCTTTAATTTAAATAAAATACAAGAACAACACCGTATAACATTTGATATAATATGAAATAATCATACATTATATTATTTTAAAATGCATTATTCTATACATAATATCAGTAATATCCTTGTTCTAGTGAATCAGCGTAAGTTCCTAATATTGTGGCAATTATTTAGGTTAGGCCAACAACCTCAGTCGAATTTATTTTATATAAATACCATTTTTACATAATACTATGTCCAATTAATATTACCTATACTATATCCAACATTTCAAAATTCTACACCACACTCTATACACATGCCCTACACCACAGAGAAACCTCCTTGCCACAGACATCTAATTTATCTGTCACATTGACAATTATATTTTTGTTTTTAATTTTATTTCTATTTTGTGATTCACAAATCGTGGTAGGTAAAATTATATATTTAAAAAAATTATATTTCTTTATTGGTTAAAGATATAGAAGCAAGTAAGACTAAATATTGTACAATGTTATTTCTTCTTTCATGTGTGGTATGCTAAATTGTAACAATCGCATTGTTTTATACAATTTTTGCAAAAAATGTTAAAATGCTTCAAGAAAATACCATTTCCGGTTGGCAGATTTTTACCAAAATCTAATCAGCTCTTCATTAACATGTACAAATATATAATGCAAAATATTATAATTTTATGTTCAATAGAATTTGAGATAATGAATAAGAACGAAATAGCATAGTAGGCACACATACAGACTTTCATACACACACACACACACACACACACACACACACACACACACACACACAAACACACACACAGACATCATCGTGAAAATAGTCAAAATAGGTTCTAAAGATGCTAAAACGTGGTAATTGACAAAAATCTCGACATCGAATTTTTTCACGATCCCTATACCTCTCTAGGCGAGAGGTAAAAATGGTAAGAACAGTGCAAAATTTTGAATGCCGACGAGCTCGGTCCAAAAAAAAAAATGTGAAGCAGTGGAAAGAAGTAAGTTCTTAGAATTTGTATTGGTTTATTGTGAGAACAAATTCGTATTCATATTTATAAAAATTATTTAAGACATTTAGTGAAATGAAAACTAATATTCGCAAGAGGGCCAGAGATGTCCATTATGGATTGGAAGGAACAGGCGGAGGACCACAAAAACAAAAAGATCTAACAGATTTCGAGCAACGAATGTTGTCATTGTTATCTACTATTATAATAACGGGTGCTCCAGTTGAAGAGCCAGGAATTATAAATTTGAATATAAATTCACAAGAAAGGCCTTCGGATAACCAGCAAATAAATGAAGTAAAACATCAGATATCCATTTTAAAAAGTTATATATTTACTTTGCATGTACCTACATTTTAGATTATCCATGAATATGAAATTAGAAATAATGAACTAATTGAAATAATTAATCAAGATATACCTTGGGAAATACCTACAACAACAGAAAAAACATCACCAGTACAACCACCAAAAAGAAAACGTAAGCGTTAATCTGAAAATAAAACATGTGGGCTAGAAAAAGCGCTAATTATGTATAACAAGAATATGAAAGGCCTAATTAATTCAAACAACAATATAGCGGGAGCCATTAGATTTTTGGGAAAGCAGATGATGATTTTAAATAAAAGAAAATAGAATATAAATCGGATTGTTAAGAAGTTACCATATATTTTGATTACCTTATTTGATTGGCAACACTGTTTTGAAATCGTTAACATTGTTTTGTAGATGATCTATATAAAAAGTTGTAAAAGTGAAAGTAAATTTCAAATTTTTTATCTAATTACTGTCCTGAAGTGCGTTTAATACCTACACTAAAGGAAAAAAGTGTTAGTTTGTGTGAATTCGATCTTTTAGCAGCAATATTCGGCAGTTAAAAATATAAACATAACCTGTACACATATTTTTGGCGGCATGCATCCATCAGATAACGAATCAGTAGAAAATGTTACTCTGGAAGCAATCTGGGGAAAACTTCAGATGCTTGATTCAATAAAAAGTGATATAAATAATTACATAACATCAATAGAAAAAAACTCCAGTGAAATAACATCGCTAAAAAACACAGTAGAAGAATTACGCAAAGAAAATCACATTCTTTCGAAAGCTGTTAAAAAGCGAAATCTTATTTTTTTTGGCCTAGCCGAAACTGAAGAATCTGCTCTTGTACTAGAGCAAAATATACTATCTGTATTAAAAACAGAATTAAACGTAACTCTCACAGCCGATGATATAGACGAAGTTTACCGTTTGGGCTCGAAGAAAGATAAAGTGAACCCTGTGCTAATATCTTTTAAATCTACGAAAACTAAAAAAATTGTATTCTCCAAAAGACTTTTATTAGCTAATACTGAATATTTCCTGAAAGAAGACCTAACAATTCAAGAAAGAGAGAAACGCAAGAACGAGTATATGGCACGTACGCAAAAGCAATATCCGCAAAAGGTTTCGTCCGTATCAAATATTCAAAGTAAATCAGTCAATATCCAGGACAAAATACAAACACCAAAACGGGGCCGTCAACCATCTGATGACACACCAACTAAATCATCAGAAACAACTATTAACAGAAACTCAAAAATTAAGAAGCAAGACGAGGGTCAAATAGGCAACAAGTGTAACACCAAGGAT
Organism: Agonum fuliginosum; assembly: GCA_947534325.1. Lineage (NCBI taxonomy): Eukaryota > Metazoa > Arthropoda > Insecta > Coleoptera > Carabidae > Agonum > Agonum fuliginosum. Next base: position 24,422,416 of record OX384031.1, on the reverse strand, counting down.
AGAAACGAAGAAAATATTTTTTTAGATGCAACTTCATCGCAGAAGTAGAGGTCAGATCGCCAAGGTTATTAACGTCAACGCCACAATATTTAAAGAATAATCGAAAAGTCACTAACTCTGAAAACACTAATAACAAACAACTGGGCGCCGATAACGTCAATAAAAGTAACGTTCTCTCTAAAAATAAATATAACAAGTCATTAAGTCTGCAGCTAATATTCTGGAACATAAATGGTATAAATAATTTATTTAATTTGGATACAGAAACTATGGACAGAATATTAGCAGCTGACATTTTTTGTATATGCGAAACATGGTTATGTACGAATAATTTTACCCTTCCTGATTTTATGGCATGCTATACATCTTTATTTTTCAGTAATGCAGTAAAGGAAAAGAGCAGAGGTAGAGCAAGCGGAGGTCTAGCAATATTTACTAAAAATAAAGCTAATATAAAGGCAACGTTAGTGGATGCTTCCAATTTATGGTTAATACTAGAACTTGATCATTTCCATAACAAATATGTTATAATGTTGATTTACTTGAAGCCTGATTTGCATATAAGCTGTATCGATCTAATTAAAGATAAATTGGCCTCAATTACAGTCTTGTATAAGTTACACCAAATTATTGTTTTAGGGGACTTTAATTCACACATCGGCGAACTTAATCAAATATCAGATGAAATTATTCATTCGCCAAATGTACAGGGGCCAAGACGGTCTATTCATCGTTCAACTAATTCGAGGGGGAAAAAACTCGTTGAGTGTATGGAGCTTTTAGGTTTTTATACTATTAACGGTAGGGCAACGGGAGATATTCCAGGGAAATATACATATATTAGTAAAAACGGAAATAGCACAATTGATTTAGCCTGGTTGAATATCAACGGTATTGAAAATGTTTCACTTTTTAATATTATTCCAACGCTTTCAAACTCTAATCACAGTCTATGCATAATTTGCTTCGGTGAAGACAAATCGACACCTCTTAATCCTCAAAATAATTATTTTAAGCTTGGTTACAAAATATCATTTAAATTTGATGTAAATAAGATACAAGCTTATCAAAATAGTCTCGAAAACAACAATTGTATATACTTTAACAGTAGTAATGTGAACGACTTGGCTTGCAATTTAGAAATGGCGATCAAAGAAGCATCATGTGGGGTCGGTATGTTAAAAATCGATAAATATAATAAAATTCCTCATAACAGAGAGAGTAAAGTCATATCACATAAACCGTGGTTTGATGACGAATGCAGGAAATTGAAACTAGAATGTAATAATAGTTCAAGAACGCTACGAAAAAACTATTCAAATAAAAATTTAAATAGTTATCTCATAAACAAAACAAGATACAGACACCAAATTAAAATTAACAAAAATAAATATCTAATAACAATTAAAGAGTCACTTTCTAATGTAAAAAACAACTCCGAATTCTGGAAAACTGTTAAGCATTTGAAAAAGAGAAATAAACCAATAAACGGTGTAAATATAAATGAATGGGAAATATTTTACAATGACATATTTAAAGTAGACACTAGATCTGACCAAATGTTTTTTGACGTCTCTCACCCACACTTTGATTCTGACGTTACCATTGATGAATTGCAAGCCAGTATACATAAAAGTAAACTAAACAAGGCAGCGGGCAGCGATGGTTTATCTAATGAATTCTACAAATTCCTTACAGACAAGTGGCTAGCGTATTTATTGAACTTATTTAATAATATCTTATCGTCTGAAGTAATACCTAACTCATGGTCCCGAATTCACACCTTCCATATTTATAAAAAAGGCTGTATTTCAAATCCGTTAAATTATCGGGGTATTGCACTGATTAATTCTCTATCCAAAATTTTCACTCAAATTATTTACTGTAGATTACAAGAATGGTGCGAGATAAACCATATTCTGCATGAAAATCAACTAGGTTTCAGAAAACATAGAAGTACAATAGATAATATTTTCTCGCTCACTGCTACTATTCAATTACGGCTAAGACTAAAAAAACAATCCGCATTTGCAATTGTTATCGATTTTAAGAGAGCTTTTGACAGCGTTAACCACAAGATCTTATGGGAAAAATTATACTCTACAGGACTCTCGGCTAAACTAATTCGAATTTTCCAAAAACTTTATAACAACACAACTTTAGAAATTAAAAAAGATAACAATGTATCAAACCCAATTCATGTCACTCAAGGGGTGCTACAGGGTGATACCCTTTCGCCCTTACTATTCGCTTTATTTATCAATGACATATGGTCCTTCTTTGAACACGCAGGTCACAGAGGACTAAACATAGATGGTCATAATGATGTATTATTACTTGCATATGCAGACGATTTAATTATACTATGTGACTCTCCGGTTGACGTAAGAAGAAAGCTCTCTACCCTAAATCAATTTTGCACTAAAAATGATCTTGTGGTAAATACCTCAAAATCCAAAATTATGTATTTTCATAGGGGTAGACCAAAAACACTAAGTCCATTCCTATATAATAACACACCTATAGATTTAGTTAATGAAACTATTTATTTAGGTATGAAATTTTCTTCCTCAGGAAAATTTAATATGGCTGCCACTGAAAACTATAAAAAAGCAATTATCTCAGTTCAAAGTGTAAAAAGTATTCTATACAAAGGCAAATCTGAAGGATGGCAAGAGAAAATTCGTTTACTAAAATCAATTATCCATGCAACCGCTTTATATGCAGCAGAAATTTGGGGTCCTTACCAATTAGACGTTATTGAAAAGGTCCAACTACAATTTCTAAAAAGTATTTTATCACTACCAAGAAACACACCTAATCATTTTGTTCGTTTAGAGACTGGAGTCCCACATTTGGCGATTGAAGTTTGGAAGCGAACACTATCGTGGTGGTCAAAATTGCTAGCAATGAATAATGAACGTACCCCGAAATTATTATATAATAGATTGTATCAGTTGTGTGAATCGAAGAATCCTAACCTGGAATTTAATTGGTGTCTTCATGTGAAAATTTTTCTTTTAGATCAGGGCTTTGCTCATATATGGCAAATACAAAAAATTAATAAAACACAAATTAATGACATAATTGAAGCATATAAAAACTCACTTATTCGCAAAGATTTAGCAGAACTTGAAAATTCTAAATTCGGCTGTATCTATAAATTAATAAAATTCAATTTCAATAATGAAGCGTACTTGCAGTTAAAAATACCAATGATTAAAAAACAGATTTTATGCCAAATCAGGTTATCGAGTAAGAGAGGTTTGAAAATTTTTTATAGAAACATAAAGTACGAATTGGACGCATCACAACTTTGCCCATTGTGCAACTTAGAAAAAACAGAGACTATCTTTCATTTTTTCCTTTACTGCCCAATATACCAACATTTAAGAAACCACTATTTAAAAAAATATAATATTGATCACTTGGATGAAGTTAATTTTGCAGGTTTTTTCATAGATTTAGATCTCAATAAAATTAATAATATATTTTTTTTCACAATTGAAAGCCTAAAACTTAGAAGTTTCTGCTTAAACGAATGAGTACAGTGTTACATTATGCTTTGAATTCGTGTCCCATGTTTCGCAAACTGCAGATATTATATTAATTGTTATAGCTTCTTTTCTTTACTTCATATCTGTTTCTACTTTAATATACTAGTTAGGATGTTAAGATAATTTGGTATAATTATTGTATTATTTACTTCTCGTATAAAAGAAAATTTTTGTTATTATTATTGAATAATTATTTAATATGTATGTTGTTGTCAATCCATTTGTATGGGCAACGCCCGATCGCAAATAAATTATTATTATTATTATTTTGATTACCTTATTTGTTTGAATATGTTACTAAGACTGATCTCATTTTCGTTTATATTATTTATGATAATTTTATTTTTTGTTACAATTGATAATATCAAATAAAAACACATAAATTATTTTTTTACTTTTTTTTTAAACCAATCAAATGTTTAAATTTTTAAATGTTCGTTTTAATTTATCGAATATGCTATCTGAAATAATTAATATAGCTCTTATTTAAAAGTCTGATAGTTGTGAATAATTATTTAAAGATATCACCCTGCTATAACTGACTCGTCTGTTTGAATATGAATTAAATTTTAATCTAAAATAATACTCGAAATATCGCCAAGTTATTTTTAATTTGTTCTTACTCACTTATATTTCTACTGAAAAAACATTTGTACAATTTCATTTCTAACATTATAACCTTGTTGAAGCCAATTAATTTCTTCCTCTGGATGATTATTGAGTTCATCATCATTTTCATCATTAATGTCTTCTTCATCAATATCATCGGGTAATTCATTATTATAATGTTTTGCTATGTTGTGAAGAATACCGCAACAGTACACAATTCTTGCTGATTTGATGGGATCGTAATTTAAGGTGCGATGCTTTAATAGGCATCGAAATCTTCCTTTCAGTACTCCATTTAGCCGCTCAATTGCATTTCTTGCTCTGAAAAAAACCCTGTTATATCTTTCCTCTGGTGAATCTTCCTCTGGATCATCGTAAGGTAATAAGAGCCATGGTTGTAAAGGATAGCCAGAGTCTCAATTATACAGGAATCATTATCTTGCAAATAACCATCCTCTAAATGTTGTCGTATGGCTGACGATCGCCAAATAGCCCGGGAATCTTGCATTCATGTTCATAATATTTAGTTCAGAATCACAAATAATTTGAACATTTATACTATAGTAACCTTTTCTATTATAATAAGGCAAGGCAGGATGTAAAGGGTGATCAGCAGGTGGTGCTATTATAGCAATATGCGTACAATCTATGACGCCAAGACATGAAAATGAAACGTTGTGTAAAACTTGTTCTTTTTATTTTCTTTAACTGCGGCTGTAGTTGGAAAGACAATCCATTCATTTAGTAAATTATTGCAAATAATATTTGTAACCAAATCAATTGACCGGCTAACTGAAGGTTGACTTAAT
>OX384031.1:24269941-24412441 GCA_947534325.1 Agonum fuliginosum | reverse complement strand
CACACACACACACACACACACACACACACGCACACACACACACGCGCACACACACACACGCGCACACACACACGCGCGCGCACACACACACACACGCACGCCCACACACACACACACACACACGCACACCACGCGCACACGTACACACACACACGCGCACACGCACACGCGCACACACGTGCGCACACACACACACACGCGCACACACACACGCGCACACACACGCGCACACACACACACACGCGCACACACATACACGCACGCACACACACACACACGCACGCACCCACGCACACGCGCGCGCACACACACACACACGCACACGCACACGCATGGAAGTTAACTTCATGTTAGCTACAAAAATCGTTTTTCCAACTGGTGTTATCCTTAACATCAAGCTAAACTGTAACACCCTAATTTGGGGTTACAATAATAATAGGTTCTTGCCAGTTGGAGACGTAATCTAATTATGAAAGTACTTACCTTGGTTACTGGGTTTGACACACTCACTTTTACACCAAAGAAACTCGTTAGGTTAAACTCAATATATATTATATTAACGATCGATACATTCGTGTGATGTTACTTAGGGACTAACTAATCTTTATCCTACTGACACTATTTATATTATATATAAGTGTAAATCAGCAAAAAGTAGTAGGTCACAATTACTTCATATTAATGGCAACCAGTGCATTTGTTACTGTGTCAACGCTTACTAGAATGTGCTGATTTATACTTGTTACAATCCTCCCTTCTTCGAAATTTGCTTCCTGAAGGGGGCACAATTTCCTTAACCTACACTTAGCGTCTCTAGGACCACAACACTGCACATCATTGTCTGTATTGAGAGAGACGTTTTCTGCGTTGACCCCTTATGAGCCGGACTTCTCCTCCCTTGATTTGGTTCCAGACTCCATCTCGTTGAGGGTGGTCCCGCACTGGCTCTTGTCTCATCTCAATACTGGATGCCGGTGTTTGGTCTCGCTCTTACACTATAACAAAAGCAAAATTATTCGTAAATTATTTAAACTTACTCTAGCTAATAATGGTGATACATATTTTTGGAGATTTCATCTTCAGGGGGTGCAGTCGGTTCCGAAACCCTCATGTCTTCTCTTGTGACAATTTGCTGCAACTCATGCTCTTCTGTGGCTTGTTTCCTGCGTCGGTGGTGACTGTGTAGAACTACGTGAGTTAACGTGTCCCACAGACATGCAGTCAACCCCACGGTACAACCCACCGTTTTATACAGATTGTAGCCATTCAGCAATGAGTCCAACACGTATTTTACTCCTTTCAGAATAATGTATACGCCAATGAAACCTGACATGAAGATTCCGATATTGGAAAACCACCCCCACATCTGCTTTGCAGTAGACACAGCCAAATTTCTAATGTCGCTCTTCGTGAACAAGTCCAATGTAGACAGTCCTTGGTCCGCAGTATCTCTACCTATCACCCTTCTTGTTATGATATTTGAAACCGCCTGGCGTTCTAATCCAAAAATTAAAGCGTCTTGGGCCGATTTTATTTCTTTCTTGGTGTAGATACCTGCGTTTCCAATGTCGTACAATGGCTTAAACTGGAATTCAGGTTCCTGCTGCACTTCTAGCACTTCGGGTTGCAGCCCTTGCGTCAATTCTGGACTGAATCCCAGCCACTTGTTTTCCACAAAATAGAGCGACGGTGCCAGATGACTGCAGTCTATCTGCTCTGCCTTCTTCTGTAAAATATGCGTTACCGGAGTCATGTATAAGTCCTCCCCATCAGCCTCCACCGGTAGTTCATTAAAGCATTCAGCTGTTCTTCGAATTGTTACTACCCTCGGTGTACATTGCATAATGTGGATGACTTCGCCCATGACTCGCCCTACATACCCTAACTTATTTTTAATCAGGGTGCTAACCGCGTTGGGTGTCAGGGGTGCAAGTAGCAATCTGTTTCTGAGCATGTCGCGTTCAATGAGGCATTGCCGATGTATTATGTCGGCATACATGTCTCTGATTTCTCTTTTAAACGCTTGCTCGACATATAAAAATTTTGTGTTTATGTAAGCTATTAAATTTATATTTTTAGTGTTTTGTATTCCTTTTGCAGAATAGGTGTAGCCAAACTCATTTTTGAAAACAACTAATAATTTAGGGTGCTCTGTTAGCCACATTTCACTATTACAAACTGTTAGTTTGTCTAAAAGTTTTACCGCAAATATCTTTTCATTTTGCTCGACAACGATATATTCTCGTATTTCTCCAAATTTAGATTTCTCAGTGGTGACTAACCCCGCTTCCCCTTCAAATACTACTGTCAAATCGCTACCATCACATTTTCCCCCTGTCGTACGATCCCACACGGTTTCACCGATCTCAGTGTCCATACAATAGCCACTTAAAAATGAACAAACTATACCACTATGTAAACTTAACTCATTTGTTTCTAACTTAACCGTAGCTGTGTAATCTTTTAAAGAAATTTTTATTGAGGCCTGTACGGCAACTCCATCCCAAGTAACACCATTTTCTATAAATGCGCCACCATTACATTTACCGGAGACATCTAATGTCCCCGCTAAAGTAACTGACGCAGTTATGGTCCCATTACCTGCTAATTTATTTATAACTGTGTTTCCCATACCCTTAAACATTTTAGTTCGGTGCATAAGCCGACACTCCTCAGGACCCACCTCATGGACGTACGTTAACAACCCTTGATGAACCGAAGAAGTGTGGCTATGCATTCCGCAGTGCTGAATTAATCTTGTCACCTCGACCAGGCATGTGTATACTTGGATGTGCTGAAATTCATTTTCCTGTAAGATTTGGATGGTCCTACGCGCCTCCCTGTACCCCTTTTGCGCATCAGGACATTCTGCAACGTCCTTTAATGAAATTGTCGTGATGTTTGTATTGGGCCCGCGACAATCGAACCCAATCAATGCCTGAGCCGCATGCGACATGATTATTAAAGCTGCAAACATCTTCATCTATAACAAAAAATGAATTATCTCCTGGTAGGCGTCAACACCCAAGGGTGGTTGGGAACAGGTCCTCTACTCCTGGTGTGGTATGTTGGTTCTTGTACCAACGGTATTGTAGGCTGAGTATTTCTTCTAGTAAATTCCCTTAACAAATCATAATTAATTTGAGTACTCTCGTCAGTACCGCACTCCACCTTTTTTGACAAATTATCTGATTTTAGTTCTTCGTCGGGTGTTATGTCTGCTTTAAACGGTTTTATACGATTTACATGTACTTTTTGCAATTTGTCCGATTTTCTGCATTTGATTAAATAATTTACAGGTCCAAGTATTTTTGTGACAAAGTACGGTCCTGTCCACGGTCTTTTTAGCTTACGCGAAGTTCCTAGTGCAGTTGTTGAGTCATACAAGTACACCGCGTCTCCGACCTTGTAATTTGTCGACTTCGCATTTTTGTTAAACCGCGTGTGTAACGTCTCAGTTGATTTTAATAGTTGTTCTCTAACTTTTTACTTCCTTGTACGAAGTAAGGAAGTATTGTAATCGCGAAAAATTTCGGTTCTCAGATTTTGACGGAAATATCCGTTTTGACCCTTTCTGAATCCATTATGACTAGTTTCGACGTGACGTCTGTACGTACGTACGTACGTACGTACGTACGTACGGACGTATGTGTGTCGCATAACTCAAATACGGTTAGACGTAGAAAGTTGAAATTTTGTATTTAGGACTGTTATAGCATCTAGTTGTGCACCTCCTATTTTTGGTTTCAGTCTACAAACCGGAAGTAGTACTTTTTAAAAATATTTCGATAAATATTTAATTTTAGACAATTTTTTTTATTTTAAATGAAAGATTATGTGATTATTACCTACAATCGGTATTTTATAAATATTTTTGTATCTGCTATCATTTAAAAATAATTAAAGTATATATTTATAATTTATAGTATTTCGGTATCTTGTAGTCCATGATCGATTAACATTTGTTACTACGTAAAATTTAAATGATTATGACATGACAGTGACAATAGTAAAATATGCTTTATATCTTCTTCTGCAGTTTAAATCAAATGACTAAAATATATTTGTGAGTATTAGTATAATAAGTTAGAAGAATTTTTAATATTATTTTACATTTTAGTTATTATTAGTATGAACACACAAGGCGTACAAGGAAGTCATGTGGTGTCCACGTCAGATTTTTTGAATGTAATTTTAAGTCTTTCGGTTAACTCGCTTGCATAATTGTCATCGTAATTATAATTTAAAGTCTGTGGTCTTGTAATATTGTCATATGGTAACTCCATGTCGCGTCCATGCATTAGGAAAAATGGGGTCTCATTCGTGCTATTATGCACGCTACTTCTGTATGCCATGAGGACATACGGCAACCATTCGTCCCAGTCTGTCTGGTCGTGACTCACAAAGTGCGACAGAATGTCTTTGAAAACACGATGACTCCGTTCAATCACACCGTTAGTCTGCGGCCTGTATGCTGTTGTCTGCAGTTTTTGAATTCCAAAAGCTTTACATGTGTCTTTGAATATTTGTGAAATAAAATTAGTTCCTAGATCTGTTAGAAGTTGTCTCGGCGCTCCATGCCTTGCAATGATTTCTTTTGTTAAAATTTTGGAAATTGTAGTTGCCTTCTGGTCGGGCATCGCAAATGCCTCAGGGTATTTTGTAAAATTATCCTGAAACGTTAATATGTATTTATTTCCTCGTGTACTTGTTACGAGAGGGCCTACGACATCCATTGAAACTCTTTGTAGTGGGGCGGTTACCTCTTGAAATGCTTGCAATGGCGCCGGTTTGTGATGAGGCGACGTTTTTCTTTCATTGCACGATCGGCACTTACTACAATACTCTTCGATATTTTTATTCATGTTTTTCCAGTAAAATTTTTCTTTTATTCTTTTTAACGTTTTTTCATAACCTTGGTGTCCTGCATATGGCAAATCGTGATAATCGTGCATCACTTGAAATACCATGGTTGCTGGTACGAGTAGTTTATGATGCCGGTCGTCTGCACCTCTTTCTTTATATATCAGACCTTCTATGTCTGTAAAGAATCCTTCTTTTACTTTTAATTTTTGTATTTCTTCATCTTCCTTTTGCTTTGCTAATATAACCTGCCTATCCCAAATTGGTACATAGAATCTCTCTGCTTCTATTGCTTGTACCGGAATTCTCGACAGTACATCTGCATTGATGTGTTTTTCCCCGGCTTGTGTATGATTTCAAAATCATGCTCACTAAGCGTTAACGCCCACCTCGCTAACCTTGAATCGGGGCTCTTTAGTGACATGAGCCACTTTAAGGGTTTGTGATCCGTAATCACTTTGAATTTTCTACCGTATAGGTAACATCGGTAGTACTTTACTCCCCAGCATACCGCTAGACATTCCCACTCTGTTGTTGAATAATTTAATTCAGCTCCTTTGAGCTGTCGGCTCGCGAAAGCTATGGGCTTTTCGTACCCACCGACTTTTTGGCTTAAAATTGCACTTATGGACTTTCCACTGGCATCGGTGGATAGGATAAATTCATCATTAAAATTTGGATGTGTAAGTATTGATTCAGTACATAATGCAGTTTTTAATTTTTCAAAAGATAATTGACAATTTTCTGTCCATTCAAATGATTGATCTTTCTTTGTTAATTTAGTCAATGGAACAGTTATTGCCGCAAAATTTTCAATAAAACGTCTATAAAACCCAACTAAACCTGTAAATGCTCTCACTTCTTTTACATTTTTCGGTTTCGGATAATTTTGAATAATCGAAATTTTGTCAGGATCTGGTTTGACATCATTACCTGTTATAATATGTCCTAAATATTTTGTCTCCAGTTTTAAAAATTTACATTTGCTAGGTTGCAATTTTAAATTTGCTTGCCTAAGTCTTTTAAATACTTGTTCTAAACGTTCTAAATGTTTGTCGACGCCTGAACCATTAAATACGATTACATCATCCAAATAAACTAAGCATTTCTCACCAGTTAATCCAGCTAGCACACTGTTCATCTGTCGCTGGAACGTGCTGGGTGCGTTAGCTAACCCGAACGCCATCTTTGTAAACTGGAAATGCCCTCCATCTGTGGAAAACGCAGTTTTTTCCTTATCCTGTTCCTCTACTTGTACCTGCCAATATCCTGATGCAAGATCTAATGTAGAGAAGAGGTTTGCGTTTCCTAATTGATCTAGAGTTTCCTGCATATTGGCAACCGGAAAATAGTCCTTTTTAGTTACCTTATTCAACCCTCTGAAATCTATGCAAACTCTGATCTTCTTTTCCCCGTTGTCTGACTTCTTAGGTACCATAACAACTGGGGCTGTCCACGGTGAGTCAGAAGGTTCTATCATTCCAGCCTCTAGCATTTTCTTTAACTCCTTTTTGAGTAGCGGCTTCTGGCTGTACGGAACCCTATACGGTGCTTTAGCAATCGGTTGTACGTCCTCTGTTATAATCCTGTGCTTCACGTTATGCGTACAACCCAATTCTGTATTTTCCCATAGAAATACATCTTCATAGCTATTTATTAATTTACTCAATTTTCCTTTTGTCTCCGGGGACAAATGATTCAATTCAAATTCTTCGATCACATTACGCTTACCTTGCGCTTTTTCAGAATTTCTTTGCACCGTACATAAACATTTTGTTTCGTCCCTATTCGTTTCGTACGAAGGGCCCTCTAATTTTTCATCTATTAATTCTGCACGACCTATTATCGTTTTCTTGCTTAACCTGATTTCTTTATTCGTTATATTAATTAGCTTAACTGGTACCTCTTTTTCTGCCTTCGTTATGACGCGCGCTGCCATAATTCCATGAATCTTTATTTCATCAGGCTCTATCAAAATGTCTTGTCCAGAATTGATCAAATCCTGGACGGCGGTACACACAAATTCACAATTTGGACGAATCGTTACTGTCTCTTTTAACCTCACCAGCCCACTGGATTGTGGTACTGATTTTGTTTTTCTGACCGTATTGATATCCTTCTTCTGAATTTCCGCATTCCTTTTTGACCTTTTAATATTTGAGTGTTTATTTTGGTTTTCTATCTTCTCCTGATTAGCTTGTGATAACAATAATTCTTGACCTAGTTCATTTTCTGCAACGTCTGTTTGCGTTCCTATGTCATTTGTAGCCTTTATATTTGCTGATGTTAGTATTTCGCTCACCTCGTTGTCAGCTAAAATTTTGACCGCATTATTTTGTAGTATCATTTCGTTTGTGTTGTAATCCAAGCATACATTATAATTTTGAAAGAAATCGCGACCTAAAATACCGTCTGCGTCTAATTTTAGGTTATCAGAACATACTACACAATCGAAAGGGATGCTTGATTTTGCAAAATAAAATTCTATAGTACATGTGCCAAAATATTCTAATTCACAACCTGAAATTGATGTTAATTTGCCCACATTTTCTGCTTTAATTTGTTGCCCATCTATAAATTTTTTCTTTATTAATGTGATTGCCGAACCAGTATCTATCAAAAATTTTAACATTACTCCATTAACCCATGCCAGCACGAAATTTGGAATATCGTTAAACTTCGAATTTTTACTGATTTGCGTAATTATTATTGGTTTTTGAATTTTAAATTTTACTGGGGCCTCCCGTGATGGGGCGTACGCGAGAGGCGATCTTCGTTTAAATGCGGCTGGTAACGAGTGCTCTGTCCTCGTCTATCGTCATTACCTCGGTATTTGTTATCATATCTTGGCTTTCCTCTTCCTGAATACTTACTGTTACCATTTCCTCGGTACCTGTTATTGCTGCTGTTAAATGTCTTTTCTCGACAACCCATTGCTATATGACCATATTTACCGCAACGAGAACACGAATCTCGATTTCGGCAGTCCCTTTGTATATAGCCCGTGCTCCCACAAATGAAGCATTTTTTATTATTTTGACTCCGTGGATTTTCATACTTCTGTACCACGGCGCCAATTTCTAAATTTGACAATCTTTCTCTTAATAGTTCAGCTTCTTCTCTTTCTGCTAAATCTACCGCTTGTTCCAACGTCAAATCTTCTTTCAAATTTAGCACTGCTCTTATAGCTCTCTTAAGTTCTGGCTTAAGGCCTGTTTTGAATGTGTAGATGCATAATTTGTTGGCAAAAACTGAATTAACTCCTTCTTCTTTTTGCAATTCTACTTTTAATGCATTTATTCTATTACAAAAATTTTGTACACTTTCATCGATATTCTGTCTACAATTTGTTAAGTCACTGTATATTTGTCCTGGTATTCTTTTCTTTGAAAATCTGTTTAGTAACGTTTCCGAAAATTTTTTATATGTTATTTTTTTACATGCAAATCCGTCGTGTATGCATAAAATTTCAATGCCTCGCCACATAATTTAGTTCTCAGTAGATTTACCACGTCGTCGTCCTCCCAGCCTTCTATGTCCGATCTGATTTTTAGTCTTTGAAAATATTCGACGGCATTTTGTCCGTCGAATTTCTCAATTGCATTTGCAGTTATCACGTCTATCTTGGCCATATTGAAATTTTTTTTGATAGTTTACTTTATAACTAAATTAGTCTCCGCGATTAGTTAGATATACTAACTAGTCTAAACCGGCTAGAAATCCCAAAAACCGCTGCCACCAATATGTAACACCCTAATTTGGGGTTACAATAATAATAGGTTCTTGCCAGTTGGAGACGTAATCTAATTATGAAAGTACTTACCTTGGTTACTGGGTTTGACACACTCACTTTTACACCAAAGAAACTCGTTAGGTTAAACTCAATATATATTATATTAACGATCGATACATTCGTGTGATGTTACTTAGGGACTAACTAATCTTAATCCTACTGACACTATTTATATTATATATAAGTGTAAATCAGCAAAAAGTAGTAGGTCACAATTACTTCATATTAATGGCAACCAGTGCATTTGTTACTGTGTCAGCGCTTACTAGAATGTGCTGATTTATACTTGTTACAGTACAAGTTATTTTAACCTGTGGAATAAATACCGGTTAAGATTTTAACTTCATGTTTCCTAACTTAACCTAATCTAAAAAATCTGACGTGGCCATCACACAACCTTCCGCCATATCTAGACTTTAAACAGAAATGTATACGTACAAGCCGATGCCCATTTAAAATATACAAATAAAAATCTAAAATATTCAAACACAGAAATTTGCATCACCTGAATAAAAAGATTCATTCACAGGAAAACTCTGCTGTGTTGAAGCCATCCTCCGTTCAATTACTACATTTAATATCTTACTTAGGACTTATATAGCGCTAGTATGCCAACTTGTCACCCGTCTCACCTGTCAATATTTTTACGCAGAAACAAAAATCAACCGATCATGGATTACAAGATATCAACGTTTTATTTGATAAATTTATTTTTTAAATTTTACTGCAGTTCTTTAATGCTACCAGATAAAGACAATTTTTTTATAACGTAAGTTGCAAATAACTTTTCCTCTTATTCTTATTACAAATAAATACTATATTTTTCCAAATTTATATACAATTTTGACAATTAACCTTTTCAATCTTCAAAAAATATCACTTCCGATGAAGATATTTGTACCAAAATCTAGGGAGCTCTTCCAATTTATATACAAATGTTAAATACCAAATATCAAAATTTTCGGGTAATTCGTATTTGAGTTATGCGACTAACACCCCTTGACCACACACACACACACACACATACACACAGACATCATCGTGAAACTATCAAAAATGAGTTGTAAGGACCCTAATTCGTGCTCATCCACTAAAAATTCACCACCCGATTTTTTGCATGATTCCAATACCTTCCTTTACAGGTAAGCGGAAGGTAAAAATCTAAAATATTCAAACACAGAAATTAGTATCACCTGAATCAAAAGATTCATTCACACGAAAACTCTTCTGTGTTGAAGCAATCCTACGTTCAGTTAGGAACTACATTTAATAGCTTAATTATGACTTATATAGCGCTAGTATGCCAACTTGTCACCCGTCTCATCATGGTCTTATCTGTCAATATTTTTTATGCAAAAACAAAAATCAACCGAACATGGATTACAAGATTTCAATGTTTTATTTGATAAATTTATTTTTTAAATTTTACTGCAGTTCTTTAATGCTACCAGATAAAGACAATTTTTTTATAACGTGGATTGCAAATAACTTTTCCTCTTATTCTTATTACAAATAAATACTATATTTATCAAAATTTATAGAAATTTTTTACACTTAATCTTTTCAATCTTCAAAAAATATCACTTCCGGTGAAGATATTTGTACCAAAATCTAATGAGCTCTTCCTATTCGTATACAATTGTAAAATAACAAATATCAAAATTTGTGGGTAATTCGTATTTGAGTTATCCAACAGACGGCATCGGCCCGGACCACACACATACACACACACGCACACACACACACATACATACAGACATCACCGGGAAACTATCAAAAATGAGTTGTAAGGACCCTAATTCGTGCTCATCCACTAAAAACTCACTACCCGATTTTTTGCATGATTCCAATACCTTCCTTTACAGGTAAGCGGAAGGTAAAAATTGACAGCCAAAATGAATCCGTATAACATAAACGCATATAGCGATGACGAAGAGGTGCCTATAAGGGCACTAAGAATATTACGAGTAACGCTTAATAATTTTGAAAAGTATAGTGGAAATACATTTTTGTACTCATCACCTACTCGATGAATATATTTTGATTCATTATATGTTGTTGTTGAAGAAATTATAATTTTTATTTTGCCAACTGGATAAAAAAACAAGTTGAATTTTATCTCATCGAGTAAAGTATGTACAATGTGTCACAAATGTAAAATTTCATCTGGACTGATACACTAGTTTTTGAGAAAATGATGACAAAAAATAAAGTAAAATAGTTGTCTTGAGTAGCAAAATTTGTCGACAAATAGTTCTCCCTTTCTTACACAGATGTCCACCACATCGGATCGGTAATGCAGCACGGGCGGGCATGGACCGTGGCAAATTTGAAATGAATCAGAATATAACCACAGCTGTTTGTGTTATTCATATTTCTGAAATTTATTATTTTACAATTTTTACTTTAAAAACAATGTTTATTTATATAACAGAATATGTATAACACAAAATTCTGAAACTAATACAGAACAATATTAAAATATTTAGCGCTTTCATATAAGCAAATTTTTTAACTTCATCTGTATTAATTTTTGATACCGTATAGTTTTCAATCTGATAGCTATCCTTTTTGATAGTAGAATGCAAATAAGAATTAATCAATTTAAATTTGCTGAAGTAAGTGTCACTCTATATTTTTATTCAAAACTACTGCACATATCGATGGTAAAATATTATTTATTTTACTTTTATTTCAAAAAAAATCCAAGAAAACATAAACATACCTGAATTCAGATAAAGAAAAGCGTTGTTTCTGACATTTGGAAGCCTTATTGCGTTTACGACTTCGAGACGCGCGAATTTCACTTTTTTTACCCATAATGTAATTGTTCAAATATTGCACAAACACAAGTAAAATAAAATTGAAAATATTCTTTAATAAAAACCACACTCAATATTCACGTCTGCACTGTTAGGAGGCACAAAACAGATAGAATTTTGAATTTCTAATAAAATATAACACTGTTTATAATTAACGGTACCTACACATTGCTAGTTACGGAAGGGTTAATCTCCACCCGCTCCCTATTGGCTAATTATCTATGCAGGATGTCATTTGTATTGGTCCATTTTTATTTCTAAACAATACACCGAATATCGCATATTTCAATGTTTCTGAATTTGTTTTCATACTTTCAATAAACTTTTACCTCCCGCCTAATATTCCATAAGGGGAGGTTTTAGTACTAGGTAAGCAAGCGGGATGTCGTGTGCTAGTATTCGATCGTATAACACATAACGAAATAAATCATTCTTTATAATATTTACTTCATCAGGTGTCAAATTTTCTTCCTAAATACTAAATACCACTCGAGATGATTTTTTTAGAAAATTATTGTCGCCCACGGCATCTTATTACAATTTCACTCCACAAAACATCACAGATATTAGTTAGAGATCCCTTTAGATTTAAATCCATATAATCTTGTAGGAAATTTTCCGCCCTAACTAATGGTGCTAATAATTATTTAAATTTTTTTCGCTCATAGCAGCAATAAATGATTTAAAAAAAAGATTTTTACGTTTAATATATTTTTTCCGTTTACCTACTTATAACTTACTTTCTATACAACATAGCAAGCACCGAAATTCTTTTTACGTCACTCGGGGGAGGAAAGCAGTGTTTTCCTCTTGCTAATGGAGGGAGGGAAGCGAGTTTTCCCTCCCGCGCGGGAGAAAAGCAAGTTTTCCTCCCGGGCGGGAGGAACATACTGTTTCTTCCCGCTACTGGCGGGAGGAAAACACTGTTTTCCTCCCGCTTGCAAGAAAGGTGATTTCGAGACTTTATAAATTAAAAATTTAAGAAAAATACAAAAAATAACAAAAAATTCAAACAAAAATTTTTTTAATTCAAAAATTATTATATAAATCTTTTTTTTTTCTGAACAATGAACTGCATGTTCGGGCAGTTCGTAATTGTATTATTCATAGGGCTGGTGGTCTGAATGTTGCCTACCTGATATACAACTCTCGTGACGTAAAATATTGTGTGTCCCACGGGAGGGAAGGCTATTCCTCCCTTGGCCGGCGCCCTCGCTCGGACTCGCCTTTGGCTCGCCTTCGACTCGCACGCTTCCCTCCCTAGGTGCACAAAATACTATTGTGCTATATTCATGTACCTATCTATTCCTATCATGATGATGTCATAATAGTTATTTATGATATAAGTGTTAAAAGTGATATTTTATGAGTGAGTGGGGAAGTTTGCGATACTGTTGCCGTGTATACGACTAAATAATTTCTTAGAAAATATCACCTCTCGGGGTATTCCCCTTGTATATTTTGCATAAATTTCTGTTTACCAAATTAGTCGGTACTATGATATAATTGCTAAAATTCAAAACTAAACTAACTGCAATTACTGTAAGCCTCTTATAGTATTAAAGATGCAATTAACCCTAACAGGTAAACAGGTACAAAGTATTGTTGAAGTCACCATTGCATTGCATAAAAGTGCATGGCACTCAACCACTCAAGTTTACTCTTTATCATCATGTCGTTTGTTTATAATAAAAGCATAACACAAAAATTTTAATATTTATCTCACTCGATTATCTCATTTGTTATTAGAAATAATAAGAAATGGTAACCACAAACATTGCAGCGTCCAAAAAGTACTTCAAATCAAAACCGAATTCAATGCTATGCAAAAAATTCTGATCTGCTACTGTAGTAAAATTGCGAAAATTCTGCTTGAAAATATATTTCACTATATATTCCTTATTCAAAAGATTGAAAATAAAGTACTTTTTAACCGCTACAATATTATTTGAATTTATCATTTTTTTAAAATTCTAATAACAAATTACATAATCGATTGAGACAAATTTAGTAAACACCTGTATACGAAGAAAAATTATTTATATACAACTTATATATTGAAAGCCGATGTATATCTTTTAAAAAACTTTATTTAATCAGTTAGAAAATATATAAGTTTATTCGACTAATTCGTCTGAGAGTTACAACTAGAATGACATAAAATAATATAATATGTACCATGCAACGATTATCTTTTCTCTTAGAATTGTGATTAGTTTTTGAATAGTCAGCTTTTTATGGCTGATGCAATTTAGTGTTTTTATTATGAAATATTATGAAATTGGGGTGGTGTCCTTACATAACTCCTCCGCCCTTAAGAAGAAAGTTAACTTATAAAGTTAAATTTCTAAATTATATTTTCATTTAATTCAGCACAATTATTAGGATTATGTCGTGCTTCAGAGTTATTTCTTTTTCTTAGATAATCTTTACACTTACAAATGTTACATTTATATAACGTAATTACAAGTATAATAATGGTTAATATAACATAAATGATTATATAATGTATATAATTATTGGATACATTTGAATAAATTAAATCTAATTGAATACTACTGTCTTTAATAGTATTAAATCCAGTTAAATTCTTTATCTTATCTTCTAATCTTATAATTTGATTATGAGTAACATTATTTTTTAAATCTATTAGATCTATAAAATTGTTTATTAATTCTATTTGATTGTTCATTTTACAATTTTCAGTATAATAAATTCCTTTGATTTCCTGGATATTTATATCATTATTACAGATATACTTAACTTCTTTCTTATTTGGGAAAAATAAGTATTTTGTTTTCGAATTTTTAATTTCGATAATTGAATTAACATGGGAAATTTTGTTGTATTCACAAAATTGGAAATCTTTGTAACATATAACATTCTCTATACATTTGTTATATTCGGTAGTTTGTGACAGACAGTAATATTCTTTATGGTTTAATTGAGTACATTTATTAAGCAGTTTAACTTTACAATTATTCTTAGAATATAAACCATATATTACACTAATAGTTTCGTATGTGTCATGTATTTTCGTGGGTATGGAAGTGACTTGTATCAGTTCTTCAATGTGTGTGTTGGATGGGGTTTCTATTAATATTATCAAATTTGGACTATCATAAGAACAATACGTTTTCAAAATTTCATTATTTTGGATATTATTTATAATTATAGAGCGCAAATATTTATCTTCTATTTTATCAAATTCTGCCAGGATTTGTTCATGATTAATCACGCCGAAATGGAGGGTGTTTAATTTGCAGAAGGTTAACGTTTCTTCTAATTGAATGATTGAAATATATAAATTTTGCCCAACTTATAAAAACGTATAAATTCGTTTATTAAATTTTGAACTTTTATAATATCTATTTCATCTATTATTTTGCCAATTTCTTTTTGGATAGTATTTAATTTTTCGTTTAATATATTATTATTTTTATTAATATCGTTTATCTTTTCATTAAATTGTGCAGTGATATTATTATTAATTTTTATTATAGTATTAACTTTATTAGAAATTATTTTCTGATTATTGTTTATATTCTCAATTATTTTATCATATCGCTCTTTGTCAGCAGAATCGAGATTTCCGGTTATGCTTTTAATTATTGCGCCTAAACCATCTAATCCGCGTTTTGTCCTTTTCATGTTTAATAAATCAATTTTTACTTTTATTCGATTCATTAGTGCATTTAGAATATTTTTATTATTTATTATGTTGTTTTTGAAATCGTAGTTTTCCAACTTTTGGTCTAATATTTTTATATTACTTTCTAATATACTTTTTTGTTCGAATAGTCCTTGGAGGGATATTTTAAGAGGGATAATTTGTGTGTTTACCTGTATGTGCACATTTCCTAAAGGAAGTATATTGATTCCGGTGTTTCTTTCATCGGGAATGATTTGCGTTATTCCGAATGGAATTATTCTGTAACAATACGAGGTTTTTTCAATTGAGTTAGTTTATGTGTTTTATTCTGATCATCTAATATTTGACCTCTTTCGTTAATTACTTGAGTAACATTAACTTTTCTAAATTTTGGTTTTTCTATTTTCCCTGAATTTCTTTTATGTATTTTAACATGAGCTTGTTCTGGTATTTGGAATTTTTGTTCTTGGGGTTTTGCATATTTTAATTTACTCGTCTCATTATTTCTTTTGACTTGGTTGTTAATTTCTCTGAGGGTCTCTACATGTTTGTTCAGGTATTCTTCAACTAGTATTTCTTCCGGTTTTAAGTTAGATTCGAAATTTTGACCAAAAATAATTTCTGAGGGTGTTCTTTTTGTTATAGAATGAATACTGTTGTTATATGCTAATAATGCGTAGTTGAGTCTTTCCTTTAATTTTAGGATTTTGATAAGGGGATTTTGATTTAGGATTCTCATGTGTTCGATTAATGATGAATGAAACCTTTCAACGATTCCATTACTATTTGGATTGTCGATTGATATATAATGAATATCGATTTTTCTTAGTGCTAAATAATTTTGAATAATTTTGTTATTAAACTCTAATCCGTTATCAGATACTATTTCTTTCGGAGTCATATAGTGTACAAAATATTTAATTAATTTGTTTAATACTGTTACTGCGTTTTTATCTTTGATTACGTATGCGATAGCATATTTGGAGAATGAGTCTACTATAGTGAGAATTTTTACTGATTCTAAAGATAATATATCGATATGAATTTTTTCAAAAGGTTTTTCAGCTGTTGGTGTTAAGGGGCTTTTATCACAGTAAAAAAGTATTTAACAAATTACTCCCAACCTATTAATCCTATAAATCTTAAAAAAATACCATATAAAGATAAAGGCAGTAAAAATCTAGCTACGTTGTCGAATTTTTTAAATTGTTATTATTATTATTTATAAACAATTAAATAACAATAATTCTGAGAAAAACTCTTCGTAAGTTTGATTGCATTGTAAATTTAAATGTTTATATCACATTATTATATAAAATTTTCAAATAGTATTCGAGTAATTTGTTAAATAAATTTAAAAATTATATACGCGCTAGCCAATCAAATTGAGTATTTTCTAAACAAAAATGGAGCGAAACATAGTAATTAGATAAATAGAGACAACATGTGCTCATAAAACATAGGCTGTCAGCGCGGATACCTGAAATAACGTAGATTTGTGATCTAGCAGCGCAGAGCGATAAAAACCCCTTAATATAGGTGGAATTTGAATTGGATTTCTTTCGTATTTTGTTTTTAAGCATGTATTACATTTATTAATATAGTTCTGTATATCTTTCAGCATATTTGGCCAATAGTATGATTGTTTTAATTTATTATAAGTTTCTATTATTCCCCTGTGGTTTATCTTGCCTTCATGATAATTTTGTATTATTAGTTGTTGGTCATCTTTTATTTCTATATCATTTACTAAATTTTTACAGCTAACAAGTTTATAACTTCCTGGATCAAAATAAATTTGTAAAACAGCATTGAAATTTAATTTAAATGAGTCTGGTATTATGCAATAATAGGTTATACCTGGTTGTAAATAATCTTTTATGAAATTCATGATAGTTTTATTACTGTCTATTTTATTTAGATAGAAATAAATTCGTTGAATCTTATTGTCAAATAATTTATTAATTTTGATTTCATTTTTGGTATTAGTTTCTTTTACAATAATTTGGTTTTTATTAGTGTTAACTGAAGTGTCTAAATATGTTAATCCGTTTATAGGGTTTTCGTCATCTGAGTGAGCTGTGATCGTTGTTTCACTCCCGGTTTCTACAATTATTGAATCGTTGTCAGAATTTATATTTAGTTCTAATTCTTTTGGTTCATTATAGACATTGAATATAATTGAACTATTGCCAAAAACTTTCTCTATTAATTTTTCTATATTTTTCCACGATTTCTTATCTAGTCCAGAGCATATGCGAGGTAAATCTAGTTGTTCGATATCATTCTGAATACAATATTCTAATAATTTTTTAAGACATTTTTCTATGTCTGGGTAAGTTGGTTTCTCTGGATACAATTTTTTCGTGATTAAATGCAAGATTAATCGTGGTTCTTTTTGAATATAAATTTTGTTATCTAAATTATATAATTTATTGATAGGATATTTTTCTTTTACTTGTTGTGCGAATCCTGCACCTAATTTTAAATCTTCTGAAATAGCATGTACTAGAGGATTATTAGATTCAAATATGTCGGAGTCGTGATATTTTATCTCAAATTTTGGTTTTATCCGTGACAATGCGTCCGCGACATAGTTCTGGCATCCTTTTTTATACTCTATTGTATAATTATATTCTTGGAGTTTTAACTTCCAACGTATTAATTTTTGGTTTGGTTCCTTTAGAGAATTTAGCCAAACAAGAGGACGATGGTCTGTTATAATTTTGAACTTGTTACCTAACAAATAATTTCGAAATTGTTTAGTTGCCCAAACTATGCTTAGTAGTTCTTTTTCGATTGTACTGTAATTTATTTCGTGATCGTTTAGAGTACGTGAAATGTACGCTATAGGTAAGTCTTTGTTATTTTTCTGTCTTTGTGATAGTACTGCCCCAAGTGCATAATTACTCGCATCGGTGGTAAGGATAAAATCTTGAGAAAAATCTGGATACTGTAATATTGGGTTATTAGATAGAAGAGATTTACATTTCTCGAAACAGTCAATATAATCTTTATCATTAATATCAATTTTGTGATTTTTCTTTAGGCAGTTAGTGAAAGGTTTTGTAATTTTTGCAAAATTGTCTATGAATCTGCGATAATATCCAAGTAATCCTAGGAATGATTTTATCTCTTTTTTGCTTTTAGGAATACTAAATTTTTTGATTGCTTGAATTTTATCGGGATTAGGTTTAACTCCGTCTGTTGTTATAATGTGTCCAAGGTAGGCAACTTCTTTCCGAAGGAATTCGCATTTATTAATTTGGATTTTGAGATTTGCTTCTCTTAATCGTTGGAATACCGTTTCAATGTTTTGTAGGTGTTCTTGTAAAGATGTACCAAGAATCACAATATCATCTATGTATACAAAACAAATTTTGTTAACAAGATCTTTTAATACGGAATTCATAAGTCGTTGAAATGTCGCCGGTGCGTTTTTTAATCCGTACGGCATACGTAAGAATTCATAATGTCCAAAATCGGTGGAAAACGCTGTTTTTGGAATGTCTTCCGCGTTTACTTCAATCTGATGAAAGCCCGAGATTAAATCAATTATTGTAAAATAATTTGATTTACCTAGTTTATCTAATATGTCCGTTATATCGGGTATCGGAAACTTTTAATCTATTGTTTTCTCATTTAATTTCCTTAGATCGATTACAATTCGAAATTTTTCTTCTCCGTTATTATCTAATTTTTTCGGTACTACCCAAATGGGTGACGACCATGGAGAGTACGAGTGTTGGATTATATTGTCATTTAACATTTGATTTACTTGTCTTTGCACTTCTTCTCGATATATTGCTGGGTATTTGTATTGTTTAGAATATATGGGAATATTATCTGTAGTTTTAATGTGATGTTTTATTTTATTTGTAAAAGTTAATTTTTGCTTTTCATGAGCGATAATATCTTTATTTTTATTTATTACTTTAGTAATTGCATCTTTTTCTTCATAGTTTAAATGATCATCGCGAATTTTGAAGTTATTAGATTCTATATTAAAATTTGTATTATCGTCTTGGTTTAAGTATTGGAATTTATAATTGAATTTATTTAAAAATGTAACTTCTCCTTTTATAAAATTAAATTTTGTTTTCAATAACAATATTCCTGGAACTCCTAATAATATATCGAAGTCTTTATGAAATTCATAAATGTAAGTTTTTATATGATGGTTTTTATACTTAAAAAAGGTAAACTCTTTTCCTGACGATTTACCATTACAAGTATGGATAGTGAAAAATTCTGGGAATTTTGTAGTATCAGGACTTAGCATTTTTGGATGTATATAATTTTGTGTCGAACCAGTATCTAATAAAATTTTGTATTGTCCAATTTTAATAAAGGGTAATTTACTAAAATTGTTTGTTAAGGTTTCGATATGAGTAACTCGACTTCGGGAAAATTTATGTTTTCTGCATTGTCAATGTCAGTTTCTTGTGAAGTAAGGTTTTCATTTTGTAAATCAAAATTTTGTTCATCGTTTGAATAATAATTTTCAATTTGATATTCGCTGTCTTCAGTATTTAAATTTTGATTAAATAGTTCTTCAGGATTGAAACTACTAACGTTGTTTAATTGATTGAAGTTTGGTCTTGCTGTTGCTACAGTTTGACGAGTTTGTGTACTCATAGGTGTTGGATTTCTAAACTGGGCATTTCGGATGTTTTCCCTTGGAGCGAACTGTCTTTGTTGGGATTGAGATTGTATTCTTGGAATATGTGATTGTGATTGTGCAGGAAATTTATACATTGGAGATTGGAATTGTTTTGGTGCATTGAACTGAATTTGATTTTTAGGTGGTTGTCTTTGAGTTTGGTGGTGAAATTGTGATTGTGTTGCTTTCTGTTGGTTGTGTATATATTGTAAATCATTTGTTAACAAATTTTGGATTTCGCTTAATTTTTTAGGGTTCCTAGCAGCTAACTGGCTTCGGAATGGTTCTTTGCAATTATTGATGAAAGTTTGTACAAAGTACTGTACAGAATTGTCTATTATAATTTTGCTGACATTAGCGGCATGTTTGCATTCTAATTTTGATTTATAAATTAGGAATAAATCTTGAAATTTTGTGAAGTATTCTAAAATTGTTTCTTTTACTTGTTTGTAATGCGTTAATTCATACATTAACGTATGCTCGGATCTAGTGTCTGCAAAATTTACTTGTAGATTTACTTTGAGTTCAGCCCATGTATTTATGGAACTTAGGTTTAAATTTTGTGCGGCTTGGCCACGTACTTTATTCTTAATTGTCATTAAAACAATTTTTTTAGTAATTTGGGATGGATTGGTTTGATTGATCAATGATGTCATATCATCGATCGTAGTAATGAAGTTTGAGAGACTTTTGACGTCGCCATCAAAAGTAGGTGCTAATTCTAGCATTTTTAGTATCTCTTTGTTTAAGTTTTGGAAAATGTTGGCGGGTACTTGCGCCTGTTCAACCATTTTGCTTATTCTTAGTTTGATAAATTTGTTGATTAATGAATCCAGTTGGATTTTTCAAGGAGTACAATTATAAGAATTATAATATAGTTATGACTTACAGTAGTAGAATCACTGTAGTTAACATTTCACTTTTCACTTTTCTTCGTTGGCCTTGACTGCAACTGATGTTCGTTCAGATCAGTGGCGGATTTAGGCTTGCTGCCGCCCTAGGCCCGGTTTGATACGCCGCCCTTTTTGATGAAATGAATTTCATTAATTTTCATCGTATATAATTATTTTAATATAACTTTATTTTATTAAAATATAATTTTTAAATATAACAAATAAACATTACAGAAAAATAAGAAATAAACTTTATACAAATAAATAATAAACATTTTTTTTTTAATACCTAATTAATCAATTTTAAAATTTCTTTTGCCTGGCTTTGGTCCGCGCAAAAACGTCGATTATATCGTCATAATCAATTTCTTGCACTAGTTGAACTTCAATAGATAGTAATGCAAGAGCATTAAGTCTATCTTGGCCCATACTTACGCGTAAATAGGTTTTTTCAAAGTGGAAAAAGATCTTTCTCCTGAACAATTTGAAGCCGGAATACTCAAAAACATACGTACAGCAACAGCAATGTCCACATTATGAAAAAAAATTTATAAAAACTTATCTCAGTCAATTTTTAAAATGGGTTGTCTTAACTACTTTTTTCGCCTCTAAAATTTTGGCGCCCCTCAAATTTTGGCGCCCTAGGCCCGGGCCTCACGGGCCTAGGCGGAAATCCAGCACTGGTTCAGATGAGTCGTTGGTGGGTTGAGTTGGGCTGGAACGTGTTGACCACAATTTTCGCTTGTAGGACGACAGGAACAGCTCGAACTCGTGATTCTAGCAGCTCAGGAACTCGTCGAGTTGATGATGTATATTTTTGGAAAATCGGAGCTCTGACTATTGCGACGGCTCGATTTTCTGATACACTCTGGTAGATACACTGACTTTTTGTTCGGATCGCCGACTTTAACGTTTAAAAACGACGCACGTAGATTTCAAGTCGAAAATTGGTGATTTTCGTGAAATTACGGCTTTTGGCAATCCTACCGACTGCGCCACTTATATATTGAAAGCCGATGTATATCTTTTAAAAAACTTTAATCAGTTAGAAAATATATAAGTTTATTCGACTAATTCGTCTGAGAGTTACAACTAGAATGACATAAAATAATATAATATGTACCATGCAACGATTATCTTTTCTCTTAGAATTGTGATTAGTTTTTGAATAGTCAGCTTTTTATGGCTGATGCAATTTAGTGTTTTTATTATGAAATATTATGAAATTGGGGTGGTGTCCTTACATAACTTACATTTACATTAAAATGTTATTTGTTTATAATCATTATTTTGTTATAATTCAACTTAAAAATTACGTGAATGGTTAAACTGTAAAAGTTAGCTGTCTCCTCATTTCGGCAAAATTTCTTCACACAGTTCAACCAGTCGAACAGATCAGAGATCAGGTAGTGAGATAAGCAAAATAACGGTATGTTTACTATGAATCACCTCCCCTAGTCATGCAGTGCTATGGTGCAGTGTTCGAGTGTTAGGCCATCTATTAGGACTATTTGTATCTTTTTGGAAGTAGTTCTACGTAAGACCGGTACAAATCAATTGGCGCTGACAGGAAAACGTACTCTTAAACACGCAATTGACAATCGGAAATGTCAATTTCCCAGTGCAGTCAATCAGGAAAAATGCAGAAAACACTGGCTTTTCTAGACATTTCAGAGTAAAATCATCTTAACAATAATAAAATTTAGTTTACAAAGTGTTACTTCCGGGAATTCAAATTAGTGAAGATCACCGAAAACCGCCAATATTTAAAAATAAAACTTGTGTGCAGCGCGCCATCTGTCGGTAGTAGTGAGTACAAAAAGCATCGTAACCTCAAATTTAATGACAAGACTACAACTACAACTTGAATGTATTTGATTATAGTTTTATTCGTTACAAAAAACATTGTACAAACCTCTGGCGGGAAGACCCATCCCAGCATTCGCGTAAATGAAACCCAATTTATTGTGTTATTATTGTTATTTGTAAAACAAAGTTATATAAATTCAAATGAAGCAATTAATATAAAAATATAGATGATAAAAATGATTAGTAAGTGTTCTAATTTATTGTATAAATTATTAATTTTTTCATTATTGAAGAAAGAATTTTATTGTAAACATTGTTACTGACTACAATTTGATTTGTTTAAATGCGATTGGAAGGGATATTTTATTGGTTGAAAAGTGACGTTTACCTAGCTGGAAAACGCTCACTTCCCCGCTAGCCGGGAAGTTTTTTCCGGCTAGCTGGGAAGTAAAGTAAACAATGACTCGCTTCCCAACTGTTTAGAAGGTTGGAAACGCACATATTACCAACCGATTGTGAATAATAGTATATTATTCACAATCCAATTGTTATTGATATGCCCGTTTTAAATATTCATTTTATTCATATTTTATGACAGTTTTATTATAATTTGATTTGATACTTCAACATAGAGATCTATGAAAAAGTTGCTAGGGTTGCCAGGTAACTTGAAAAAATGTTTATTGATTCTGTCAATAATTAGTTTCTTGCTGATTTTTATCGAGATCGAGCATATTATTTATCATGTTGCCTGATAGTGAAGACGAAAATATTCCTTTAGAACTGCGAGAAGCTGCAAAAAAAGCTTCTGAGGGTTTGCTTCCAGAAAAAAGCAAATTTAGGTATGAGAAGACGTATGATATGTATCGCAATTGGTGTGTTTCGAAAGGTATTGAAATTACTAACTGCGAAACGGTTTTTCTTGCATTTTTTGGTGAAATTGCTACAGAAAAAAATCTGCTGTGTCCACCACAGTACTTCCCCGATTATAAGTTTTAATAACTTACTTTCGTAACGCCGTTAATTTTATGCTTTATTCTGCAAAATTTAAATAAATTTATCATTTTTCCCCAAACTATTTAAGTTGATACCAACTTCGGCATAATTTAAATACCATAAAAAATCTGATACTTATTCACTAAAAACTCACACTCGAAAATTTTAACCCGTCACAATACCTTATAGCCTTATAGAATATAATGCGGAAAGTAAAAACAACTGACCATTGTTTAAATGTTGTTATTGATTCTTCGACTAATATTTTTTTCCAAAAAACTTTAATTTGATAATACACTTGCACAAATTTGAATAATTTTTTGAGAAACAATAATTTTGATTATCGCATAAATGTCATTTTTTACATTTTTACTAAACTTATCTCCCCGAGAGCTTTAAATTGACACCAAACTCGGTATAATTTGAATAATGTATGATAAAAAAATTGACGATCAGTTAAAGCTTTAATTTGATACCACACACGATAGTATTTTAATAAAAATAAAATAAGATATGTTTATAAAGTTGGTATAAAAATAAATGAATAAATGAAAAAAAAATTTGAGTAATTTTTTGAGAAACAATTGAAAATCGTATTAATGTTATTTTTTACATTTTTAAAAAACTTATCTCCCTGAGCGATTCAAATTGACACCAAATAGAAGGCTCATGTTAACGGCAAATACACAAAAATCAGATTAAACTGTCATGATCTTAGCTACAAGTCATATTGTGACGTCATTGTTATGACGTCATTCAGTGTCACGAAGTTAGATATTTTGTACTGTTTTTCCTGTAAACAAAGTGAATTCCATTCATTCTTCTTCTGACAGATAATTTGATAACCTCCAATCTAACCTCAAATTTAAGTAATATTCATTCAATTGAGTGCATATACTGCAATATTCTAATAAATTTATTCATAAATTAATATTATACGTTAATTTAGATCATTCGAAGGTTATATTTCATCAGCACAGCAATGCTTTGTTTAAAGACGAATTCATTACATATTTTTATAGAAATTTAAATGTAGGATATATTTTTTTCATAAAACATAAAAATTATGTCTTTATTAATAACAAGATATTCCTTTTAGGTTGATGTACGAGGTCTGTTAAAAAAATACGCGGACTGTTTGAATTGCGCGGATCCAGTTGGATCCAGAGAAATCCGCTTGGAGTCGCTAGATTTGTACAGATCTGCTGATGATAACGCCGTTTCCCTATTGCATATATCTTCATTTGTTGATTAGCAACGTGGTTTTTAGTGAAGTGATATTTTTTCGTTTGGCGGATTTCAGAAAGAATGAGCAACGACTTGCTGCGAATTTTTGTGTCAAACTTAGAAAATCTGCGACTGAAACATTTGCTATGCTCAACACGGATTACGGTGATGTTGCTATGAAACTTACGGCATATTTCAAGTGACATGAACGTTTTAAAGGTGGTCGACAGTCGATTGAAGACGATGATCCAATGTCAAGATGATGCTGCCAGTTTTCTTTGACGCTAAGGGTGTTGTTCACCCCAAGGCTTCACAGTGAACGAAACTTACTACATTGAAGTTTTGAAACATCTGAGGGACGCCATCCGTCGCAATAGGCCAGAAATCTGGAGGAGTGTCGACTGGTTTTTCCATCACAACGCTCCAGCCCATTTAGCCCTCAGAACTCGTGATTTTTTGGCCAAACAATCGATCACTGTTCTTCAGCACCCACCAAATTCATAAACAAATGGACAAAAGACGGTGTTGTATTTGTGTTGTTCGTTAACTTTATTATTAATTAGTTTTAATATGAATACACAAATAAAAGAAGATACTTTTATAGTAAACGTTTATTATCCTATTCAGTTACAAAGTCTACCTTTAGATTGTGCTGCCATCTTACAGCAGTTACCTTTACTTACAACATCTCCCTCTTTTACAAGGAAATCAAAGTGAACAATACAAAACAGTTATTTTATCTTTTGTACATACATAATATAATCATCAAATTTCTTTGGTTTTATTACGGCTCTACCTGCTCTAGTTACATAATTCGTTACATTCTTATTCTTAGAATCAGTATCAGATCCTATTAAGGGCATTGATGTCACAACATTTTCCATTGGTAGCTCATTTTCAAAACTATCAGATTCTCTAAAATTTGGAGCGTTAAATGATTTTCTGATATGTTGTTTATTTCTCCTTAATAGCTGTTGATTCTGATCCTGTACAATATACGATCGTGGTGTACAATGTTTTCTACAACTCTTGCAGGTTCCCATACACTATTATTGTCTTTTTTTATAACAATATTTTCATTTGGCTTAAATTCTGATCTAATTTGAACTTTATTGTCATGATAATTTTTAGTTTTTTCCTGTTTTTCTAGTAGCTTAGTTCTAAAATTAATTGGTACTTTTGGTTTTAACAGTCTTTTACTAATCGGTATTTTTGTTCTCAATTTTCGGCTCATTAACACTTCTGCTGGTGATACATTTGTACTACCTACTGGCATATTTCTATATTCTAAAAGTGCTACATACATCTCTTTACTTTCCTCTTTACATTTTTTTAAAATTCGTTTTGCCGTTTGTACAGCTCTTTCTGCCAGCCCATTATGCCCTGTTCACACGTTGCTACTTTGAAGACACATTCGTGCTACTGTAGCAAGAAAAATTCTGAGTCGCTTGTCAAATAGCAGCGCTGCTAATTTGTAGCATCAAAGTATCAAGAACTACTCGTTGATAATTTCACATCGTTGATCGTTGTGTGTGTAGATAGCGATTTTTTGCGGTAATTGTTTCGATTTGAATTTCTTTTCATGCTAAAGTAGCACGTATGCGTCTTCAAAGTAGCAACGTGTGAACAGGGCATTAGATCTAGGATATTTAGGACTGCTAGTTATTATATCAATGTCCCAGTGTTTTGCAAAATTTTTACACTCTAATGAAAAAAATGGCATATTATCTGCAATAATGGTTTTCGGTATTCCGTGTGTCGCAAATAATTTTTTAAGATTTTTAATTACTTCATATGATTGTTTATTAGCTAAAGGAATGATCTCTAGCCATTTAGATAAGTAATCCATGACTGCTAAATAAGATTTACCTGCAAAGTCTAAAATATCCATACCTATTTTCTCCAATGGTAAACTTGGTATTTTGTGTGTAATTAACGGTTCTCTAATATTATTATTTCTATATTTTTCACAAATTGCACATTTGCTAATAATGTTTTCTATTTCATTACTCATTCCCGGCCAATATAAAACTTGTCTCGCTCTAGCTTTAGTTTTCTCTATCCCGAAATGTGATTCATGTAAAAGATTTAACATACTTTTTCTAAGACTGTGCGGAACTATGACTCTATCTTCTAGAAATACTAAATTATTTTCAACAGTAATGTTGTGTCTAAATTTAAAATAAAACTTTACACAATCTGGTACACTTTCTTTATCAACTGGCCATCCTCTTTTATTAAATTCAATCAACTTTTTTAGTGTCTCGTCTTTTCCTGTTTCAGTTTGAAATTCATTTTTTCTACTTTCAGTCATTTGTAAATGTCTACTAAGTGTGTGCACTACTTCTACCATTTCTTTATCATCTCCTTCGTTTTCATTTAAATAGGATCTCGATAATAAATCTGCTATGTGCATAAACTTTCCGGGTAAAAATTTTACATTAAGAGTATACTTTAAAAGCTTTAACCGCATTCTTTGTAATCTATTTGACATAATATTAGCTACATTTTTATTCATGATCGCCACTAACGGTTTGTGATCTGTTAATACTTCTGTTTCTTTCCCGTAAATATAATAATGATATTTTTTCGTTGAGAATACAATACTCAAGAGTTCTTTCTCTATTTGTGCATAGTTTTTCTCGCTATCTGTCAAACTCCTAGATGCATACGCAACTGGTTGACCTTCTTGTAACAAGCAACACCCTATGCCATCTTTTGAACTATCGCACTGAATCGTTATTTCTTTATTTTTATCAAAAGTTTTTAACACTGGTGCCTTGCTAACTAAGTCTTTTAACTTTTCTAATGATTTTTTATGAACTGGTAACCATGACCACTCTACTTTATCTTTTAAAAGCTCTCTTAAAGGTTCTGTTACAGTTGCCATATTTGGTATAAATGATCTAAGAAAATTAAACATGCCTAGCACTTTTTGCAGTTCTTTTTTGTTACACGGATCTTTTATAGCTGTTATCGCTCTAACCCTTTCTTCATCTATTTTTATACCTTGACTATTAAATTTATATCCTAAATACTTAACTTCACTAACCTTGTATTGAATTTTCTTAGGATTAAATTTAACATTTAATTCTCTTGCTCTTTCTACTACTTTACTTAAAGTAGTTCGGTCGTCGTTGACGCTAGTCAAAATCAGTCCGTTTTTTGTTGTCAATTTATGAAGTGAAATTCGACTGTAACGGTTTTTAATATTTTATTATGAATTTTTATGCATCTGGTTCTCAAACAAATAGTCGTATTTTACAAATCTTGTAATTTCATTCGCAACTTGACTAGTCAATCACCCGGTGTCATAACTCGGGCCAGGTTATGGCGTCGACACAGTTGGCAGCATTGTCCGAGGCATTCAAATGTTTGAAGCTATGTTGTAAATGATAAATACGATAGTGTGTTTATAAAAACGAGTACTTGATAAATGACTTAAAATCATGAAAATCATTGATTTTTCAATCCAATCTGTTTCAAGAAATAAAAGGTTAACATTCAAATCTGCGCTTAAATTTCCCACGCTCCGCAGTTGGCAACCCTGCAGAACGTGACGCCCGATCGGGTTCCGCTTGGTCGTGATTTTGTCACATATTTTCCCATTTTTTGGGCTATTTACATCGGCAACGTAGAGTTTTGACTATGCAGAACGAAGCCTTAATATATTACCTTTTCCAATATCAATTTGCCACTATTTATTCAACGAACTTTTACGGCGCAATTTCAATTTTTCTTAACCAAAAGTGTCATTTTCCATAAGAGCCCATGTAAAAACAGTGAACTTCAAACTCATTTTTCTCAAAAACGAGTACCGCAAGGGCATGTTTTCTTGGCACTTTTGAAAATAATATTAAATTTTCTATTCAACCAGACCATTTTCAATACAAAATCAACAACTTCAATTGACGACCGAACTACTTTAAAATAAGGTCATGTTCAGTTTCGTTTTTAGCTGCTATTAATAAATCGTGATAGTAAATAAGCAATCCGTCTATATCTCCGAAATGTTTTTCATTACACTTCTGAAATAATTCTGGAGCACTACTTATTCCAAACGGAAGCCTATTAAATTTGTAACACCCAAATGGTGTATTAAAAATGCACAATTTACTGGATTCATTAGTTAGCTCTAAATGGTAAAACCCATTTTTTAAATCAAGTACCGAAAAAACACTCTTATTTGCTAACTTACTGCTTATTTCTTCCAAAGAAGGTATTAAATGATGCTCTCTTATAATAACTTTGTTCAAGTCATGTGGGTCTAAACAAATTCTTATTGTCTTATCAGGCTTTTCCACTATTACTAAATTACTTACCCAGCCATCTGGGTGTTCAACTACACTAATAATACCTTCTTTAGTTAGTTTATCTAATTCTACTTTTAATGTATCTTTCAAAGCTACAGGAACTCTTCTAGGAGGTTTAGCTATAGGCACTACATCCTCTTTTACTTTTAAGTTACATTTAAACTTATACTTTCCTGTACCTTTGAATAGATCTTGATTCTCTTCTAAAAATGTATCTATTTCATTTTTAGTAATATTATTAATTTCATTTCTCTTAACTAACCCTAAAGTTGTACAAGTTTGTAGTCCCAGTATAGGTTTTTCATCATTTGCCACAATAAATTCTACACTTTTCTTAACTACTATGTTACCTTTTTTCTTGATTTCACAGTTCAATTTTACTTCACCTAATGTTTTTACGAAAGCTCCTCCATAGGCCTTGAGTTGTACCCTGGTTGGCTTCACCTCTTGTTCCATACGTAGTAACCTTACTATGCTTTCAGGTATTACGTTGACCTCGGCGCCTGTATCGAGTTTGAAATTGACCATCTCTCCCTCTACGCTGATACTCTGGTTCCATTCTTTTTCTCTGCCTGCTATGACTGAATCTACAATGAAATGTTCACTATAATTAGTTTCTTCCTTAATGTCGTTACTAATTTGTTCACTGATTTGAACATGTTTGATTTTCTTCATTTTACACCCCACTGCGAAATGATTAGGCTTTCCACAGTTATGGCACTGCTTGCCATAAGCTGGACAACTTGCTCTTCCATGTTTGGTATTACATTTTTTGCAAACGTACTTCGGATCATTTGCACTTCCTTGTACTACTTGTTTCTTCACGTTGTTAAACTTATTTTCTTCTACTTTACGTGATTTGCCCACAGCATTTACTAGTTTATTCTCACTTGTTCTTAATGTTTCAGCTTGTGATTTTCCCATTTCAGAAGCTCTGCAATGATCTATCGCCTTTTTTAAAGAGAGTTCTGGTTCTCGCAATAACCTTTCTTGCACTGATTTATCTCTTATTCCCAGTACTATTCGGTCTCTTATTACGCTTTCTGTTTGATCCTCATAGTCACAAGATTTGATTAATTTTCTTAGATCTGTTAGGAAACTATCAAAACTTTCACCTTCTAACTGTGCTCGACTACCGAATTTGAATCTTTCTATTACTATGTTTTTTCTGGGATTTGTGTACTCTTCAAATTTCGCAAGAACTTTTGCATAATCTTTTTTATCATTTGCTGATAAATCAAATGTATTAAACAGTTCTACTGCTTCTTCTCCTATTATTGCTATTATGTTTAATAAAATCGCCACCTTTGTTTCTGAGTCTTTATTTACATGATTTGACGCTTTCATGTATATTTCGAAATTTTGCTTGAATTTTCTGAAATTATCACTAATGTTACCTTCAAGTCTTAACGTTGTTGGCGGTTTAAATTCCATTTTTCACTTTTTTCACACCTCGTGTTAAAGTTAGGTTCGGTTTTTAAATTTCTTCACTTATTACTTTAATTTACGACTTTTTATTAATTATTGCGTTTTACGGCTGCGCCATGTTGTATTTGTGTTGTTCGTTAACTTTATTATTAATTAGTTTTAATATTAATACACAAATAAAAGAAGATACTTTTATAGTAAACGTTTATTATCCTATTCAGTTACAAAGTCTATCTTTAGATTGTGCTGCCATCTTACAGCAGTTACCTTTACTTACAACAGACGGATTGATGTGTGCTATGAATAGAACAAAGATTTAAAAAATTAAAGATTAACTAAAAACCACTAAAAACTAATAAGTAATAACAAGAAAATTAAATATGACTAATTTAAATTAGAAAATTGTCACATAAATAAGGTCGGATATAATAGTGGCTCTATTAGCTAGAGTCATAATAATGTATTTTGTGTTTTATGATTTATTATTACATTAAAATATAAAATGATAATTAAAACATCTTATTTATCATTTTTCTCTCATGTCATAAATTAAATTGAAGAGGCAAGTGGATGAAGGTGCTAACTAAGAAAAACATAGTTTCGAAAAATATATTATATATTCAAGTATTTTATTACATAAGCATTTTTTATTGATTGCAAATACGAACCATGTTTTTCTTGTAACAGGTTCATAACTGAAATATAAAAGTTATAAAGGATTTTTTGTTATAAAATTGTTAATTTAGTTAGGATCAAGTGAAAAAAATAGGTAAAAATGAGACACTCTTAAATATGACATTTTCGTACACTTATATTAAAGTTAAATGCAGTTTTATGAAGCCTTATATTTTGACCTATCATTTAATAAAATTGTTATGTTTTTAAGTTATATAGTTTAGTAGAAAAAAAAAATCAGAAATGAAATACCACATTTTTACATGTAAAATGTCTCCGTACATATTTTACAACTCTTCCAATATCTACAATATGGATTATCTGATTGACGTAATATAAAAATCCGATGTGGCCAACACATGACCTCTCGCCATATATTCTACTATTTTACTAAGTGTGTATGAAGGTACTTACTCACAAATATACCATTATACTAGAAGGGAATTCGGGAATTGTAGTATTTATAATATTATTAAAGTTTATTATCACCTTATAAATACTAAATGACATTTCATATTTTCCATTTCAATTTGCCAAAAAGTCAAAAATTCATGACATTAACACTCAAATATTTTATTTTTTCTTTCCATAGGTAGGCAGATAAATCAAAATTGTAACAAATTTGTAGAATTTTTAACTTCTTGTAATTAGAAAATGGAATTCTGACTTAGGCTTGGTTCACATAGCTTATGTCATGTCATGTCTGTGTCATGTCAATATGTTGAGCACACGGTAAACTAATGAAGTGGTTCACATAGGGTATGTCTCGTATGTTATTTTTTTGACATAACATAACAGTTGATTTGAACTCAACTTTCACTGCTATATGTCTATGTCTATATCTGTCAAAATTACACATTTATTATTAATATAGATAAAAACTTACTAATAAGTTAAGAATAAAGCTTGTATGATAAAATAAAAGCAGATTATGAAGATAATAAAATAATAAAAGCAATAAAAAGTAAGTATAATTTAAAATATACCGTTCCCAATTTTATTAAAATGTTTCTTGTAAATTTACTAATACAAATTTATCTTATTTTCCATTAGTAAATGCCTGCGACTCCAAATTAATTTTCTCCGTTGTGATACTTTACACAAAATGTGTATATAATGACATGACACAGACATGACATGACATAAGCTATGTGACCAAGCCTGGAAATGTCTATGTCAATAGAAATAACATAACATAATGACATGACACAGACATGACATGACATAAGCTATGTGAACAAGGCTTTATGTGACCAAAATTTTGTTTTTCAACACATTATACTAGACGGGAATACAAAACAAAAGATACCAGTCTGTCAGTCGTACGTGGTCGGGTTGTCCCGGCAGACTAATTTTAAAATTTAAAATAAGCAGCCCGAAAGACTCATGTGACCAAAATTTTCTTTTTTATCCCATGATACTACAATAAAATACAAATTAAAAGATGCGAGTCTGTCACTCGTACGTGATCGGGTTGATCCGGCAGACGAATTTAAAAATTTAAAACTTGCGTCCCAAAATTTGACTTGTCACCAACATTTTTTTTCATCACATGATACTAGATAGAAATGCAAATCGAAAGACGTCACATATGTGTCAAATTCCGAGTCGTTAAATTTTAAATTTTCAAATTCATCTGCCGGAACAACCTGACCACGTACGCGTGGAAGACTGGTATCTTTTGATTTGTATTCCCATCAGTATAATGGGTTAAAAAAGCAAATTTTGGTCACATGAGTCAGAATTCCATCATTTACTTTTCTTTTTTAATGGACGTTATTTTCAATTCCACCCAGATCCAAATGGCAGACGTGCACTTTTTGGTTTAACCAAATGGGTAGATTATATAGTACATACTGAAAATTTTGGTCAAATGGGTCAGGGTTTTTGCAGCTGGCTCACGGATTATAACGAAATAACTACAAAATATGTTTTTATTTTTAGGTTAAGCAAATAGCTGTCACAATTCACTTTGTTTACACATTTTCCATCAAAATCTAGTTTACTTGTATCTAACTTCGTGACATTGAATGACGTCATAACAATGACGTCACGAATGTGACTTGTTGCTAAGATCATGACAATTTAATCTGATCAGAGTGATCCATTCCATGTTAACTAACTCCAAGTTTATGGATATTTCTCATTAGGTTGGTATGGTTTTTTCATAATCAGTTGTATTTTATACAGATGGCAACATTGAATGTTGACAGGTGATTGATTAAAACCTCACTATTTTTCATTGTATATGTAATTTCAAGTAGGAACAATAAAGTTATTTATTTTTATTGCGTAAGTACTGTACACAGAGAATAAATATGTACGTAGGGAAGTAATAATAAACAATAAATATAACTTATTTTTTATAGTAGCATGAATGAAAAGCAAAAAACTGGAAAAAGAAGAATTGGAAATTTTTCTTCGGAGGAAGAATATATTCTATGTAACAAAAAACTATTGTTGATTCCCTGACTTATCTGTTACATGTCGAATAACATCTTCAACCTCTTCAATGATGTTTTCAACAGTTCTTGTTGATAGACGAAACCTTTAAAAAAATTCTTTTCCACTATACTTTTCAAAATTATTAGGCGTTACTATTAATATTCTTAGTGCCCTTATAGGCACCTCTTCGTCATCGCTATATGCATTTATGTTATACGGATTCATTTTGTCTGTCAATTTTTTAGGTTAGGTTAGGTTAGTAAACACGAAGTTAAAATCTTAACCGGTATTTATTCCACAGGTTAAGATAACATGTACTTTAGCTTGATGTAGCTAACATGAAGTTAACTCCATGGAGTTGGTTAAATTGGGCCTATGTCTATACATTTAATGTTTATTTTTAAAACTAAAATATAATAGTAATAAAATAAGTTTACACGCAGGATGTATAAAAAACGAAAAAGAACATTTAATTTTTCACAAGCAGGTCTATTATCACCTATTATCCATTATAAGGAAATATAAAACCATTACTAAAAATTAAGAAGTGGACTTTTTTAAAGGTACATCCACACTATGCCGATCGGCAATGCCGATCGAGTGGGGACGGAACCGAGCAGTGGCGGTAAAGATCAAAGAAAAGCCGCGCGGCCCTAATGTGAATGTGGACGCTTTTGTTCGCAATCCCCGGTGGAATTTGGGTAGTTTCGCTCTAGATTGCGACATATTATTGTAGGAATTAGGAAATGTTGTTAGCTTCAATTACTTCAATTTTGTACATAACTAATTTTTGACAAGGGCTAACCATCTTTGAGATATGAGCTAAAAACTTTGACTTTATTCGTGGCCCCTTGACCCTCCTCATCATCTAGGTCCGGGAACTTTTAGTATGTTTACCTCCTAACTAGTTCAACACACCCCTAAAGTCAAAAATTAGGTACTCAGCATTTTTTTCTACGCCTAGACTCCCCCTTTTGAGCGTTCATTGCATCCAGACTGAAAGTGTAATGTGGACGTGTGCCGATTCTGGCATGGCCGATCGGCATACTGTGGAGTAATGTAGTCCTATAAAAAATGTTTTGGTAGGGAGATAGAAAAAAAGCGCCGCAGGTGAATTTTTTTTTGAGTTTAAGGTCAAAGGCTGCTTCATTAAAAATTAAGTTATACCACAGATCTGAGATCATCATCATCATTACATCATATTTTACCCTCTATCAAGTACAAAAATTAAAAAAAATAATAAATTTTAAAAAAATAATGAAATAAATGTTTTATTTTAGCATTTAGATAAGTACGTAGGTGGTGGTTTAATCCCTAAACCTCCCTGGCTACGCCAATGATTAGAACTATAAATTTCTGATATCCAGTACCTACATTAAAGATTCAGAATAAACCTTAAATACAGTTTCTTGCAAATCTCTACAGGGTGTAGAATTTTTTTCTGACCTATAGGAAATACAATGTTAAAATTTTAATTTTGCTTTAAGTTTTTCCCTATTTCTTTTAGAGCCAAACTGTAAATACAAAAGATGTTCAGGATTGATATAAAACGTTCCTGTCACAAGATAAACGTAAATTAAATTTCATAAATTTGAGCTGTTTACAGAGTGCCATGAAAAATAAAATGAATTAGTCAGATAAAAAAAAATAAACACTTCAATTAATTACGATAAAATGTACCTTAGGAAGAAAAGAAGGAAAATAAAATAATTATTAATTTATTTTTTTGATTAGTGAATCCTTCTTATGGTCCAATAAATCAATTAGAACAACTATTTCAAATCTGTCAACTGTCAGAGTGACGGAATAAATATTTTTGTTTTGTTTAATTTTACATGGCAGTCTGAAACTAGCCTAAATTGTTCATCTTTATTTCATGTTTAAATCGATTTGAACAAAAAATTTAAGCTTATTCGATGCAGTTTTTTATTCTTCTTTTGTATTTACGCTTTTGCTCTAAAGTGAATAGGTAAAGAGATACAGCAATATTTAAAAAATAACATTGAAATCCCTATACGCCACATTTCAATTCTAAACCCTGTATACCTATATTTAATAAGAAATAATAAATTTAGCCAACTTCGGGCAAGAAAAACATCTTTTTTTTTGATATGGGAGGGGAAATCTTCAATAGAGACCACGTTACGAGTAACGCGGTACTGTCAGATTTCTACTGACTAAAACCCCTCCCCCCTATGAACTACCAGCTCCCCGGGACGGCCATAAGCATTTCTTCAGGGCGCTGGCTTCAATCGGGCGCGTCTTATCCCTACTCTCCTCTCAGGAGCATGGAGCTCTGACGTTCCCTCTCCATCTTTTCTTTTTCCGCCATGATTTCTACTATCAAGGAGCTCACCCCCTTCCAGCCTTCCTCAGACTCCAGCATAGTCTGGACTATGTTGGAGTTGGTTAGCTCTATGCTATATTCTGCCCGTAAGACTTCCCGTTTCGTCTCCCATCTCCTACATCTTAGGAGCGTATGCTCTTGCTCCTCATCGCAGATGCGGCAAATATCTGTTTCCTCCTTCCCAATCCTCTTGAGGTACATTCCAAAACAACCGTGTCCAGTTAGGGCCTGTGTGATGTGGTAGTTTAGTTCGCCATGGGTTCTGTTCACCCATTCTCCCACGAGTGGTATCAGCTTTCTTGTCCAACTTCCCTTTTCACTGTTGTCCCACCGATGTTGCCACTCTGCCATGAGTTTTGCCTCTCTGTTCCTCTCTGATGGCTTTCTTATCCTTCCCTGGTTCCCCCTCCATATTCGCGGCCCTCTCTTTTGCCATCAAGTCAATGGGGGGTATTCCTGCCAGTACCAATATCGCGTCCTCGGATACTGTGCGGTATGCGCTAACGATTCTCAGTGCGGCCTTTTTCTGCACCCTGGCCATCTCCTTCCTTGCAATCCCTTTCTCTAGCGCTTTGACCCATATTGGTGCTGCATAGAGTAGGATCGAATGCACGACACTGCACAGTATCCTTCTCCTACTGGCTTTGGGCCCCCTCACGTTCGGCATTATCTTGGTTAGAGCCGCTGTCGCTCTGCTGGCCTTGGATGCGACCTCTTTGATATGGGGGATCAGAGAGGGGTTTCTGTCAATCGTCACCCCCAGGTATCTCACCGTATTCGAAGGCTCGATATTCTGGCCAAGGACACTCAAGTTTATTGGCTTGAGCTTCCGTCTCCCTGCCATTATTACCATCTCTGACTTTTCTGGTGCCAGTGCAAGTCCATTTTCCTCAAGCCATTCAACTATTGTCTGGGCCGCCTCATTCGCCCTGTCTTGGACCTGCGCCTCCGTCCTGGCCGTCACCACCAGGGCCAGATCATCCGCAAACCCTATGAGGTTTGCCCCCTGTGGCAGATCCAGTCTGAGGACCCCGTCGTACATTGTGTTCCACAGGTACGGTCCGAGGATCGACCCCTGTGGTACACCCGAGGTCACCTCTACCTCCATCACCCCATCCTCGTGTTCCGCAAGTATCTTCCTTTCAGTAAGATAACTCTGGAACATTCGGATGAGGTATCCCGGGACGTCTTTCTCCCTGAGGGCCCGTATAATCCTACGCCATGGCAGAATGTTGAACGCATTTCTGAGAGTGAGAAGCGCCGTTATCTCCCGAGTCCTCCACGTGCCCTCTTTGGCCTTGTTAACGAGTTCCAGTACCTCGGCTATTGCCCCTATGGTGCTTCTGCCCTCTCTAAATCCATATTGTCTTTCCGCCAATCCTCCCGTGGCTGCTATATGGTCCTTCAACCTTTTAAGAAGGAGGTGCTCCATTAGTTTCGCTGTGCTGTTCAGCATGCACATTGGGCGGAAAGACGTAGGTTCATTAAGTGGTTTGTTTCCCTTACGCAGAAGCACCAGCCGGGCTTTCTTCCACTCTGCTGGAAACTCTCCTCTTGACAGTAGGTTATTCATAACCTCCAAGAAATAGTCCTGGTGCTCGCTCACCGCCAGTTTTACGATGTCGGTGGGGACTCCGTCGGGTCCAGGTGCCTTACCTGAGTTTAGTTTGGCTGTGGCCTGCACAATTTCCGCCTCCGTGACCAGAGGGATATCCTGTGTCGGAATGCTGGTGACTATCCAGCTCACCCTTGGATGCCTGGGAAATAGTGCATCCACTACCGCTGTCACCCGTTCCTTCGGCACTAATGGCGTAGGGGGGGTGTATTTCAGGCTTCTCACCGCTATTATGTAGCCCTCCCCCCAAACGTTTTCGTCAATATCC
Source organism: Agonum fuliginosum (assembly GCA_947534325.1). Taxonomy (NCBI): domain Eukaryota; kingdom Metazoa; phylum Arthropoda; class Insecta; order Coleoptera; family Carabidae; genus Agonum; species Agonum fuliginosum. The sequence goes on along the minus strand of OX384031.1, from coordinate 24,374,632 downwards.
TTGCACAGGGCATCCCAGCATCTCCGTTTGGAGGCGGCTATTGCCTGCTTGAGAGCTTTTCGAGCTGTGCGCATGATCTCCCTTTGTGCCTCGCATTCATCATTTCTCCGGTGAGTCCTCTGGTATGACCTCCTGGCAGCTTGAGCCTTCTTCCTGAGCCTTGTAATATCCTCCGTCCACCAATACACGGGTCGTCGGTTTGTTGGACCTTTCCTTTTCATCGCCTTATTGCAGGCGTCTCTGAGAGCACTGTCGAGACTGTTTGGGCTTGTTGGCAAGGCCAAGTTCAGTCCCCTTTCTAGACTGGCAGAAAGCTCTTCTTTGCGCAATGTTCCGAGTCTCCATCCTGGACGCCCTTTATCCTGGTGTTGTGGAGTTTTCCACTCTCCCATCACTTTAAAGGTTATGTAGAGATGGAGACTGAGCGTCTCCTCCTCCAACACACACCACCCGTTCACCCTCTGGGCCGTTTGTGGTGTCGTCCACGTAAGGTCCAGGATGGAGGTCGACCTGTCTCGTCGGAATGTGGGCACATTACCTACGTTTGCCAGAACTAGGTTTAAGCCGGCCGCCCATTCTGACAAGATATCTCCTCTTCTGTCGTATTGGGGGGAACCCCATTTCGGCGCTTTGGCATTAAAGTCGCCGGTTATGATAACCTCGTCCCCGTGTTTGGTGACGCTGGCCTGTAGATCTAGAAGGAAGGCTTCGTACTCCTGCAGTCTTCTGTTGGCTGAGAAGTAGCAGCTGTATAGAGTTGCGCTTTTCAGTTTTACCCATACGAAGCCTTCCCCCTTTCCTGAGTCACGTATTGCAAGACTGTGCCCAACTTTGATGGCTGCGTCTCCTCTTTCATCCCGGAGCCATCCCTTGGTCAGTGCCAGATTGGGTTCGCTCACCAGAAGGACATCCGCCCCCAGCTTGTCCGCTGAGGCGTATAGAAGGTCATGCGCTGCTCTTCCTCTCCCGGCGTTGAATTGCAGGACCCTTAACATCAGGCTTTAGGTAATTCGGCCCCCTCCTGGGCACTCACTTCTTTTGGGCATATTTTTTCCCGGATATGGTGGCCCTCTTTTTTGCATATTATGCAGAATGCCGGATTAGTACCTACAGGCTGCCGCTTTGTGACTCTCCTTGCCCCATTTGTAGCATACCATGCTTCGATCGACACCTCTGCATCCTGCTGCCGTGTGTCCCTGCTCTAGAAAGAAAACATATCTAAGATCGCAACCCATAACCCATGTTGCCCATTGTTGCTTCATTTCGATTTTCGAGGAAAATACTACCCTCCAGTTAAACTCATTTCGTGAGTACAGGAGCATTATTCTTGAAAAGATTAGCGTATTTCGTACATTCAAATTTCTAAAAAAAAATGTCCAAGTGTTTGGTCTTTTGTCATATACTTAGTTATGAAATTTGAGTTTTTGTATCATTATCTAGGGAGGGGGGCAATCGCCCCCCCTAACGACGCCCATGTGCATCACTGTTTTATACATTAGAAAAATCGTAATCTATTTTTAATTAAAATATACTGACAGTATAGCACAATGGCAAAAATGACAAATTCAAATTAACTACTACTTCCAAGTTAACCATACCCCAAATCTGCAGTAAAAATTTACTACAAATTAAGTAATAATAGTCCAGTCTCTATGTACTTTTGATCTTGCAAAAATACCGTTTTTGCTCTTTCTTGTTTTAATCGTTGGGGAGGGTCACTGGTAGTCTTCAAACCAAAAGTCGACCAAATCGGCCGGTCGCGTATGTCCGCCATCTTGAATTTTATGAAAAATGGTTTTTCTTGAATAACTCGACCATTTTTCATTTTAACGAAAAATCGTGAAGACAAAAGTTGTAGAAAATTGAATTTTCTACAACTTTGGTTGCCGCATTTTTTTCAGAAATCGATATTTTCCGAATTAAACCTGAAAAAAAGCGGTGAAGTAAAACTATTGTATTATCTAGTTTATATAAACTTATCTTTTTTCCCAAACTATTTAAATTGATACCAACTTCGGCATAATTTAAATAACATGTGAAAAAATCTGATATGGGCAGCATGAAACCGTCCGCCATACTCTATCCACTCTTTTTAGTTTTTATTATACTATAAGTACGTACTCACAAATATATTTTTTTCATTTCATGTAAACTGCAAAAGAAGATAATCGCATAAATGTCATTTTTTACATTTTTACTAAACTTATCTCCTCGAGAACTTTAAATTGACACCAAACTCGGTATATTTTGAATAATTTATTTTAAAAAACAATTGACGATCGTTTAAATGTTATTTTAATTTTTCTACTAGAATTCTATTAACGAGAGCTTCAATTTGATACCACACACGATAGTATTTTGATAAAAATAAAAAAGTTATATTTCGAAAGTTGGTACTACTGGTTGAATAAAGCTCATTAACGAACTTGAAGTCAGCTTTTGGCTCAAAATCTTAAATATAAAATTTCAGTCCAAAATTCCAACGCATTTTTAAGTTATGCAACATCCAGACAGGCAGACAGACTAACAGACCGACAGACCTTTTTTAAAATGAGCACAAATTATATGCTATAATTTTTTTTTCAATTTGTCACTTACACCATGCTATAATAAATAATATAAATGCAACTCGGATTAAATATTTGCCACTTGAATTTAATATTTGCTACTCGAATTAAATATTTGTCACTTGCATTTAATATTTGCCACTTGAGTTTAATATTTGCCACTTGAAAAAAAATGTGTCACTTGGTTTTAATATTTTCCACTTTGATTTAGTATTTGCCACTTTGTTTTAATATTTGCCACTTTAATTTAATACAAAAAAGGGGTTTTATTAGCTTAGATTAGTTTATGTCAAAAAAACGGAGTTCTGTTGGACTCAAGAAGGGTTTTGTTAGCATAGATTAGTTTATGTAAAAAAAACGGAGTTCTGTTGGACTCAAGAAGGGTTTTGTTAGCATAGATTAGTATATGTCAAAAAAACGGATTTCTGTTGGACTCAAGAAGGGTTTTGTTAGCATAGATAAGTTTGTCAAAAAAACGGAGTTCTGTTGGACTCAAGAAGGGTTTTGTTACCATAGATTAGTTTATGTAAAAAATCTGACGTGGACACCACATGACTTCCTTGTACGCCTTGTGTGTTCATACTTTTCTTAATAACTAAAATGTAAAATAATATTAAAAATTCTTTTAACTTATTATACTAGTATACTCACAAATATATTTTGGTCATTTTATTTAAACTGCAGAAGAAGATATAAAGCATATTTTACTATTGTCACTGTCATGTCATAATCATTTAAATTTTACGTAGTAACAAATGTTAATCGATCATGGACTACAAGATACCGAAATACTATAAATTATAAATATATACTTTAATTATTTTTAAATGATAGCAGATACAAAAATATTTATAAAATACCGATTGTAGGTAATAATCACATAATCTTTCATTTAAAATAAAAAAAATTGTCTAAAATTAAATATTTATCGAAATATTTTTAAAAAGTACTACTTCCGGTTTGTAGACTGAAACCAAAAATAGGAGGTGCACAACTAGATGCTATAACAGTCCTAAATACAAAATTTCAACTTTCTACGTCTAACCGTATTTGAGTTATGCGACACACATACGTCCGTCCGTCCGTCCGTACGTACGTACGTACGTACGTACGTACAGACGTCACGTCGAAACTAGTCATAATGGATTCAGAAAAGGTCAAAACGGATATTTCCGTCAAAATCTGAGAACCGAAATTTTTCGCGATTACAATACTTCCTTACTTCGTACAAGGAAGTAAAAAACGGAGTTCTGTTGGACTCAAGAAAGGTTTTGTTAGCATAGATTAGTATATGTCAAAAAAACGGAGTTCTGTTGGACTCAAGAACGGTTTTGGTAGCATAGATTAGTTTATGTAAAAAAAACGGATTTCTGTTGGACTCAAGAAGGGTTTTGTTAGCATAGATTAGTTTGTCAAAAAAACGGAGTTCTGTTGGACTCAAGAACGGTTTAGCAAAAAATATTAAATCCGAGTAGCAAATATTAAATCCAAGTAGCAAATATTAAATCCAAGTGGCAAAGTTGATTTATTTTATAGCACAAGAACTAGTGACAAAATGGTTTATTTTTATTTCATTTTATTTTCTTTTTATTGCAAAAGTTATAATTTTTATAGCATTGCACATATAGCAATCTGATTTATTACATTTGCATTTACAATTTTTTAAATGGCATTTTAAAATTAACACTATTGCAATTGAAATTATTTTTATAGCATTTAAATAGCACCCTTTTAAAATTATGTTTTTTAGGTTCACTAAAGTCTAAAACGTGAAGATTCACCAAAATCTCGAACTGTCAAAAAATCATGATTACAATACTTCCCTCTATTACATAGATCGGGGAAATTTTTTATAAAATTCAAGATGGCGGGAATACGCGACCGGCCGATTTGGTCGACTTTTGGTTTGAAGACAACCAGTGACCTCCCCCAACGATTAAAACAAGAAATAGCAAAAACGGAATTTTTGTAAGTTCAGGGCGATTATTTGGACATAGAGACTGGACTATGAGCCTCATTCACAAATCGAAATTAGTGTTAGTTTTATGTTTTACGTTTTCGTTTTAATGACCTTGCGAACATGTAATGTTATGCAACCATTCACAAATCAGTATTTAGTTTTGGTTTTAACACAGAAGATTGCAAACTCCAATCTTATGTTTAGTTTTAGGCCCGGTTACTAGAAGATAGGTTGGGACACTTGAGCTGTCAGTGTGGTCATGAAAAGTCACTTTCTAGTGTGCTTTGAGAGGGTGGAATGATGCAGTAGAGATACCCATCGAATATTTGATTAAGGAGGTACACTCGACACTTGAAATAATGAGAGAGTTTAATGAAACTTTGCAAAATTAATCAAAACATTGTAAAAATTTTACCTGAATTTTTTCATAATTTTTCACCACGTAGATTATCCAAAAATAAATGTTAAAAAACTACATTTTACATGGCCTCTTATGGGACTACTTTTAAATCAACGTAAAAAGCATTTAACGAAATGAAAGAAAATTCCAATTGCTTCTTTAAAACGTGCATTACTATCTCAAAGACCGGATAAAAGTAATACAAGCATCACTTACCACGTAATTAAGAATAATTCTTAATCGAAAGACTGACGTTTATGCCTACTGGGGAATATAGGCGAAAACATAATATAGACACGGCAACGTTGAAAAGCGCGAAATTTGAATTTTAACCAGAAAAAAAACCTTATATATCTATAATCACAAGTTTTTCGCAAGAATGAAAAGTATATTGTGTACAAATGATAAATAATTTATACTTAACGATTTGTATGAAATTTCAAGTGCAGAATTCTCTTCACCTTTATGTTTAGTATCTGTCAGATTGACATAAGAACAGCACCGCGTTGCCGTCGTTTACTCTGGTATTTGACCGAATGAAATCTTATAAAGTAAACAAGTTTTACATAATAAAAATTAATAATATTCTTAATTAATTGATTTAAATCTCATTTTATTAGATAAAAATGCGAATAGACTGCGTTTACATACAATAAAAATGTTTATTATTATTTTTTATAAGTTGGAACCCTGATATGAAATGCATTGCGAGCATAGGAGATTCCCCTAACCCCTCACCGCCCGAGTGTACCTCCTTAACTAGATGACATTAAGGGCCGGTTGTTCAATCTCAGCTTAAACTACGTTTATGCCAAACCATGGTTACCAAGTTTTTCTGTTGTATTGTTGCATCTCATTGGTTAACTGTTTTATTTTAACGCTGGAGATTGGCTGGGAAAACGCGGTTTAACTAAGCTTGAGTTTATGTTTAAGCTAACACTAAACTCGAATTGTACAACCAGGCCTAAATGTATTATGTCAAATTTTTGACAAAGCTCTTGAATAGGACTACTAGATAAAAAATATATTATTTATTCTATTTATATTGAAATAAAATTTTTTCAAAACATAGGTAGTATATAAAAACGATTGGTTACATTTTATTAATCTTGTCTTCATTATAAATAAATCATGTGCGTAATATTTTTGAGCGCAGTAATCTTATTGACTATTTATTCAATATTCAGAGACAAAGCTCAGGGCCTTAACATTAATAAGAGAAATATTCGTACAATTTTAAATAGTTTATTTATTTAAACTGGCCATTTAAGATCCTAAGTGTTTAAGTTGTTATTAATAAATATATTAACATAATATTATAAAACTAAATTATTACATAATTATATTTAACACATAACTTTTCTTTAATTCTCAAAAAGGGGACAGCATTTAAAGATAAACGGGGCTTTTTATACTCAAAACATATCTGTGTAGTAAAAATGAATTAATTTAGTATTTTAAAATACAAATAAAATGCTCTAACATCTCCAGATTTCCAGTTTCTTATTATATCTTTTTTTTGAAAGTGTTTTGCACAAATTACATGTTTCGATGTTAAAATTTTGCTTGAGACTTTTGACAGAATTTGTCTCCACTGCTCCAATCTTATGCTACATTTAGGTACCGAAAACAGTGATACTTTTTCTTCACAAGATTTATATCCAGTGGTACAATGGGGTACGAAGCATTTACTCATATTGCTATTTTAAAATTGTGACAAAATGTCAAAATATAGAATATTTGCTATTATTATATATGTTTACATACTTACTTACAAATGTTTGCCTTTTGTGAATTTAAATAATGTGTTAGTACTTATATGTATTTATGCGTGTTCAAATATGAAATTTCTGTTTGAAATTTCACTGACAAACCGGGTGGACTAATGCACTAGTGACATCTCTTGTCTATGTATTGAACTAATTTTAGAAGGAAAAAATGTTACCATTTTTTTATAATGGTAACTATAGGAAGTGTCCCAACCTATCTTCTAGGAACCGTGGTTTTAGGTTTTATGTTTAGGAATCGACCAATAGGATGAAACGTAGAATGATGTAGCGATATATTGTTGTCTCTTGTTGTTTTTATGTACTGTCAGAACGTAAGATAACCATATTTATATTTTCATATTATTTGATCAGTGTCTGTCAATTTCAAAATGAGAGCAAATAATAGAAAAATTCTAAGTGCAACGTTATTAATTAAATTGTACTTAGACTACAAGAAAAAAAGAAATAGAAGATGGTAGGTACGTCCTATAAATCAAGTTCGTCAACAGCAAGGAGATTGGGAAAATTTATTGCAAGAAATGAGGCTAACAGATGAGGACATGTTCTATGGATATACACGATTGACTATTCAGCAATTTGATTTCTTACTGTCACTTGTTGGACCACTTATTAAAAAGTGTGAATACCGGCGTCCTGCAATAAGTGAAGGTGCTAGATTGGCCACAGAATTTATAGCTGAGTTAATTTGATAAGAAAAAAAATCTGACGTGGACACCACATGACTTCCTTGTACGCCTTGTTTGTTCATACTTTTCTTAAGAGCATTGCCGGTCACTGAGCGATGTCAGATTTGTAGTTTGTACGACATTAGCACAGACAAACTTGCCACCTTCCCCTTCTACTTTTAAGAAATGCAAAGCCCACTTCTCGCTATCTGCTTTTATATATGTTTGCCCTTGTCTAAAGCATCGGGAGAAAACTCAACACTACTACTACAGTTGATCAACACACAAAAATAAGTTCATCAACAATGTAACAAGTTTTTGTTCAGTGTTAAGTTGAGCTACTGTAAATTATAAAGGGAAGATTTAAAAGCAAATACAAAATTTGTATGCTATATGTATAATGTACAACTTTGACTATTTATAAAAGTAAAATTTATTTTTCTCGATTTAAAATGTAACTGTCAGTCAAAATGGTAAAAAAGTAGTACCTGGATATACTGATAATTTTAATATTTTTATTTATGAACACTATGTAACTTTTGTGTTGATACTTCTCAAACACATTTTTATAATTAAATTAATATTGAGGTTATCATTTTTTATCAGGGTGTATAAATAAAAATCATGATTTCTTTGAAACAAATTAAGAATCAAGATTTTTTTCATTCAAATCAATATTTTAACAAAATGTGCTAGTTTTGCAAATTTTATAACAATACCTAGCTGGGATTTTTTATTGTTTAATGATACTTAAAACTGTATTTATCAATACATAATTATAAACAAATATCTAGATCATCGGGCATAATTTTAATAAATAATAAATTTAAATCGTGTTTTCTATGTCGTTTATTTATTTGATTTATGTACTTTATTTATATATCTCTTTTATTATAGAATAGTTATTATTATATACCAAACCTGCAAACCTGCTAAAGATCTGTTTAGCATGCGACGGAATTTTTTGCCGGAGGTTCAAAAATCTCTAGGACAATAAACACATTGCGCAGACGAGTTATACACAATATTTTTTGTGCAACTACAGTGCACATAATTAAAACACACATTTTATTTTTGTAACAATTGTCAAAAATATCTGACATTGACATGCCAACTCAATAAATTCGCAGCCGTTACTAATAGCAACGCGGTCGCGAAATGTATTGTACACAAATGTTTTACTTCGCGGCCTGAATTGCGGACGCCAGTGACTTTTTTGGCAGTTGCGTAAAAAATTTTTTTTTTTCGATTTTTGTTTAAATAATAGGTAGTATTAAAATCATTATAAAAATAATTTAATTGATTTAAATCATATAGGTACATCCTATTTTTTATACATGATCGTATGAAAATATTTTGTGGTTCCTTTTCTGAAATATTTGATTTCGTGTGAATAATTTCTGGCAATAAATAGTTTAAAGAAATAAAAAATGTTTAACTTATTTTTTATAATTTTTTCATTCCAAAATTGATCAGTTCGATATAGATACCTAGTATCTACAAGAAAGTCATGTGGAGTTCAAAAAGTGAAAGAACAACGAGTACCTAACCTACGATTGATATAACAAAAAACAAAGCATTATTTTGTTTACTTTTACATTACTTATAATTTCTTATTACTAATTACCTACCTAAATAATTGTTATTTTATTATTATTATATTATTTATATTATTTTACTGTGTTTATTCAAATTTATTACATACAAAAAATAAGTATTTTTGCACAATCCACAATTCATTCATTCCTTCTATTCCCGGAAATTTCATTCATATCAGTATCTACCAATAGAAATAAATGTCATTGGTCGAATATAGTAGCACGTTGTATATTGTAGAGGGGGAACATACTCCCCTAACAATTTCTCCTCCATAGTCTATCGTTCAGACTTCGGAAATAAGCGGCGAAAAGGGGTTTAGTAGAAATCAAACCACAGATAAACGAAAAGAGATATTTCCGATTTTTTTTCACTAGCCTACTAACAAAGCTTGTGGCTATTGGGCTGACTGAATTATTTTTCATGCTTTGTACATTTTCCCTATTAAAAATTAAATTGAAAACAACAATTTTTTTGCTGTTTTTCTAAATTATGTTAACTAAAGTTTAGATCATTAATTACGCAAAATAATCAGTCAGCGCAATGCACTGATCCTTCTTCTACACAATGATGTCAAGTTTGAAGATATTACTTGAAAAATGTAAGTGTAGCGTGATTTCTACTAAACTGCTGTTTTGCGTACCACCGGCAATCGCCTTAATAACTAAAATGTAGAATAATATAAAAAAAATTTAATTTATTATACTAGTATACTCACAAATATATTTTACTCATTTTATTTAAACTGCAGAAGAAGATAGAAAGCATATTTTACTATTGTCACTGTCATGTCATAAACATTTAAATTTTTATTTGTAGGTAATAATCACATAATCTTTCATTTAAAATTAAAAAATTTGTCTTAAATTAAATATTCCAAGGACGTACATAGAAATTTCAACACTCAAGCAAAAATATATCATCAACTAAATTATTTACAATTTTATACAACATAATAAATTGATGCCTAGTGCGACGTAGCTGCAAAGAGTCTAATTTGAATTCCAGTAACAAGATGTTATATTCTATGTTGGGCCATTGACGATGAATTCTGTAGTAGCACAATTATAGATATTTTTTAAACATTCTCCATTGCATTTATTTGGTATCTATAGTATGGATTCCAGATAATACACCCATATTCAAGTTTACTACGTACAAGTGTGGTGAACAAAGAACACATACTATTCTTATTTCTGAAATTGTACGTAAAATATATCCCCTCATTTTACATCAGCAATATCAACTGTCAACTTAATAAAATATCATTTGAATCTGTCAACTGTATTACCGATCACGTAAAATATATTTATGATAAAACAAAAACAAAAACGACATTTGTGAACGGTACTCGGAAATGCGATAAAACGTAAAACATAAAACTAACACTAATTTCGATTTGTGAATGTACCTTAACTACAGATTGAAAAACACATTCAAAAACCCAATGAAATATCCATGGTAACTGCTACCAAGACCTTAACCACAGAACAAAAACAGTATGAAGAAGAGACACGAGCCTGCTATTTTGAATTTATCATGTTGATTTTGGCGCCATCTATACGCGGCACCATGAACTAATTCAAGTAGTGAGGATCATAGCAGGCGTATCGCGTATATGAATCTCATGCGAATTATTTAACTATTTAAATTATTAAAATTTATGAAGGAAATAATAAATCATTGCATTATGTACAAAATATTTATTTATCAGTTAATATTAACAAAGTAGTACAATAACAATAATCAATAATATATAATTAGATAAAGCATTGTGTATGGGTACGCGTACATGGTACAAAAGTTAAGGAGGAAGCCTGTGGACCAAAGATTTTAAAGATTTGAACTACCATTTCAGACTGTATCGGTATATAGATAAAAATAATAATTTATCCTATAGGGCAAAACGACATGAATGCAGAAGAAGCCTACGGTTAACGAAAATTTGAACAGCAGGGAAAAAAGAATTAAATTTATAGAAAAATTCTTTTCGGTTTAAAATACTCATATCTGTTTGTTTATTAATTCTTGCAGCATTTATTACTCCCAGTAGATGTTCCTTTCTTTTGATCAGTCGGTACATTTTGCTGTTCTCTGCTGACCAACTTCGACTTTTGCGAAATCATTTTTCTATTTTACGCAATGTAGGTAACATTTTCATAACCTGCAAAATAAAAATTGCTATTAGCGTATCATGCGTGTTCATATTATTTTGAAACTTGAATTGCGGTACTTGTATAATAAAAATTAAATATTTTACGTATGAGCTAGGTACGACTACGACTTCTATATTACTGGAAAATGTTATTAAGTAGGTACCTTGCAATAGAAACCAACATCTTGGGTTTCTAAACGAACAACATTTTCAAACTGCACGCCTTAGAACTTCATTATTACATTTGTCAGGATCAGGAGATGTTTCTGATTATTTTTAAAGTTGGTTTCTAGTTCTGGTTTTGACGATTAATAGCTGCTGTCAACTATGTTCTCAGTTGTTCATCATTTTTACCTCTCGCCCAGAGAGGTATAGGGATCGTGAAAAAATTCGATGTCGAGATTTTTGTCAATAAGCACGTTTTAGCACCTTTAGAACCTATTTTGACTATTTTCACGATGATGTCTGTGTGTGTGTGTGTGTGTGTGTGTGTGTGTGTGTGTGTGTGTGTGTGTGTGTGTGTGTGTGTGTGTGTGTGTGAGTGTGTGTGTGCGTTTGTGTGTGTGTGTGCGTGTGCGTGCGCGTGTGCGTGTGCGTGCGCGTGTGCGTGTGTGTGTGTGTGTGCCTACTATAGTCTTTCGTTCTGATTCATTATCTCAAATTCTACTGTACATAAAATTCTAATATTTTGCAATATACATTTATATATGTTAATGAAGAGCTGATAAGATTTTGGTAAAAATCTGCCAACCGGAAATGGTATTTTCTTGAAGCATTTTAACATTTTTTGCAAAAAATATAGAAAATACTGCGATAGTTACAATTTGTCATTCGACATTTGAAAGAACAAATTATCTTTTACAATATTAATTTAACATCGTTTCTATATGTCTTACCAGTAAAGGAAAATTAATTTTCAAAAATTTGTAATTTTACCTACCACGATTTGTAAATCATAATTATAGGAACAAAATTTAAAAACAAAAATGAAATGTCAATGTGATAGATGAACAGACGTATACACAGTTTCTGAAATTTTTGTGACACCATTTTTAAATATAAATATATTATTAACTGGGCTTGAAACTTAGAACCTATAGGAGCCGAAATATAATATATTAAAAACTGACTGAATTCCATTACGTTTTTATCTTTTTATCCTTCCACGTATTCAGTCAAGAAGTATCATCGATTCATTATTATTATTATCACTGGATATAAGGTAATAAAAAAAAATTTATCTACAAAGAGCTAATTTGATTTCAATGCCAATAGACCTTTTTCATTGCTGTAAGAGAGAGAGGTCGGATTTTCTCATGAAGTTATTTGCAAGTAGTGAATCATGTGTTCACGCGGCTTACTTCATAGTAGTTTATGACAGTTGCCAAAATTAGTACTGTCAAAATCGTGTCCTGCAATTTGTTTTTTGCAATTTTATTTACTTACCGGTTTCCTTTTTCCATTTTTTAAACATTTTAGCGCACACCAACAACAGCCTGACAGCTGATTGACAGTGACAGTATGTTTTGTTTACAAACATGTAGGCTAGGGGTCGCTTTAGAGGGAATACAATTTGAAGTTTCATAAATGTGCAATAGATGTCAATGGGACGGTGCAAATGGTCTATAGGAATCGGTACTTTGCTTGAAGAACTATAACAAAAATTACAAAAAGTAGCCTAACCAAATCCAAATTCACATATTATCACAGTGTCAAGGCGGGAGGTCATGTGCTGGCCACAACAGATTTTTTGGAATGAATTCACATTTTCGCAGAAGCAAAACAACAATACTAACTACTAAAAATAGTATATTAAAATTCATATTCTTTGATATTATACAATTATCATTATTACTTACCATCTCAATTAATATGCTTAATGCAAAAAATTTCATGCAGCACTCAACAATTGAAGTCGAAATAACAATAACAATAGCTATCTGGTTGCGCGTGCGCATGTAAAATCACGGGAATGCTTATAGTTCCAGGTGCCGCGTATAGATGGCAGTAAAATCACTTGATAAATGCCGCCCTATTGCCGTGTCGGTAGCCTGACCTTAACCAGCGATTGAAAAACCGGCCCACAAACCATATAAGAGTCTATAGATAGTCGACTGCAATGATATTAGCTGTAACCTACAGAGACTCGATAATGAACAGTGTGGCCATGTGTGGTCACAGTTTTCATTGGTCGTAGTTGTCACGTGGTAAATTCCGCCATTAATCCTCCAAAAACTGCACGATAAACGTTGTGTTGTTCAAACTTTGATGTTATTTACCAGTTTGTTTATATTATGTATCAACGGAATAGGATTATAATGCTTTTAATATAACCTATCACATTAATCAGACAAATCAAATATTACTTGTCAAACTGATTTTGGAGGATTAATGACGGCCGTTATGTTCATGGCCACACTGATCTGTCATCTGACATTACTTGGCGTAATATATTTATTTATATTATGTATCAACGAAATAGGTTTAATAATGATTTTAATATGACCTATCACATTAATGAGACAAATAAAATTAATAAATATATAGGTAAATTGTTTTAAATTAAAATAGAATCAAATATTACTTGTCAAACTGATTTATGGCGGCCGTTATGTTCATGGCCACACTGTCTATTATCGAGTCTCTGTACTGTAACCGTGCTACTTGCGCCATCTCTACGAGGGTCCGCCTACTAATATAAAATCCAGGCTTTTGTAGCCCAGTAAATACTTTAAAAATAAAGGAAAAATAATAAATTAAACAAAAAATTTAACATCATATATTTATTTTTTATTTAAATATACATTTGGATGAATATTTTTTATAACTAAGTTGAAACTTATCCAATCCTGTTTCTTTTACAATTTTCTTCAGTAATCAGTAATTTAGTATTAAAACAACAACAAACATAATATATTATTATAAAATAACTCATAAATTCAATAATATCGACATTGAGACAATAAAAATATAGCTGACATTACATTACCTTCCCCTATATTTACAATACTACTTCATTTTGTTTTGGAATAAAACTGTATAAGTAATAGAAGTATAAATGAAATATCTGATATAAATAACTATTTCCTGTAAAAACTTGTTGAACTTGCTAATAACTATTTACCTACAACAGCTTACTTTACTGGGCAATATCCAAAATAACCGTAACAAAAATTTCCTATTAACGATTGTCACATTTATAATCTAATACAAACATGGAGCAATGATTATGCACGAAACTTATCTTGACCAATCAACATTATCACATCCACTTCACATCATTTTATTCTTCACACACTAGCTTTTTGCTTTTTCATCTGTCAACATCACAACCACAACATCACAACTGTCATCACTTCTGCAGTTTTTACGCGGTTTTTCTTTGCAATTTGAAATTACTTTGAAATTGAACGCAGCTGCCCTCTACGCGAGGGTACTAAAACTAAACGTGATGGTTACAGCGGTTCGTATACGAGTTTCCGTACACTGAACCGGCCCTGAGTTTATCTTTGTGGCCCAATTTAACAAAAATCGTTTTTCCAACTGGTGTTATCCTTAACATCAAGCTAAAGTACATGTTATTTTAACCTGTGGAATAAATACCGGTTAAAATGTTATCTTCATGTTTCCTAACTTATTAACCTATTCTAAAAAATTGACAGCCAAAATGAATCCGTATAACATAAATGCATATAGCGATGACGAAGAGGTGCCTATAAGGGCACTAAGAATATTAATAGTAACGCCTAATAATTTTGAAAAGTATAGTGGAAAAGAATTTTTTTAAAGGTTTCGTCTATCGACAAGAACTGTTGAAAACATCATTGAAGACCTTGAAGATGTTATTCGACATGTAACAGATAAGTCAGGGAATCAACAATAGTTTTTTACCTTCCGCTTACCTGTAAAGGAAGGTATTGGAATCATGCTAAAAATCTGGTAGTGAGATTTTAGTGGATGAGCACGAATTAGGGTCCTTACAATTCATTTTTGATAGTTTCACGATGATGTCTGTATGTATGTGTGTGTGTGTGTGTGTATGTGGTCAGGGCCGGATTTCTGTCGGTCGGATAACTCAAATACGAATTACCCAAAAATTTTGATATTTGGTATTTAACATTTGTATATAAATTGGAAGAACCCATTAGATTTTAGTACAAATATCTTCACCGGAAGTGATATTTTTTGAAGATTGAAAATATTAATTGTCAAAAATTTATATAAATTTGGATAAATATAGTATTTATTTGTAATAAGAATAAGAGGCAAAGTTATTTGCAACTTACGTTATAAAAAAATTGTCTTTATCTGGTAGAATCAAAGAACTGCAGTAAAATTAAAAAATAAATTTATCAAATAAAACGTTGAAATCTTGTAATCCATGTTCGACTGAATTTTGTTTCTGTGTAAAAAATATTGACAGGTTGACATACTAGTGCTATATGTCATAAGTAAGATATTAAATGTAGTAATTGAACGGAGGATGGCTTCAGCACAGAAGAGTTTTCCTGTGAATGAATCTTTTTATTCAGATGATGCAAATTTCTGTGTTTGAATATTTTGGATTTTTATTTGTATATTTTAAATGGGCACCGGATTGTACGTATACATTTATGTTTATAAGTCTAGATATGGCGGAAGGTTGTGTGATGGTCACGTCAGATTTTTGTTACATAGAATATATTCTTCCTCCGAAGAAAAATTTCCAATCCTTCTTTTTCCAGTTTTTTGCTTTTCAGTCATGCTACTATAAAAATAAGTTATATTTATTGTTTATTATTATTAAATTACTTACCTACAGTAGAATCGGGGAGACAGCCGAGGTACGTCATCATTTGGTGAAAAACTTTATAATATTAAAGTAACTGAAACGAAAACTAAAATTGTACCAAATGTACACAAAAATTAATAATGAGTTTTATAAATATGCCTACGTGTTATATTATCATTAAATCAATATGAAATAGTTTATATATGTATTTAAATTGCCGTATATGAATCCATCAATTTTATTTTTTTTTTCTTCGAGTGGTAACACTGAATTATAGTACGTTTATATGCTTGATTTACTGTGTGAGTTTCTGATTTTCTCTTGGCTTCTTTTTTACCAGTTTGGTTTATATCTTTTTTCTTAAATCTGTCTTTTTCAAAACAACATTTCGTGATTGTTGCAACATTGTTGCAACGTGCATATCATATTACATTACGATTCAAAGAACTAATGTAAACATGTTCACAGCTGACGTCACATAATTTAGTTACATTTTTTGATGACGTACCTCGGCTGTCTCCCCGATTCTACTGTACGTACATATTTATTATCGGTGTACAATTAATACTTACGCAATAAGAATAAATAACTTTATTGTTCCTACTTGAAATTACATAACAATGAAAAATAGTAAGGTTTGAATCAATCACCTGTCAACATTCAATGTTGCCATCTGTATAAAATACAACTGATTATGAAAAAGGCATACTAACCTAATGAGAAATATCCATAAACTTGGAGTTGGTTAACATGAGTCTTCTATTTATGTGGAAAAACCTTAGACCATATATGTTCTAGACACGTAACGCCTATTTAAATGTACAGTGGATTTTGAAGCCAGCACTAATGACAGAGAGGCTGTGTGAAGTGAGATAGAGATCCCAAAGATGCTGCAGTGCAAGTTGCATACTTTACACTTTTTATGTGGCATTTATTACTAATTCTTGGATTCTTTCATTCTTGTTGTCATCTGTCACAATTTTGTATATTTAGAAGTTATCTTGTGCATTTTGATTGTATTTTATTGAATACTAACAATAATGTGAATCACGAACTGTCACTTGTCAAATCAAAAATGCAACCCGCATTACATCAACTTTGGTGTAAATGCAACCCGCAATACACCAATTGTGGGCTAACTGAGGTGCGTTCCAAAACCTTACCATGGAGCACAGAGTAAAGTATTGGAGTAAGAGTAGGTTACTCTAGGGTTTTGTGGGGTTTCGGAACGACGTAGAGTAGGAAATATTTTATGGTGATATAACCTATAACCACATTTATTTGATATACAAAATTGATCTTGCATCATGGATAATAGAAGGATGTTAAGTGTTATAACTGCAAATATTTATGAATATTCGCGCCAATTTATAAATGTAGTCCTGGTAAGGTTTTCTAATATATTTATGAATATACCTTTATTTTCCAAAATCAACATATTATCTTCTTTTAGAATACAAATTACTTTATAATCGTTTGCGTCAATTTGTGTGACTGATTCCAATTCGTTGTCCATTATAAATTAATAATAATAATAATAATAAGATATTATGGAACAGACAATTTAGGTTAGACGTTAGAGTAATAATTTTAGCACTATTTGGCGCCAAAGTCACCAGAGTACGTTTGCACCCTCCTATTTTACAGGGTACGAAGAGTATGCTCTTCGAGTAAACTCGAACAGTTTTGGAACACTTCAGAGTTTCCACTGGAGATATACTCAAACCTTTTGGAACGACTTTGAGCATACTCTATACTCTGGAGTATGGTTTTGGAACGCACCCCTGACAGAAGTGTCGGCTTCACAACAAATGACTGCGTGCGGGGTCTAAGGTATCTATGGTCGAAGGGAAAAATCAGGCTTTCATCGATGTTAACTTCATGTTATATTTAACCGCATGTTAAAAGGGAAATGGTTTATTTGATTAATAAAAAAAAATTAGAACTGGTAAGAAGTCATTATAAGTTCCAAAACAGAGAAAAGCAATTTCTTTGTTGAGCAACTGTATATATAATAAAAATGATAATGACAAGATTTTGCAGCTTAGACCATTAGACGTCAATAAAATTATTGTTCATTCACTTAATCCCAATTTAATACAAAATTGAAAGAACAACAAATATTGAGAGAGACAAGTTTTATTTACAGAATGGTATTCACAATATAACTTCAACTCATACTTAATAATATGCTTCCTATAAATTGTTATTTTTTATTATGTGTAAGAAGGTTACGAAGCAAAGCATACATTTTTGACACTGACTTGGATAATATTATAACTTGTTTATTTTATATATGTCACGATTAAGAGACGTGTATTTTTATAATTCATCGGTCTTAAATATAAAGAGTATGAGGTGCAAGGCTGATGTGTATACAGGAGACTAATACAAAACTACATTGAGCTAAAATGGCTGAAAAATTGCGTTAAGAAATGTCACTATGTAGTGACGGAACCAAGCTACATCTGCTACATCTATCTAAAAATATGCAGTCATCATATCATCAAAATTACAAACTACAGGACCAATCAGGGCTTATATTTCTACCCCGTTTACGGACAAGTTTCACATAAATACCACCCATACGAATCAATTTGTAGTACGATTTAAAATTTCCGAAAAAAAAAGCAATTAACCATAAATTTCGGAATACTGTAATTATTATTGGTACTGTTGCCATTAGTACAATTATTATAGTACGAACTACCTATACACTGTTGAATACTAACATGCAGCGCTTAAATATTGTTTAAAACAAATGATTTTTCAAATAATTCAGTACTAAAAACTTCGTATTAAATTATACAATTCAGCTTTACAATCTCGTGTTTATATAAACGTCGGTTACTGTTCAGTTACATAAAATACTAAGAAAAAATAATAAATAAATACAATAAGTTTTTCAAATATATATATATATATATATATATATATATATATATATATATATATATATATACAAGTGAGATATAATAAAACTAGAAACAAAGCTGCTATTCACATCTAACAGACGATATTTGTTTGTTGCATAAAATACGCGCCAAATACCTAATTACCCTCAAAGATGAAGTCTGTTTATTTCTTATTAGAAACGGTAGCACATCATTTCATAGAAGCTATAAATAGACTTGTATCTTATGTCCCGCAAAATAAATTGATAAATACTGAAATTAATTTTTTATAAACTTATTCATTTATTTAAAGAAATAAAATTTCAGATAACTGATAGCAGGATCTATCCTATATTACATATTTCATGCATCCTTTATTGCATTTCTTTCTAAAACTTCAAATCGTACAGTTTGAAAGTTAATAAATAAATTCCATTATTTGTTTATTATAATCACTGATTTCATTAATAATAAATGTATATCGACCAAAACTATAGTCTTGATATTACTATTAAATAAATTAAAATTATAATGAAACAGACCTAAGAGAATTGATTAAAATTCGAACTTATTTAAGGGCAAAGGAATCAATTCATTCTATCAACAATTATGTTGTAACTTCATAAATCAGTGAGTACTGACGGCAAAACTGACTAATTCAATTTGTTGAAATAATTATCATTTCCGAAGAAACTACTACAGGCAGGAGAATAATGATCGTTACTGGTGAATGGTCTGGATTTTTAATTGGCTTGATTCTTCCTAACGACATTCCCAAACTTTCACCGTTTGATCCACACTACCTGTTATCACATATGGACTTGATTTGTGGAAATCTGCAACAAAATGGTGTAATTTTATTTTCTTAAAATCGGTATGTATTTCATTCTCATTATGTTGATATTTTTTACCTCCCGCTTTATATTTTATAAGGGGAGGTATTGTGATGGGCCAAATTTTTGAGTGTGAGTTTTTGGTGAATAAGCACGTTTTAGGGTCCCTAGAATACGAATTTAACATTTTCTAAATGATGTCTGTGTGTATGTGTGTGCAGTCCCCAAACCAGAAATAGTATTTTGCTTAAATATTTCGATAAATAATGTATCATAATATTTTCTATTTTAAATGAAAAATTCTATTTTTGTCATCTACAATAGTATTTTAAACTAGCACCAGGACCCGCTGCGCGGGTCTTACGCTAGGTAAGCACGTGTGTATAATTCTGAATATCTTAACTGATGTCTTTAAACTATTTTATCTATATGTATATTTGGCTCACTTCACACCACGGATCTCAACAGGTTATGGGTCCAGCCCAGTGCTAGTAAAATTCGCAGAAGTTTTAGACCTAAGACCAGACCTCAATACCTAGATGATTACGTAGACATCGCACTTCATGCAGAATCCTTCGTAGATGAGGTACCAAATTTATTTGAAGACGTACGAAACTTTGACGACAAACTTCAATGGATATCTGTAATGCAGGGGGAACTCGACGCATTGGACAAAAATAAGATGTGGAAAATGGTGAAGACACCAACTGAAAAATCAATAATAAATTCAAGATGGATTTTCAAAATTAAACGCGACGGTGATAGAAACATCGACAAGTATAAAGCTCGGCTAGTAGTAAAAAGACGACACTTCGGACTCTGTCAATCATTAATGAAGAAAATCTTTTAGTTGACCAAATGGACGTCAAAAACGCTTTTCTACACGGTAATCTTAAGGAAGAAATATACATGCGACCACCTTCTGGATATGAGCATGAGGATGGCTTTGTTTGTAAATTAAATAAGACGCTATACGGATTGAAACAATCCCCCAGGGAGTGGAATGCTACTTTTGATAAATTTATAATCAAAATAGGTCTACAAAAATCTCAAGCCGACAAATGTCTGTACTTCAACCATTCGAAGGAATCAAAACTATACTTACTCTTATATGTAGACGACCTCAAGAAATTCAAGAACCCAAATCAACAACTTAAAGACTTCACTGAAAAGAAGATTTGATATGAAGGACTTGGGAGAATTTCATTCGTTTTTGGGAATCAATATCAAGAGGACAGTTAGAACTCCTATCGAACTGAAACCAAAAATAAACGACGAATATGAAGAGCCAATGACAAATGTACCATATCGAGAACTCATTGCACTAACACTAACTACGAGACCAGATTTGAATGTCGCTGTTCACTACTACAGAAAAGCCAACTAATTCGATATGGAAGGGACTCAAGAGGATTCCTCGGTATATACAAGGAACCCTAGATTATGGCCTTTGCTACCGCAAAAATGCCGAAGAAACCGGAACATGTTTCGCTGATGACGATTGGGGAAGCGACCTCGATCGCAAATCAACATCCGGTTTTCTGCTACAAGTTTTTGGAAACACTGTCAGCTGGACCACCAAGCGACAGACATGCGTAGCTCTTTCCTCCACGGATGCGGAGTATATATCACTTTCGTTAGCAGCGGCAGAACTGAACTACTTTTCGATCTAAAAGTAACATTCAAATTACCAGTTAGATCTATGAAGATAACCAAGCGTGTATCCTTTTAGTTAGTAAATGGAAACATAAAAGGTTAAAACATATAGACGTTAAATACAATTTTGTCAAAGATTTGTTTGAAAAAGGGTTGATAAAATTTATTTATGTTAATACAAAAAATCAAATAGCAGATATTCTAACCAAATCACTGTCTCAAGACATCTTTGTTAAACATTGTTATAATTTGGGAATATGTGAACGTGAACTCAAGTAATAGTATATTACATTACATATCATGAAAATGTTTCATTGCAGACGAGGAGGCTTGTTTGAAGAATGCGAGGATGCGCAGCGTCCGAGCATTTCTTCAAAGCCTCCGAGTCAAGCAAAGACATTTTTATGACGCGTGATGTATTCTATTTTTTTTTAAATCGGCAATTGTAGGGATATTTAATATGTAATGTTTATATTTGCCGCCATATTTTAGGGCGTGACAGGTTGTTGTTAGCAAGCTGACATGGTGGATTGTAACAAGGAACTAAATTACAATAAATATCATTTAACCGAGTTCAGTGCATTATTTATTATTGTATGTATATCCCACGACAATACATGGTGTCAGGTGTGTGCGAGTAAAAGAAAAAAGCAAATGAATAGAACACAATAAGGCAGGGATACATACAAAAAAAAGGGGGCAGCAGCCATGGACATGCAAGCATTACAAGCACAGCTAGATGCTCTGAAACAAACCCTACGGGAACTTCAGCAAACACAAACAAATCAAACAAATGTAGATCCAATACAACCTACTGTGGTACAAGTGCCGATGCCAGAAAAATTCACATTCGAAAAAGAGGACTGGCAAACGTGGCTAACCACATACAGCAGATACCGGATAGCTACAGGTTTGGATAAACAACAGCAGACAACGCAAATAAATAATCTTCTTTTACATATGGGAAGTAAAGTTGATAGTTTACTTGGTACTTTGGGTAAAAACGCTGATAATTTTCAGACATACACTGAAGCAGTCGACACCTTCTCGAACCATTTCGTAAAGAAAATCAATAAAATTTATGAGAGGGCCAAATTCAACCTAAGAAACCAACGAGAAGGCGAAAGCGCAATGGAATTTGTAACAAATATAATACAATTATCAAAAACATGCGAGTTCGGGTCATTAAACGACGAACTGGTCAGAGACAGGTTAGTCGTTGGAATCCTAGATCAAAAATTGTCCGAAAGCCTACAGTTGGACGAGAAGTTAACATTGCAAAAAGCCATCGACAAAATTATCCAGTCAGAAGAAGTTAAGTACCAAACGAATGACATCAAACAAAGAAATACCCAAGAGCAACAAAACATTGAAGGTATTTCACACAAGAGCTACAAGAATGCAAGTAAGTTCAAGAAAAAGAAAGAAGATTTCAAGAAACAGGATCAAAAACCGAAAACGTACCCGGAATGCGGCAGATGCGGCGCCAAACCCAGCCATGAACTGAAACAGTGCCCAGCCCTACAGATCCGATGCAGAAAATGTAACATTCAAGGACATTTCGCTAAGTACTGCAGAACAAAAAACGTCAGAGAAGTCAGAGAAAACGAAGCATCAGCAGGCTCTGATTCAGAATTAGGCGAAGTGGTCCATATGAGTGAGATCATAGGAGGAAAATACGAACCATGGAAAATCAATTTAAAATGCGTCAACAATAACCAAACAATGCAATTCAAGATTGACACAGGCGCGGATGAAACATTGATCACAAAAGCACAATACGAAGCGTTACAGAATCAAACGAAACTTCGTAAAACAGAAGACAAGCTGTATGCCGTAGGAAACAAACAGTTAAATGTCTATGGTACAACCAACATCACAGTAGAATGGAAGAAACAGACAACAATTATCAAAGCTTACGTCGTAGAAGCTCGAGAAAATCTATTAGGCAGACCCGCAATCAGCAAATTGAATCTAATTAAATGGATACAAGAAGTACAACACAACACAAATGAAGCCTACACAAAGGGAATCATAAATACATATCCGAAATTATTCAAAGGCTTGGGGAAAGTCAAAGACACAACGTACAAAATCAAGCTTAAAGACGACGCTATACCATTCTCAACCACAACACCCAGGCGAGTTCCATTACCACTCATGGACCAAGTTAAGAAAGAATGGTAAAAGAAGATGTGATCGAACCAGTGAAGGAGCCAAGCGATTGGTGCGCTCCTATGGTAGTTGTTCCGAAAAAACTGGGAGATATAAGAATCTGCGCAGACTACACAGGACTAAATGTATATGTGCAGAGAGAAAAACTACTGCTACCAACAGTTGATGAAACATTAGCTCAATTGCGAAAAGCTAAGATATTTTCAAAATTAGACTTATCGTCAGGATTTTGGCAGCTGAAGCTGTCAAAAGACTCAAGACACTATACTACATTCATCACTCCGTATGGATGTTTCGCATATAAACGGCTACCGTTCGGAATCTCTTCGGTACCCGAGGTGTATCAGAAGGTAATGAACGGGATTATTAATAACTTGAAAGGAGCTCTCGCTCATATGGACGACATCATCATATGGGGCGAGAACCAAGAAGAGCACGATGAAAATTTACATAAAGTCTTACAAACATTACTTGACAACGGCATAACGTTGAATCAAAAGAAATGTAAATTTAACACAACAAAAATAAAATTCTTGGGACATGTAGTAAGCGGAGAAGGCATCCAACCAAATGAAGATTTAATAACCGCTATAACAAATTTTCGACAGCCAAAATCCGTTACAGAAGTCAGACAGTTCCTGGGAATGGTAAATCACCTAACAAAATTCATGAAAAATACGTCCGACGAAACAAAAGTACTCAGAGAACTTTTAAGAAAAGAAAACAATTTTATTTGGCTACCGAATCACCAAAAATGTTTTGACAAATTAAAAAACATTTTGACAACCGAACCAGTACTAGCAAAATACGATACAAATGCAGAGACTAGAGTTTCAGCAGATGTCTCATCATTTGGTATCGGAGGTGTACTAGAACAGAAACAAGAAGATGATACATGGAGACCAGTAGTATACTGTTCAAGATCAATGACAGGAACTGAGCAGAGATACGCTCAAATCGAAAAAGAAGCGCTAGCTTTAGTATGTACTTGTGAACGATTTGAAAAGTATTTAATTGGAAAACATTTCACTCTGAGAACAGACCATAAACCACTAACGACTATTTTTAAAACGAAACCGCTAAATGATCTAACAATTAGACTACAAAGACTAAGAATGCGAATAATAAGATTTAATTTCGACATAGAATACGTACCTGGAAAAGAATTTATACTGCCGATACACTATCTAGAGCACCAGAAAGCGTAGTTCAAGAAGACAAAGACATAATTTTTGATGAAGAATGCAATCTATACATAAACGCCATTGTAAAAATCATACCTGGTGAAGAAAATAAACCTGAAATAAACCTAGAAAAAGAACAAAAGGAAGATGAAAATTTAAATATAATAAGAAATTATATTACAAATGGCTGGCCGTCCAAAGATAGATGTGAATCAACAACAATGTCTTTTTACAAACATAGGAACGAAATAAGTTTACATAACAAGTTATTATGCTTTAGAGACAGAATTATCATACCAGCACACAAGAGAAAAGAAATGTTGAAGAAGATACACGTAGGTCATCAAGGGGTAACTAAATGTTGCGAAAGAGCAAGAAGATCTATTTGGTGGCCAAACATAAACCAACAAATAACAGAAGTAATCCAAAATTGTGAAAAATGCTTGAAGAATAAAAAGACAGAAACAGAACCACTATTAAGCACGAAAATTCCGAATACACCGTGGACAGTTGTAGGTACAGATTTATGTGAACTAAATGGAAAAACATACTTAATCGTGCAAGACTACTACAGTAAATACATAGAAGTAGCTAGACTTAAGAAAACAAAAAGCAGAAACGTTATTACAAAATTGAAAGACATCTTTGCAAGATTGGGAATACCTAGAATATTACGATCAGATAACGGACCACAATATAGCTCTCTCGAATTCAAAGAATTTGCTAAAGCATACGAATTTACTCATATTACCAGCAGTCCCATGCATCCTAGATCCAACGGACAAGCCGAACGTGCTGTTCAAATATTTAAAGAGATTTTTAAAAAATGTGAAGATCCATACTTAGGATTATTAGCGTACAGAAACACAAAATTAGCATGCGGAGCATCACCCGCACAGCTTTTAATGGCAAGAAATTTAAAAGAACAAACACCGATCAACGAAGAGAAATTGAAACCTAAACTACCAGATCATAAACTAGCTTACAAACATATGCTAGAAGAGCAATATACTCAAAAGAAATATTTTGATCGGAGGCACAAAGCGAGGGATTTGAATGATTTAGAAGAAGGCACAAGAGTGTGGATAATAGATATGAAAAAGGAGGGAAAGATTAAAAGAAAAGAACCGTATAGATCCTACACAGTCGAGACACAAGACGGGAAAGACATTAGAAGAAATAGAGCAGCGATCACAGCCCTTCCAGAGAATACAACTGAAGAACCAGGGATTGTGAATCCAGCAGCAACAGCTGAAGGTCCAGCAGCAACAGCTGAAGAACCAACGACTGTGAATGCACCAGAGGAACCCCGAAGAAGCCACAGAACAAGACAGTACCCGAAGAAGCTCAAAGACTACGTCCCAAAATAAAAATATAATTATTTAAACCTTGTTATTTGTCATAATAATATTTTGTTTAAACAAAGGGGGATGTAGGGATATTTAATATGTAATGTTTATATTTGCCGCCATATTTTAGGGCGTGACAGGTTGTTGTTAGCAAGCTGACATGGTGGATTGTAACAAGGAACTAAATTACAATAAATATCATTTAACCGAGTTCAGTGCATTATTTATTATTGTATGTATATCCCACGACAATACAGCAATTATAAAGCTTAAAATTATAGAAAAAATAAGGTTTGCATAAATCATCAGAGCTGTGACAAATTTTAGAAAACGTTGTCATGACAAGTGTTTGTTCCTACAGACAGTGGAAAGTAAAAATGACTAGGCATGAAAATAAAATTTTCATGCCTAGTCATTTTTACTTTCCACTGTCTGTAGGTCTGATATATTTATGATAACTTTCGGATTACTTTTAGATATCCTAAAATGATACATTTATGATAACCTTCGGATTACTTTTAGATATCCTAAAATAGTACATTTATGATAACCTTCGAATTACTTTTAGATATCCTAAAATGATATATTTATGATAACTTTCGGATTACTTTTAGATATCCTAAAAATGATATATTTATGATAACTTTTGGATAACATAAAAAACGACAAACGAAATCGCAAAGATATCTTAAATATCACTTTTTGTAGTAAAACTGCGATATCGCGTGTAAGATAAAGTGATCTAAAAGATATATTTAGGATTTACTTTCATATTGTTATGTTGAATTGTGGCCGAACTAGAGCTCCCAAAATGTTGAAAATTAGGTAAGTCACAAAAAATTATCTAAGAAATCGAATGCTTAAGACACGGAAGTCGAATCAAAGTTAATAGACGATAAATACAATTGTAGGATGTTGTCCTACTATTTTATTTCTAATGAATAATTATTTGTTAAATGTATTCATTATGATTTTATTTTAGTTTGTTTATTTATACATTTTTTTGACATTATTTATTTAAACATATGAAAAATCTAAAATCTGTTTTTTAATTGCAGCGTGACATGATCTCTATTTTTATTTATTTATTTTATAAGCCTACTCTTACTTTAGAAAACCGATAAACAATGAACCAAGTACTTCGTTCTCATCAGTGAATAAAATACGTCACGATAGTAGAAAGGAAGGATGGCACTGAGGAAGATGTGGAAAATTAGAACACTCGGGGCATATGACAAACTGCCCGGCTAAGGACGTAAAATGAAATAAATACATACGTCGAGGACATTACGCGTTATGCTGTAGAACAAGATCAACAACTACAAACAGAAACTATGATTGCACAAGAATGAACAAGAAACGTAATCGTTTTGACCATTATGTAAATAAAATTGTCACCGAAACATCAGACGAAGAATCACAAGGTCCCTCAAGCAAAATAAGAAAGTACGAATGTTTCAAAAATAAACAGCGACCCTCAACCAAGTACCACATCAAATCGTGATGACATCATAACGTGTTATATTGGGAATATACCGGTGGTCTTCCTGATTGGCTCAGGGTCCAAAGTCAACATCATTAAGGGTGAAGACTGGAACTTACTAAAACAGAAGAAAGCAATAGTGTGGAATATTGATGTAAACACGAAGGATACGTTAAAACCATATGCATCCGTACAGAACTTAACTGTACAACATCGATTCGAATCTACTGTTACTTTACCTGTCAGGGAAGAAATCATATTATCGTTTTACGTCGCGGACGAAGGAGAAATCTCATTACTGGGGAAAGAAACGGCGAAACAGTTGGGAGTTCTAAGATTAGGACTGAATGTAAACAGCGTTCAACACACATCGTAATACATCAAAGTTTTGCGCGAAATCAAATACAAAAGATACGTCTGAAATGAGATACATTCGTTTCATCGAGAAACAACTCGATGAAAATAGCGGCGCCCCTATTTTTCGTCGGGGACGGGGTGCGTTCTATCGTTTCATCGAGGAGTTACTCGATGCTCCTCGACCGGTGTGCCATAGGCATTAGTGTTATTTTACCTGAGTATAATAACTTCTAACTTTGTACCATGCTTCTAACCGGGAGCGCTTAATTTTTCCTAAACGCCATTCTTCCTAACCGTAGTTATTCCTAAAAATAACATTTCAAGCCGCCGTTATTCCTAAAAGTAGTTGTTGCTAAACGCAATTTGACCTAAACATAGTTATTCCTATTCGCAGTTATTCCTAATTGTAATTTATACTAAACGCAATTTTTCCTAATCGATCGTAGCGCTGGTGGCAAATTATTGTACCACCAAAGTTTACCGACAGCTGCACATCTCTTGTGAAATAGATGAATGAAAGTGGATGGTACATGTGTTTATGTTAGGCTCAATTGCCGAATTCGGCCATTGGTCGAAAAAACCGGCCACAACGCGATCTGGCAAACGCAAAACAGCCACAACGCGTTGTGTATTTTAATAACTATTAGTTTATGTTAAAAAAACAGAGTTCTGTTGGACTCAAGAAGGGTTTTGTTAGCATAGATTAGTTTATGTCAAAAAAACGGAGTTCTGTTGGACTCAAGAAGGGTTTTGTTAGCATAGATTAGTTTATGTCAAAAAAAACGGAGTTCTGTGTTGGATTCAAGAAGGGTTTTGTTAGCATAGATTAGTTTATGTTAAAAAAATCTGACGTGGACACCACATGACTTCCTTGTACGCCTTGTGTGTTCATACTTTTCTTAATAACTAAAATGTAAAATAATATTAAAAATTCTTTTAACTTATTATACTAGTATACTCACAAATATATTTTAGTCATTTTATTTAAACTGCAGAAGAAGATATAAAGCATATTTTACTATTGTCACTGTCATGTCATAATCATTTAAATTTTACGTAGTAACAAATGTTAATCGATCATGGACTACAAGATACCGAAATACTATAAATTATAAATATATACTTTAATTATTTTTAAATGATAGCAGATACAAAAATATTTATAAAATACCGATTGTAGGTAATAATCACATAATCTTTCATTTAAAATAAAAAAAATTGTCTAAAATTAAATATTTATCGAAATATTTTAAAAAAGTACTACTTCCGGTTTGTAGACTGAAACCAAAAATAGGAGGTGCACAACTAGATGCTATAACAGTCCTAAATACAAAATTTCAACTTTCTACGTCTAACCGTATTTGAGTTATGCGACACACATACGTCCGTACGTACGTACGTACGTACGTACGTACGTACATACGTACGTACGTACAGACGTCACGTCGAAACTAGTCTTAATGGATTCAGAAAAGGTCAAAACGGATATTTCCGTCAAAATCTGAGAACCGAAATTTTTCGCGATTACAATACTTCCTTACTTCGTACAAGGAAGTAAAAACAGAGTTCTGTTGGACTCAAGAAGGGTTTTGTTAGCATAGATTAGTTTATGTCAAAAAAACGGAGTTCTGTTGGATTCAAGAAGGGTTTTGTTAGCATAGATTAGTTTATGTTAAAAAAACAGTGTTCTGTTGGACTCAAGAAGGGTTTTGTTAGCATAGATTAGTTTATGTCAAAAAAACGGAAAACGGAGTTCTGTTGGACTCAAGAAGGGTTTTATTAGCATAGATTAGTTTATGTCAAGAAAACGGAGTTCTGTTGGACTCAATAAGGGCTTTGTTAGCATAGATTAGTTTATGTCAAAAAAACGGAGTTCTGTTGAACTAAAGAAGGGTTTTGTTAACGGCCACAACGCGTTGTGGCTGTTATAAAACGGTCACAACGCGTTGTGGCTGTTTTGCGTTTGCCAGATCGCGTTGTGGCCGTTTTTTTCGCCCAATGGCAATTGAGCCTAACATAAACACATGTACCATCCACTTTCATTCATTTATTTCACAACAATTCGTCATCAGCGCTACTGTCGATTAGGAAAAATTGCGTTTAGTAAAAATTACGAGTAGGAATAACTGCGATTAAAAAAATTATGTTTAGGTCAAATTGCGTTTAGCAACAACTGTGTTTAGGAATAACGGCGGCTTGAATTGTTATTTTTAGGAATAACTACGGTTAGGAAGAATTGCGTTTAGGTAAAATTATTGGCCACCCTTCTAACCAACCCTTGTTATTTCCAATTTATAACATGTGAAGAACATAAAGAGATTGTTAAAGACATAATTATTAACAAAACAATCATGTTAATTATACATTATTATGTAAAAGAAAAAATTATATAATGTTTGGAAAAAAATTATAAATAGCGATAGGATATTTCAGGGGTAGCAGCTAAAATCCCGAACTTACAAACTCAACTTATTTTTCTTTAACTTTTTCGTGTCCCGAAATGTATGAACACAGCTTTATATTAAATAGCCAGTCCGCAAAATTCACGAGTAAAGCCCCTCTTTGAAGATGATCTCCATCACTAGATTTCAGATATGTATTTTGTATTAGTATAGCAATACAAATTCAAAATAAGAACCCTGTCTGACTTGTAGAAATAGCCAGTCCGCAGCTTTTTTTGCTGGTCCGCAAATTAGGCACCACCTAAGCGAGCAGTGTCTCTGGTCTGGTTTTAAAATGTTAACTGTCAGCGATATTTTAATATTATGTCATTATCATAAGAAGTTCTATTAGCCAAAATCTATAACATAAGTATAATTATTATCTCATTGTAAAGGTTATGTAGAATATAGATATGCGTAGGTATCTGATTTTTAAATTCCTGAAAATTCCTCTTTAATTATATAAATATTCTTGTTTATGTTAATTACTGGTGTACTAGTGCTACTTATATGAAATCATATGAAATATAAATAAAACAAAACTTCAAGTAATAACCCTAATTTGATTCGGTACAACATAGCTCTACGAACGCATCACAAAACCATAGACAACATACATGTAAAATTTGAATTGCCGCCGTTTCGGCTTGTATCAAAGTCTGTGTACGTAATTTCTGTGAATGTCAAGTTCGTGATGCCGGGTATTCGGGGTTTGTAAAATCTGTACAAAGTAAAGTTGTGTTTATAAATTCGTGTGTTGCATATTCGGATAAAATATAAGGCTTTGTTTATAGATTTCGGTTAACGTATAAGTTAAAGCGTTAAAAGACAGGTTTTATACATTCGGGATTTGTAAATTCGGATAAAATATAAAGCTGTGTTCATAAATTACGGGACACGAAAAAGTTAAAAGAAAATAAGTTGAGTTTGTAAGTTCGGGGTTTGCATGCATTCCCGAATTAAGGGAACTTAACCTGCACCATTTTTTTAAGTACTGCACTGGATTCACTTTCCTATTAAACACAATTATTAATTACATAATCATTTACATTATTAGCAGTTATTTATAATAAATATTTAATTTAATTATTAACTTTAACATAACCATCCACTCAGTGGCAGTGGCAACGAAAAATTTTTGACTGGGAAACATGGAAATTAATTTTGCGATTTAAAAAAAACACCCTGTATACTTTAATTATTCTTAAATTATAGCAGATACAGAAAAATTTATAAAATAACGATTGTAGATAATAATCACATAATCTTTCATATAAAATAAAAATTTGGTCTTAAATTAATTATTTATCGAAATATTTTTTAAAAGTACTACTTCTAAATACCTTATTCGTATTCTATAGATCCTAAAACGTGCTTATCTATTAAAAACTCACACTCAAAAATTTTGATCCATCACAATACCTCCCTCATAGAATATGAGGCGGGCGGTAAAAAATTGACTCTTTAATTTTTTGAGTGTATATGATTGTTTACTTACCAACTGACGTACAAAAGTGTTTGTGAGCATCAAGTGTCTTCATGCAACGTTTATTACGCGTATCCCAGACACGAAGAGTTTTATCATCACTGGCTGAGACAATAAACTTGCCACCCGGATGGAAAACTACTCCGCGCACCCAATTATCATGTCCCGTCAACAGGAATAGACAGATGCCTGTGCTTACATCCCATACCTACAACAAAATAAATAAAGATTAAAGTTTTTACCTCTCGCCACTTAGACCTGCAACGGATATTTTTACATGCAAAATTTTTGTTTATGACGACATAGATCATATTCATAGCGTCATAGACATTTGTAGGCCATTTCTTTTGAATCCCCACCTCGCCTGATTCCGTGCCACTACTAAACGAAGTATCATTTTGGGCAAATGACGGTTCAAAATCCGAAAGTTTTGAAACTTTGTAACATTGTTCGGGAAGGAGGGAAGGTCTAGTAATGAATATATCAAAAGTCCTGACCGTAGGTGATGAGCGGTGGCGGGAGACCACAAAATGGCTGCCAAAATCTGGTTTTATAATATCTCGTTATTGCTGCATTGTAAAGTACAAGTAGGTACTTTTTACAAAGTTGTAGAGAATACAATTTACTACAACTTTGATATAAAACAATTTTTTTCTCATATCAATTGTTCGCAAGTTATGATAGACAAGCGGAGCGCTTTATTTGCTATTTACAAAAATGTTGAATTTTCCCTAATGCAACTGTAACTTTCTAATAGATGAACATATCGACTTCCGGTTTTCATTTAATCAATTTTAATATTATTTAAAAAAAAATTATTTTGACAGTCACTTAAAATTACAGTGACATTAAAAGACATTAGGCATTATACATGTATACATAAAATAATCTCTCTCTAGTTTATAAGCCGTTTTTTACGTTAATATGTGGAAACCTGTAATTGGTACGTTTGTACTGTTAGTTTTCTAAATAAATAAATAAATTAGGAGTTTTCAGAGGCGGATCTAAGAAATTTGGGGGGGGGGGGAATTATCAGAATGTGTATCCCCCTCATCCAATGTTTTTACATTTATCATGGAATACAATTTTTAGTTATTTCGGTTTATTATGAAATAAAAATTAAACATGAAAAAGTGTGGATTATATGCATTTGCATATATTGTATTATTGTGCATATTAGTATATTTTTTTACAAATGTATCAATAGATCAAAATATGGTATAATTTTTGCATATTTCAATATTTTTTACTTATTTATTAAAAATGCATATAACTGCATAATTTTGTACCTTCTAACCGAAAATTTCAATTTTTTTATAAATTTTATACATATAAGTTTGATAACACCTACAGTAGTTTTTACATTTATTTTAAAGGTAGGTAGCCACCAGGCCGATGTCACTTATATGTGAAATAATTTACCAGCTTGCATATGTTTTGATGCAGTAGTTAGTTCGGGGGCCTCACCGACTGTTGGCGTTAGTGTAGCACTCCACATCCCCCCCCCCCCTTCCCCCATCGTACCAACAACAATCTCATTGTTGACCGATAAAACTGTCAAGTTTGAATTTTGTTTTCATTTCATTTAACAGTGATATTTAAATAGTTATTTGTATCACAAGGCCAGAAACTGACCTTTTGCAAGAGCGAGTATTTTTGACACGCCGAGACACAGGCGAGGCTTGCAAATTACGAGCACTAGCATAACAGTTTCTGGACGTGTAATACACAATATTTTATGTACCGATTTCATTACAAAAATATAAAATAATTATACATAACCTACAAAATTGTGCACTGAATACTTGCATTTGAGCTTAAAATATATTTATTTCAGTTTCTATTAACGATTTACGTATAAAATTTGTCAAAATCTTGTTAATTATTGTATAAAAAATCTGACGTGGGCACCACATGACTTCCTTGTACGCCTTGTGTGTTCATACTTTTCTTAATAACTAAAATGTAGAATAATATAAAAAATTCTTTTAACTTATTATACTAGTATACTCACAAATATATTTTAGTCATTTTATTTAAACTGCAGAAGAAGATATAAAGCATATTTTACTATTGTCACTGTCATGTCATAATCATTTAAATTTTACGTAGTAACAAATGTTAAACGATCATGGAGTACAAGATACCGAAATAATAAATTATAAGTATATACTTTAATTATTCTTAAATGATAGAAGATACAGAAAAATTTATAAAATACCGATTGTAGATAATAATCACATAATCTTTCATTTAAAATAAAAAAATTTGTGTTAAATTAAATATTTATCGAAATATTTTTAAAAAGTACTACTTCCGGTTTATAGATTGAAACCAAAAATAGGAGGTGCACAACTAGATGCTATAACAGTCCTAAATACAAAATTTCAACTTTCTACGTCTAACCGTATTTGAGTTATGCGACACACATACGTCCGTACGTACGTACGCACGTACGTACAGACGTCACGACGAAACTAGTCATAATGGATTCAGAAAAGGTCAAAACGGATATTTCCATCAAAATCTGAAAACCGAAATTTTTCGCGATTACAATACTTCCTTATTACTCCGTACAAGGAAGTAAAAATATTCAACGCATAAAATTGGCATCTGCTTGACAACTGTAGTAATGTCAAGATGCCAACCTATAACTTCCGGTTGTTTGCCGGCCTAGGCTGGCAACAAAGAGTTTCTGGCGGATTTTGAGATATGGAAAACTAGCGATGCCGACCGGAGGCATATAAAGGTTATTTTCTTGATTGTGTGTTTGATGCAGAAAAATAGCAGTTATGCCTGTTGTAAGTAAGTATAATATTTTTATTTTATTTACCAAAGTTGTATTATATGGGTCATGGGTATTGTTTGTTTACATCATTTAAATACAATGTTTAAGCTGTCATTTTATAAATAAATATTATTTATTATAGTAAGATTTAAATGGAAATATATGCATTGTTTATTAGTGATCGTTCTTCTTTCTTATTTTAAATATTAACTGTGTTTTATTATTTTAGACTAAGAAATGTGTTAATAAAAACTGCCTGGTCAACCTTCTACCAAATAAAGAAAGAGGTACTTTATTTTGCTTCCCTCGAGATGACAACCTCCAAGTTAAATGGTTGCAGAATATGAACCGAATGGATCTTAATAATTTGACATACAGTCAATTACATGATCGAGGTTATCACGTTTGCCCGTTTCATTTCGACGATGTATTTTTATTATGTATAACAAATATTTTTTTCAATATATACCTATATTTTTCTCATAAAAACTTGTATATTTATTTTACATTATAAGATTTTTTTCCAATTAGAAACCCACCAGAACATAGCATTAGTTTGGGGCTGCACCGCTAGGTCCGTGAAGTTGGAGTTACAACATCTTCATGCCACACATTGCTTTATATAATAATTTGTTGCTCATTTTTTGCTAATTTTTGCTATACCGTTTGAATTTTTTGCTATAGTCGTTCTCGAGTTATAAACAAATACAAAATGTAACTCCAACTTCACGCTGGAGTTACAACTAACTGAAATCAGTATTGCCATAGCACAATAATTTTTTGCTCATTTTTTGCTATTTTTTGCTATATAGCTCGTATTTTTTGCTATGGCCGTTCTTGAGTGGAGTTACAAGATGTAACTCCAACTTCACGCTGGAGTTACAACTAACTGAAATCAGTATTTCCATAGTACTATATTTTTTTGCTCATTTTTTGCTATATAGTTCGTATTTTTTGCTATAGCCGTTCTTGAGTTATAAACAAATACAAAATGTAACTCCAACTTCACGCTGGAGTTACAACTACTTAAATCAGTATTGCCATAGCACTATAATTTTCTGCTAATTTTTTGCTATATAGCTCGTATTTTTTGCTATGGCCGTTCTTGAGTTATAAACAAATACAAAATGTAACTCCAACTTCACGCTGGAGTTACAACTAACTGAAATCAGTATTTCCATAGCACTATAATTTTTTGCTCATTTTTTTGCTATTTTTTGCTATATAGCTCGTATTTTTTGCTGTTGCCGTTCTTGAGTTATAAACAAATACAAAATGTAACTCCAACTTCACGCTGGAGTTACAACTACTTAAATCGTTATTGCCTTCGTACTATAATTTTTTACTAAATTGTTTGAATTTTTTGCCATAGTCATTTTCTAGTTATAAACAATTACAACTTTATGTTAGGTACTTCAATTTCGCATTTTTACCTCCTGCCTCATATTCTATAAGAGAGGTATTGTGATGGGTCAAAATTTTAGAGTGTGAGTTTTTAGTGGGTAAGCACGTTTTAGGGTCCCCAGAGTAAAAATTTAACATTTTCGAAATAATGTTTGTGTGTGCGTTTGTTCGTTCGTATGTTACAATTTTTTCGTTGACGATAAATCAAAAAATATCAAACATTAAAATTTCAAATTTTGTATTTAAGGTTTTAATACGAATCTTAATAACCCATTAAATTTTGGTACCAATCTACAAACCGGAAGTAATACTTTTTCAAAATATTTCGATAAATAATTAATTAAAGACAAATTTTTTTATTTTAAATGAAAGATTATGTGATTATTACATACAACCGGTATTTTATAAATTTTTCTGTATCTGGTATCATTTAAGAATAATAATTAAAGTATATAGGTAATTATAGTTATAATTTAGTATTTCGGTATCTTGTAGTCTGTGATCATTTAATTATTTTTTTTGTTACTACGTAAAATTTAAATGATTATGACATGACAGTGACAGTGACAATAGTAAAATATCGTTTATATCTTCTTCTCTGCACATTAAATAAAATGACTAAAACATATTTGTGAGTAGAAATAGTAGTAGCACATACCGGGTGAGGCATGTTTTTTGAAAATACACTCCGCGTCAAAAAAGGGCCCACCTGAAATTGTGAAAAATCGACAAATTTCAAGCCGCTATAACTCAGCGAGTTTTCGATGGATTTCGATGAACTTTTGACTCCAAGAAAGATCAAAGTGTCTACTTTAAGGGCATCCATTCAATTTTTGTTATAACCCCCCCTGCACCGCTGCAACCCCTATTAAAAAAATCCGATGTTGGCAACACATGACCTCTCGCCATCTTATATACTAAAAGGCTTAGAGTTGTTGATTTTTTCGTCAAACTAGCAACGCATTTACAACTGCACAACGTTATGAACGAATTATCCGATTTTTATGATTTTTTTACGAGGTGATAGAGGGTGTCGAGACGCAAAAACCTTTGTATAGTTCAATTGTTTTTGATTTTCTTTTGTTCGAGAAAAATGCCAAAAACTGACTTTTTGATTTTCGTTAATAACAAATGAATGGTTTAATCTATCGATTTAAAAATTGGTATACATAGTAAGGGATTAATAGGGAGTCCATGCGACCAGGTCTCAATGTTCCAGATATAATAGTTTTTTAGTTATTAATGAAAAACTGAGATTTCATCAGTGAATCAGTGCTTTGAATGCTCAAATGTTCAACAACTGACTGTTGAATAAAAAACAATACTACATTGTGTCAAACTGACGTTTACAATTCGAGATTTCAAATGCACTTTTCTTAATTAATATAATTAATAGAAGAAATTTGTTAATTATATTGAGTTATAATAGAAGGAGCGTAAATATTTTTAATATTTTCATCAATTTTACTAGGTACTACTTTAAAAAAATTAATTTTATTTTGACAGTCATTACAAAGTACAGTCACAGAAAAAGACGTCAGAAGTTTTAGTACATTCAGGGTAAAAATTGTTAACATATTTGGGAAAAAAACAATGCTATGTTCTGTCAAACTGACGTTTACAGTTTACAATTCGATATTTCAGATGCATATATCTTACGTTATATTAGTAATAGAAGCAATTTGTAAATTATATTAAGTAATAATCGAAAGAATCTTTTTTTTGTATTTTTATCAATATTCGTATTTTTTAAAATATTTATTTTATTTTGACAGTTGTATCAGGTACAGTCCCAACAAAAGAAGTGAGCACTAACTTTATAAAATTGTTGAAAATGACGACCAACAATAATTTGTTTTTATTAAAAAATCATATCGAGTTTGATATCAAATTCAGGGGCTAGAAAAGGGCTACCTAATTAATAAAATTATTTAAAATGGTGGCCGACGATTGTCATTTATTTTTAAAAAAACAATATAGAATTATATCAAGTTAGATATCAAATAAAGGGCTGAAAATGGGCTACCTAATTAATAAAATAATTTAAATCGGTCAGGTGAGTACTACTTTATAAAATTGTTGAAAATGGCGACCAAGGATTGTCATTTGTTTTTAAGAAAAAATCATATCGAGTTTGATATCAAATTCAAGGACTAGATAAGGGCTACCTAATTAATAAAATTATTTAAAATGGTGGCCGACGTTTGTCATTTTTTTTTTTAAACAATATAAAATTATATCAAGTTTGATATCAAATTAAAGGGTTGAAAATGGGCTACCTCATTAATAAAATAATATAAATCGATCAGGTGAGCACAACTTTATAAAATTGTTGAAAATGGCGACCAACGATTGTCATATGTTTCTATCAAAAAATCATGTCGAGTTTGACATCAAATTCAAGGGCTGGATAAGGGCTACCTAATTAATAAAATTATTTAAAATGGTGGCCGACGATCGTTATTTATTTTTATCAAAAACAATATAGAATTATATCAGTTTGATATCAAATTAAAGGGCTGGACATGGGATACCTAATTAATAAAATTATTTAAAATGGTGGCCGACGTTTGTCTTTTTTTTAAATAATATAGAATTATATCAAGTTTGATATCAAATTAAAGGGTTGAAAATGGGCTACTTCGTTAATAAAATAATATAAATCGATCAGGTGAGCACAACTTTATAAAATTGTTGAAAATGGCGACCAACGATTGTCATTTGTTTCTATTAAAAAATCATGTCGTTTTATATGAAATTAAAGGGCTGGATAAGGGCTACCTAATTAATAAAATTATTTAAAATGGTGGCCGACGATCGTCATTTATATTTATCAAAAACAATATAGAATTATATCAGTTTGATATCAAATTAAAGGGCTGGCCATGGGCTACCTAATTAAAAAAATAATTTAAATCGGTCAGGTGAGCAATACTTTATAAAACTGTTGAAAATGGCGACCGATTGTCATTTGTTTTTATCAAAAAATTATTAAATCAAATCGAATTTGATTAAAAATTAAAGGGTTTAAATTAAAGGGTTTAAATTAAAGGGTTAAAAATAAATGCTACCTTATTAATAAAATTATTTAAAATGGTGGCAGACGATTAACAATTGTTTTCAATTTTAAAAAAACAATTCGAGTTTGATGTCAAATTAAAGAGCTAGATGAGGGCTAATTAATAAAATTATTTAAAATGGTGGCCGACGATTGTCTTTTGTTTTTTAAAAAATATGTTAGAATCATACCTATTGAGTATGATATCAAATTAAATATTTTGATAAAAGAGCTAATACAAGATTGTTCAAAATGGAGACCGCCGATCGTCATTTGTTTATATCTTAAAATTGTAAAAAAGTAAAGGTCTTGATCTGGCTGATGAGGAGTAATATACACAATAAGTGATAAATATGATAGTGGGTGATTATGATTAGCTTCTGTTAATTTTCCTTTCAAAATAGTAAAATCATTTCAAGTTTGTTATATCAAATACCGGGAGTTTTTTTTATTAGTAAACATAGGGCATGTCATTACCATAGTTACAGTGTTACAGAATGACAGCAATGTATTGGAGCGTCTTTTTTATCAGTAAACATAGGGATAATTACATACTAAAATAAATATGAAATATAAATTAAAGAAATGATAAATTATTTATTTATATTTTCTACACTTAAGAACTAGGTAGATACCTACATTAAACTAATGAGAATTTTTTAAATCGAATTAAATGCTCAAAATTGGAACCATTAACTTCTAAACAATATCCTAAACGATTATAAAAATAATTTATAGCATTTGCTGGAGAGCAGGGTTGTTATGTTTAAAACAATTTGTTTTAAACAAACTGTTTTAAACATGTTTTAAACACGGCCTAATGTTTTAATGCATGTTTTAAACTGTGTTTTAAATCAGGTGTTTAAAAATGATATCGAAATCCATTCACGACGCATAACACAAACAAAACAAATTCAACTACCGATCATCGGTGACTCCTAGCTACGCAGCTAGAGCGATGTAAATCCCCGTCCTCGCACAAAAAGTAGCATTTGCGACATATTTCGATGGAAATAATGTTTATTTAAAACAGATATCCTGTTTAAAACATGTTTTAAACATGCTTTTTTGTTGTTTAAAACATGTTTTTTTGTGCAGAGTTAAAAACATGTTTTAAACCAAAAAAACAGTTTTAAACAGTAAAAAACAAATGTTTTGTTTAAAATTGAAAAAAACATGTTTTTTTTCAACCCTGCTGGAGAGTAATATTTTGGGAAGCAGCACTAATTCGATTTTTTAATTGTTCAACATTCATTCTGTCACCATTGTACACATTATTTTTAAGTGTCTACCTAGTTCTTAAATTCTCATTAGTTTAATGTATCTACCTAGTTCTTAAGTGTAGAAAACATAAATAAATAATTTATCATTTCTTTAATTTATATTTCATATTTATTTTCGTATGTTCATTATCCCTATGTTTACTGATAAAAAAACGCTCTAATGCATTGCTGTCATCCTGTAACACTGTAACTATGGTAATGACATGCCCTATGTTTACTTATAAAAAAAACTCTCTGTATAAGGTTTTGATAAGGTACCTACAATATTGTTTAAGATGACGTTCGACAATAGTCTTTTGTTTTTAGTTGGATAACCAGGATACCTATTTATTTTTAATGCCTTTACTAAAATTTATATTGAAGAAGGCGGAAGATGAATAATTTGAAATTGTAATTAAATATTTTTTTTCGTTAGAGTCTAAATGGTTAAATCCAGGGTTGAAAAAAAACATGTTTTTTTCAATTTTAAACAAAACATTTGTTTTTTACTGTTTAAAACTGTTTTTTTGGTTTAAAACATGTTTTTAACTCTGCACAAAAAAACATGTTTTAAACAACAAAAAAGCATGTTTAAAACATGTTTTAAACAACAAAAAGCATGTTTAAAACATGTTTTAAACAGGATATCTGTTTTAAATAAACATTATTTCCATCGAAATATGTCGCAAATGCTACTTTTTGTGCGAGGACGGGGATTTACATCGCTCTAGCTGCGTAGCTAGGAGTCACCGATGATCGGTAGTTGAATTTGTTTTGTTTGTGTTATGCGTCGTGAATGGATTTCGATATCATTTTTAAACACCTGATTTAAAACACAGTTTAAAACATGCATTAAAACATTAGGCCGTGTTTAAAACATGTTTAAAACAGTATGTTTAAAACAAATTGTTTTAAACATAACAACCCTGGTTAAATCGTTATAATTGAGGTCCGAAGCGGGCGAATCCCCCTTGTCGCGCGGCAGCGCGACCTAGCTGAAGGCCCGCGTAGCGGGGCCTGACGCTAGTATACTTTACTATTTTACTAAGTGTGTATGATGAAAGTACTTACTCACAAATATACCATTGTACTAGAAGGGAATTCGGGAATTGTAGTTTTTATAATATTATTAAAATTTATTATGACCTTATAAATATACTAAATGACACTTCATATTTTCCATTTCAATTTGCCAAAAAGTCAAAAATTCATATGACATTAACACTCAAATATTTTATTTTTTGTTTCCATAGATAGGCAGATAAATCAAAATTGTAACAAATTTGTAGAATTTTTAACTTCTTGTAATTGGAAAATGGTGCTAGATAGAAACAACGTTTTGAATACATATTGTAGATAGTAACATTTAGTATACAATTTTATTTAAAAAATTCCTATTAATTCATAAATTTTGATAATATTCCAGAAAAACTCTTCAGATCTTCAATAAACTACCACTTCCGGTTGCACGATCAACACCAAAACTAGAAATATTTGTTTTGACCCGATCTGCCTACATGACAATAAAATTCAATCAATTCTCTGTAAATTTTTCGAAAAACGAAGTTCCTACGATGATTGGATAAAAGCGATTTTGAACATTGCCTCCTAAATACTACAGGCCTGGCCCAGCGCGCTTGTGTGTCGCTTTGACGTCACGCGTTGAGGCGATCCGATATAGACGCGCGCATAGTAATTCACTGCGAACATAGTTAATTTAGTGAGAATGCACTAGTAATTGTTGTATTTTTGTCGTTATTAAGATTTTAAGTAGTAGAAGAAACATAATCTAATACTTATGTTTATATCTGGCACTTTATTTATGAATAATAATAACAAAAGCGTCCCGTTCTAGGCACTATATTTACCAAGAAAATTAAAAAATTAACTGCGTTCTCGTGATTTCTCTGGAGTTACATTTTTTCGAATTTTACATTTAAGGTGATGCCGCACGCTATTTTATGGCGTTTATTGTTTTTTAAACATAAAAATAAAAAATAATTTATGTTTGAGAGGAAAAAATAATTTTGGCACCCATATTTGTAAAAAAAACTGCGTCATTTGTAAAAAAGAGGGGTTTCGCGTGCCACTGTACAGCATGTATTTATAAATGAATTAACTTCAAATTTAAATATGTTGTCAACAAAGCTTGGATCTACGAAATAACCGATCGAATTTTTTAAATTCGTTTTGAAACAGAAGATATTTGTGTTCAAAAATTAACAAAAATTGTCAAAATTCAAATTAACATATTTCGATTGAAAGCAAAATTTCAAAATTCTGCATCGACCATTTTATAGATTGTACTTTTATCTTCAACAATATCTTTAGATTATTATATTTAACAAAACAATAAACGCTGTGGAGTGGCGCGCGAAATTCATGTTTTTGGCTGTTTTCTGGTGCGGTAGAGGATCATCTTCAGCTTTATTAAATTCGGTAATATAATGTCAAATGTAATATTTTACTATTGGAAAAATCGTGCCTAGACGAAACTAAAGATAGTATGACTTGCGTGTACAGTAAAACTGAACAAGAATATGTATGCAAAGCATATAATTAAATAATTATATCAAAGTTAAGTCTGATAAGTACATACAAAAACAACTGGAAAACAAAATAGAAAGTTGATCACATTAACTGGTGACACGGGAAAATAATTAATAATTTTGTTTTATATTACACTAGCTCCACTAGCTGAAGTACCCGGCTTTGTCCGATACACACAATTATGCAAAGCCATTTTTCTTTTTAATGTGAGGTTCGTTTTTACTTCCTTGTACAGAGTAAAAAGGAAGTATTGTAATCGCAAAAAATTTCGGTTTTCAGGGTTTTCTGATTTTGATGGAAATATCCGTTTTGACCTTTTCTGAATCCATTATGACTAGTTTCGTCGTGACGTCTGTACGTACGTACTGAATTATGGATATGTACATATCCTTAATTACATATCCGTAATTCAATTTATGATATGTGAAATTGAATTCCAGATATCACAAATTGAATTTAAAATATCTTAAATATAATTTTTGATATCTGGAAATGAATTCTTGATATCACTAAACGAATTATTGATATCACTAAATATATTATTGATATCACTAAATGAATTATTGATATCATGAATTCGACAAATTTAAGATATCTATAATTTATTTTAAGATATCAAAAATTCTATTTTTGATATCTGAAATTGAATTACTGATATCTTAAATTGAATTACAGATATGTGAATTTATATTAAGAAAAAAACGTTAGTCACATTAAAAAGGCTTTCCATACACAATAGAAATAAATCTTTATTTGTAAATTACAATATTTTGTATTTCTTGGCAGGTACTTGTTCCCTATGCCTCCCTATGTTTTTTTCAGTAAATTTGAGATAGCTAGACGCCATTTTATTTTAAGGTGACGAACTGACATTGTATTGTAATACGCCGGTGTCTTAAGTTAGATATTTATTTATTGCTGTACTTAATTTGAACCCAATCAGTGCAGTACAATTCGAGATAGCTAGCCGCCATTTTGTAGCAAGATGGCGGACTGACATTGTAATATGTCAATGTCTTAAGTTAGATCCTTAGCTACTATACTATACCAAAAAGTGCAATCGGTGTAGTACATTTTGAGATAGCTAGCCGCCATTTTGTTACAAGATGGCGGACTGACATTGTAATATGTCAATGTCTT
Source organism: Agonum fuliginosum (assembly GCA_947534325.1). Classification (NCBI taxonomy): domain Eukaryota; kingdom Metazoa; phylum Arthropoda; class Insecta; order Coleoptera; family Carabidae; genus Agonum; species Agonum fuliginosum. The sequence goes on along the minus strand of OX384031.1, from coordinate 24,330,668 downwards.
AAGTTAGATCCTTAACTATTACTGTACCAAATTTGAATGCAATCGGTGCAGTACATTAGGAGATAGTTAGCCGACATTTTGTTTCAAGATGGCGAACTGATTGTAATTGTAATACGCCTATGTCTTCAGTTAAATCTGTATTTATTGCTGTACTTAATTTGAATCCAATCGGTGCAGTACATTTTAAGATAGCTAGCCGCCATTTTGTTGCAAGATGACGGACTGATATTGTAATATGTCAAAGTCTTAAGTTAGATCCTTAGCTATTACTGTACCAAATTTGAATGCAATCGGTGCAGTACCTTAGGACATAGCTAGCCGCCATTTTGTTTCAAGATGGCGGACTGGCGCCACCCTCGGATGCTCAAAAGTATTCACGCAAAATTTGGGAGCAATCACTTCAGTGATTCTAAAGTTCTTGAGGCACATACATATATGTATAGTTAGTTACATACTTTTCTTCTTTATATATTTTAAGTTTGTGAGGTTTATTATTTTATTTATTTTTAAAATACATATGGGTTTTTTTACCTTCCGCTTACCTGTACTGGAATGTCTTTGACAGAATGATTTATTACTGCCAGTCATTCTCAAATATAGTATAACCGTATTTGAGTTATGCGACACACATACGTCCGTACGTACAGACGTCACGACGAAACTAGTCATAATGGATTTAGAAAAGGTCAAAACGGATATTTCCGTCAAAATCTGAGAACCGAAATTTTTCGCGATTACAATACTTCCTTAAGGTCGAGTGTCAATCACGCGGCTGAAGCGGCTAAAGCCGCGCGGCTGTAGACACGCGATTATAGCCGCGTCGCGCTGGTCACTGGTTTACATTAAAAACAATGGACCTGGTTTTCTATCAGGCGGCTGCGGCTCGAGCGGCTATTGACGCCGCGCGATCAACGCGGCGCGGCTGCTCTGTGAGCAGTGTAGCCGCGCGGCTGTTGTTTTTATGTCATAATTCGTAATATTTTTGTGAATGATTTGAAGTTTTTCTTCGTGATTATAGATTATTCGTTTCTTAGTGAACTAGTTGGACAACATCCGTGTTTTTATGATGCGAAGAATAAACATTATAAGGATCAAAATGTTAGAGATAACGTGTGGACAGAAATAGCAGTCAAAATTGGACAATATTTTTCTAAAATTTATTAGTTTTTTGCCTACACTGCAAACGGCAGCTTAACTTACTGCTGTTTATATGCAATGAACGCAGTTAACAATCTAGCGTTTAGTTTAATGCATTAATAAATATTCAATGTCAAACGATACCACGTACTGTACCAGTCGCGGCCGCGTGTTGGAAACGCACCAAGTCACTATAGTGAACAGGGCATAAGTTGAAACTTATCCAATCCTGTTTCTTTTACAATTTTCTTCAGTAATCAGTAATTAAAACAACAACAAACATAACATATTATTATAAAATAACTCATAAATTCAATATCGACATTGAGACAATAAAAATATAGCTGACATTACATTACCGTCCCCTATATTTACAATACTACTTCATTTTGTTTTGGAATAAAACTGTATAAGTAATAGAAGTATAAATGAAATATCTGATATAAATATCTATTTTCCTGTAAAAACTTGTTGAACTTGCTAATAACTATTTACCTACAACAGCTTACTTTACTGGGCAATATCCAAAATAACCGTAACAAAAATTTCCTATTAACGATTGTCACATTTATAATCTAATACAAACATGGAGCAATGATTATGCACGAAACTTATCTTGACCAATCAACATTATCACATCCACTTCACATCATTTTATTCTTCACACACTAGCTTTTTGCTTTTTCATCTGTCAACATCACAACCACAACATCACAACTGTCATCACTTCTGCAGTTTTCACGCGGTTTTTCTTTGCAATTTGAAATTACTTTGAAATTGAACGCAGCTGCCCTCTACGCGAGGGTACTAAAACTAAACGTGATGGTTACAGCGGTTCGTATACGAGTTTCCGTACACTGGCTATATAAGTCATAAGCGTCATAAGTAAGATATTAAATGTAGTAATTGAACAGAGGATGGCTTCAACACAGAAGAGTTTTCGTGTGAATGAATCTTTTGATTCAGGTGATACTAATTTCTGTGTTTGAATATTTTAGATTTTTATTTGTATATTTTAAAAATTGTACGTATACATTTCTGTTTAAAGTCTAGATATGGCGGAAGGTTGTGTGATGGCCACGTCAGATTTTTTTTACTATTTTTGCTGCCTAGGCAGCAAAAGTGACACTTTGCTGACTGTCAACTGTCAAAAAACTGCACTTTTAATGTCAATCGCCGAAAAAATAAATTGTTAGTAAAAATCGATAAAAATGTATAAAATTATGTAGCATAATGATATATTTGTAAAAAAAAAGTTTTTTTGCTGATATCCATCCTACAGGATTAACTCCCAATTATAGAATGGTAGATATTGGAGGAAATATTGCATATTTGTTTAATTTTCTGCATATATTAAGCATATTTTGGCGTTATTTCAATGCATATTGCATGCATATTTAGATCATATTTGCCTGCATATAATCCGCACTCTACTAATTGGCAAAGTACAAATAATTTGCAATATTGCTTTAATTATAGGCGGTTTGCATATATCGAGCATGAGCGCCTCTAGTGGGAGATTCGGCAAAAGTATTAGGTATACAACACGTTTGAATGTTTAATTCATTTCCGATTTTTCATTTCCAATAAAATGAGCACTGGTTCCCAGCGCTTTTCGTCAATTCTCAAAATACAATTAATAAATAGATTATAAAACGTGAGAAAATATATTTACAGTTATGTAGGTATCTACTTACGAAATTCGTTTTACTCTGTGAATTTAAACGTGTTGTATACCTAATACTTTTTCCGAATCTCCCACTAGAGGCGCTCATGCTCGATATATGCAAACCGCCTATAGGTGTTTAGAATAGAAGCCCCAAAACATTCTTGCGCGCACGCCGCTGTGGAATGTTGTTGACAGTGTTTGGTTGCCTGGCAACCCCCTCGCTAGGCCGAGCGGAGGGTATTGTTACGTCAGACCTCCCAGAAGTGTTGTTTGTGCGGTATCCGAGCGCGCCAAGACAGTCACCAGTCAGTCGCCCAGTCACAGTATAGAGTATAATAGGAGCTACAGTAGTCTCACTCCGCGAAATTGGTGAAGCAAACTTTTCTTTGCGCCGCGCAGTGTCGCAGGACGGCAGAAAAGTGAAACACATTGACAAGCGACACCGCGCGGGCCGCATCATTTTCGAACATCACAGCAGTTTGCACTTGGTCGTTCGTCATTGTTGAACATTGTCTTGTTTTTACTAGTGATTACAGTGGTGTTTACATTTACTGATAATTATCATGAGTGGGAAGAAGTGTGTTTTTTATACAAGCGTATACTCCAAAGACATTAGTGTATTTAGTTTGCCTACTGACGAAGTGAGGTAAGTTTATTTACAAATATTTACTAATTTTTGTCTGTACAAATAAGCTTTATTGCGTTAATCGTTCTTTTTTCAATTACTTGTTTGTTCCTTGTAGTGTGTTACTCTTACTAATTTACTCTTACTAGATTTGAAGGGTCCAATAATATTGATGAAGGATGTAAATAAAAGCTTTGATTGTTGAAAATAATGTTAAGATTTAACATTTTTCTATTTCTAACCAATAGTAAATATTAAGTAAATTTATATGTAATTTTTTCTATTGTAGGCGCCGGGAATGGATATTGCCATTATTGGTCCAGGTGTTCTGGTGAAAAATGCAAGAGTGTGTCAACTACATTTCGAAGTTTGTTATTTTAAAACTGAAAAAAGAAATAGACTCACCAATAACGCAGTCCCTACTTTATTTCTAAGAGATGAAGCTGAAGAACAAGATGCTGTGGCTGATGAACAGCATGGAGCTGTTATCGAGGAAGCTGTAGCATCTACTTCATTTGCAGGAGGTAATGTTAATAATATAATAATTGATGAATATATTGTAGGTGCTGAAGAACACCACACAGCTGAAAAGTCTTCACAAACTCCAGCGATATTGTCAGCTAATATTCCAAGGGAAACTCGTTTGCATGAGCAGATTAAAAATTTAAAACAAGTAATAAGACGAGCAGAAAATAAAGAGTCTCAGGAAATAGTAGCACGCGATATTGTATCTGATGAGGAATTTATTAAATTTTGTGAAAGGAGGTTTAATGAGGGTACAGCAAATTTGTTTAAAATGCAGCTGGAGTTATCTAAGAAGAAGGCACATGGAACATGGTCACAGGCATACAGAGAATTTTAAGCAATTTGCATTAAGTATTTTCTTCTTAGGCCCTAAAGTGTATAGATTCTTGTCTAAAACTTTACATTTACCATCTAAAGCCACTTTGTGTAGAATAACAAGTAACTGGAATATAATGAAGCCAAAGACTGTGTTTTATGTGTAGATGAAATGTCTTTAAAAACATTTTTATTTTATAATAGGCAGAGGGATGAGGTGCCCGGCTTTCATGAATCAACAGAAAAATTGATTCCATGAAAGAACAGAACAATGAAAAAACAGAACACGAAAAAACAGAACATGAAAAAACAGAACATGAAAAAACAGAACATGAAAAAACAGAACAATGAAAAAACAGAACAATGAAAAAACAGAACACTGAAGAAACAGAACAATGAAAAAACAGAACAGTGAAAAAACAGAACACTGAAAAAACAGAACACTGAAAAAACAGAACACTGATAAAACAGAACACATAAACTAATCTATGCTAACAAAAACCTTGTTGAGTCCAACAGAACTCCGTTTTTTTGACATAAACTAATCTATGCTAACAAAACCCTTCTTGACTCCAACGGAACTCCGTTTTTTTGACATAAATTAATCTATGCTAACAAAACCCTAATTGAGTCCAACAGAATTCCGTTTTTTTAAATAAACTAATCAATACTAACAAAACCCTAATTGAGTCCAACAGAACTCCGTTTTCTTAAAAATAAACTAATCAATACTAACAAAACCCTAATTGAGTCCAACAGAACTCCGTTTTTTTGACATAAACTAATCAAAGCTAACAAAACCCAAATTGAGTCCAACAGAATTCCGTTTTTACTTCCTTGTACGAAGTAAGGAAGTATTGTAATCGCGAAAAATTTCGATTCTCAGATTTTGACGGAAATATCCGTTTTGACCTTTTCTGAATCCATTATGACTAGTTTCGACGTGACGTCTGTACGTACGTACGTACGTACGTATGTACGTACGTATGTACGTACGTACGGAAGGACGTATGTGTGTCGCATAACTCAAATACGGTTAGACGTAGAAAGTTGAAATTTTGTATTTAGGACTGTTATAGCATCTAGTTGTGCACCTCCTATTTTTGGTTTCAGTCTACAAACCGGAAGTAGTACTTTTAAAAAATATTTCGATAAATATTTAATTTTAGACAATTTTTTTTATTTTAAATGAAAGATTATGTGATTATTACCTACAATCGGTATTTTATAAATATTTTTGTATCTGCTATCATTTAAAAATAATTAAAGTATATATTTATAATTTATAGTATTTCGGTATCTTGTAGTCCATGATCGATTAACATTTGTTACTACGTAAAATTTAAATGATTATGACATGACAGTGACAATAGTAAAATATGCTTTATATCTTCTTCTGCAGTTTAAATAAAATGACTAAAATATATTTGTGAGTATACTAGTATAATAAGTTAAAAGAATTTTAATATTATTTTACATTTTAGTTATTAAGAAAAGTATGAACACACAAGGCGTACAAGGAAGTCATGTGGTGTCCACGTCAGATTTTTAAATAAACTAATCAATACTAACAAAACCCTAATTGAGTCCAACAGAACTCCGTTTTTTTGACATAAACTAATCAAAGCTAACAAATCCCTTCTTGAGTTCTGTTTTGTCATTGTTATTTTTTTTTTCATATTCTGTTTTTTCATGTTCTGTTTTATCAATGTTCTGTTTTTTCAGTGTTCTGTTTTTTCACTGTTCTCTTTTTTCATTGTTCTGTTTTTTCAGTGTTCTGTTTTTTCATTGTTCTCTTTTTTCATTGTTCTGTTTTTTCACTGTTCTGTTTTTTCATGTTCTGTTTTTTCATTGTTCTGTTTTGTCCGGTCACCGAAAAATTATATGTTCCCGCAACTAATGCATTACTATTAATGGCTAGAGGAGTTCACTCTAATTGGAAGCAGCCAGTGGCAATGATCTTATTAGAAAATAATGTAATGTTAGTTATAATATTAATTTCTATATAAGTATATGTGTAATACAATTATATTTTTGTCTATTTTTTATGAATATGCATTTATTAATATTATTACAACAATAAATATCAAAAAAAATTATTTTCAACTATATTTTAGTCAAATAAACACGCAGCAAAACCAAAATTAATCTTAATCTTATTTGAAAAATTTCCAGTTTCACTGCTAATGAGTTAAAAACACAGGTAGTCATCCATTTAATCTCATTTCACTTTTAATAAGATTATACATTTTGTATGTCCTAAATTTAAGTAAACGATCTTATTAGAAGTTTCAGAGAAAAGATATCTCTATTCTCTAATACTATAAGTAGATTAATGTTTATGAATTTGTAAATGGGGTTTTCTGAGTAAATTTTAGTCACGTAGGCACTTACACATTATTGATATTCATAACAGAGTGCAAATTAGTAAAATCAAATGTCTATTACCTAACGAAAGTAGAAAAATAATTTCTTTAAAATTATGAGTTCCGAAAATTTGTATCAATCTTTTTTTCTCGTTCAATAAATATATACATTTATTTTCTGTAATATTATTCTATCCTGTAAATGGTGTATCTCCTCTAGAATAATAATAAATTAATACATAAATGGTTGGAGGTTGTTTTAATTTCATTTCAATAAAAAATACATAATATGAGGTTAAGTGTCAAAATTTCTATCTGTCAGTGTACATTTCAATTTCGCCGCGGATGAGGTTAGTTCTTTTAAATCCCGATATGCGCACCTGCGCGGCGTACCTGCACGAGGAAAATTTTGCTTCAAGAGATCAAAGGCGCCGACACGGAGTGAATCTACTGTATTACCTTATACTGTGGTACTGGATGTGAGTAAATGCCGCAGCACCGAAAACCAATGCGTATAAAAACCATTCCACCTAATAACCACACGTCCGAAAAACCACACCAACTTGCATATGTTTTGATGCAGTAGTTAGTTCAGGGGCCTCACCGACAGTTGGCGCTAGTGTAGCACTCCACAGTTACCTCCCCGCCGCAGCATCAACAATCTCATTGTTGACCGATAAAACTGTCAAGTTTGAATTTTGTTTTCATTTCATTTAACAGTGGTATTTAAAAGGTTATTTTCTTGATTGTGTGTTTGATGCAGAAAAATAGCAGTTATGCCTGTTGTTAGTATAATATTTTTATTTTATTTACCAAAGTTGTAATATATGGGTCATGGGTATTGTTTGTTTACATCATTTAAATACAATGTTTAAGCTGTCATTTTATAAATAAATATTATTTATTATAGTAAGATTTAAATGGAAATATATGCATTGTTTATTAGTGATCGTTCTTCTTTCTTATTTTAAATATTAACTGTGTTTTATTATTTTAGACTAAGAAAAAAATGTGTTAATAAAAACTGCCTGGTGAACCTTCTGCCAAATATCCGTGTTAAATGGTTACAAAATATGAACCGGACGGATATTATTAATTTGTCGTATAGGCAATTACAAGATCGAGGCTACCGAGTTTGTCTTCTTCATTTCGACGATGTCCAATTTCAAAACCACTTGAAATTACGGCTTAATTTTGGAGAAGTTCCACGGCCTATCTCAGGTGTGTACCTTTTAATAATTTCCATGTTAACTACATAATTCTGCGTATGAATACTATTAGGTAGGTAGAAATTTGGTGCCTGTTTTTAATTGTCTTCAAAATTGCGTTACAGATATACCGGATAATATGGAAAATCCAGTGGAGGATAATATTCCACCTACCACTTCTTCGGAGAATCTGGATAATCCAGTCATGGAAAAGGACGATATTCCACCTATTACTTCGGAAAATCTGGATAATCCCGTCATGGAAATGGATGATATTCCACCTACTACTTCAGAGAATCTGAGTCCTCAGGATAATCCATTCGAAGTTGGCATGGACACTATTCCATCTACTCTTACTACTAATATTTACGGTATTTAATTTCTTTTCAACATTTAAAAACATTTTATTTGCAAACTTAGTTACATATTTGAATAACATTATTTGATGAAATTTATGAAACTTAAAAATATGAAGTAATATTAAATTTTCTTTTCTATCATTTGTAAAATACGGAGCGCTCAGGTAACAATCCTTTTTGTTATATTTTCACTCTCATGGCCACTGGCAGTGTTAACCAGGCAACAACAAATAACCCAGCTCGTAATTTATTATTATTATATAATACTCTTTAATTTAGTTTAGTTAAAATAGTTTGGAAACGATTCTTCTAAGATCAACGCCTTTAATTTAATACACACTTAATTCAAATTCTGCCCGTCCGTCATAAAATGTATGCGTTATTAAATGTTTTGTTTTTATAGGATCACCAGAACATCGGCTGACGCTCAAGGACTTGGGAGTAACTCGTATGAAAGAGTTAACCCCAAGAACAAATAATTTATATAAGAGACTCCAATCATCAGAGAGGTTGTTGCGACTGAGCATGAGGAATAACTTCATGACCAAAAACATTATATTAAGAGGAGAGGTAGCACGGTGGAGTGACATTAAAAAATTGTATGACGCTGACGGGGCCGGCGACACCTTTAAAGCCACAAAGCTAACAAACGCTCATATTTATCCCACAAATCGTCAAAAAATGCGTGTTAAGTTTGCCGCACAGACTTTTAGTCACTCTACCGCTTCCCTCTTGAAAATCATGGCATTTAATAAGCAGATTACGTCATACGGAACCGCAGAATTTGTTAATTTCATGAACGACTTATTCGATTCATTAAATTCTGTTTCCAATTCTACAAAACCCTTAGCGTGTAGAGTAAAAATAGGGTCGCCTCATATTGAGTTTTGGAGACGTGCCCGTAGAGATTTAGAAGATGTAAAATTTCTAATCAACGATAAGCATGTAAATCATCCGCCGTTTCTTCAACTTCTGCTGTCTACTTTACGTAATGCGGAGTATCTCTGGAGGTCTCTAGAGAAGAAGGGTTTTAAATTCATTACATTAAGATCTTTTAACCAAGATCCTCTAGAGAATCTTTTCGGTGTTGCAAGAGGCTTGTGTGGAGGAAATTCTCGACCATCAACTACACAATTCACCGATGCGTACAAAACAGCTATCATTTGATGACGTTGTAAGCAGAAACAGTAATAAAAATTTGTAAAACGTTGTTTATGACTAGCCCATAATAGTTCTAAATTACTCAGATGAATTGTTAATTGTTATCATACCAAAGTTGGAGGTTAGGTTAATATAAATACAAATTTGTAAATAAGAAATGTTGCTTTGTTTAAAAAGTCGTAGATAAAACGTCGTATTTGACTCGCAAATAATGGCCATAATTCACACGGATGATTATACACTCGCCTTCAGCTCGTGCATAAACTTTCATCCTCTTGAATTTTAACCTACATTATTTGCTCGTTAAATAATATACTATTTATTTTCAATATATATATATATATATATATATATATATATATATATATATATATATATATATATATATATATATATATATATATATATATATATATATACAGGGTGTCTATTTAACTCGGGCCACTATTGGTAATTCCTAAACTAGAACAGATACGACTTCGGTTAAATTAGACAAAAGTTACCTTATCAGGAGGCCATTCCAGTGATGTTTTTGTTTATTCAAAAATATGCATAGGTAACTAGATAGAACAAAAACTTTTATTTTTTTAAATGGCAATCACAGTTAGCTATGGCATCATTAAAAGGAGTATTTTTTTCTCTTTGCAACTGTATGTAATTTTCATCATTTATTTTTTAAATTAATGTTTTATTTACACAAAACCAAATACACTTAATTCTAATGGCACTTATTAAAGTAGGCCTTGATAAAAACAATTTAATATGACAACAGTACTAAAAACTACTTTTAACAATATAAAAACTGATATCAATACGAGAAAAATGTTTAATACAATATAAATCGTTTTAAATTGTTTTTACCAAAGCCTGCTTTAATAAGTGCCATTAGAATTAAGTATATTATGTTTTGTGTAAATAAAACATTTATTTAAAAAATAAATGATGAAAATTTATATACAGTTGAAAAGAGAAACAAATACTCCTTTTAATGATGCCATAGCTAACTATGATTGCCATTTAAAAAAATAAAAGTTTTTGCTCTATCTAGTTACCTGTGCATATTTTTGGATAAACAAAAACATCTCTGGAATGGCCTTCTGATAAGGTAACTTTTGTCTAATTTAACCGAAGTCGTATCTGTTCTAGTTTAGGAATTACCAATAGTGGCCCGAGTTAAATAGACACCCTGTATATATATTTCTCATAAAAACTTGTATTTTTATTTTATTACATTATAAGAATTTGTATTCCAATTAGACTGTGGCCCAGTGTTCTTCGATGAGTTCAGACGTATTGCAGTTAGGCTTGCGTTTGTATAGTATTTCTTTGGTTATTTTGGTTTAAAGACTGTTAAATATAAGATTTAACAGTCTGTTGGTCACATCATAGTAGTTTTGATGTTTGGTTTTTGTTATCTGTTGGTTAACGTCTGCGAAACTGTTGGTTAGCAAATTGTTTATTGTTCAAATACGCATCAGTGTTACTTGATGTTTGGTTTTTGAGTATTATTTGTGTATTGGTTATAAGTTATAATATTGTTCAGTTCAAACGCCAGGGGCGTACTGAGTTATTATTATTTGTGTATTATTGGTAAAATATCATTGTTTTGGTAAACAGTTTGATTTGTATTATTGGTTTTCTCGTGTTAGGAATATATTAGCAATAGGGTACTTAACATTTTTTTATATTGCAGAAATTTTTATTTTTGTACAATATTAATAATAATAATTAATGTAAAAAAAATCAACAATTATGTTACCAATGTTTATAAAAATTGATTTAAAATGTACATGCTTCAAAGCAACCCCTCTAATGTGACGTCACGTGTGCTAGCCATAAGCCGCAGGTGCGTTGATGTTTTATTTGGGAGAGATGTTAGGGGGTTATTTTGTAATGTCAAAGTGACAGCGATTTTAAAGTTTATTTTATTTCTTACCTGAAACTACTCTTTGCACAAACAATATGTTGTAAAATTAATACTTATATCGCTTATATCTCAAAATAAAGACAAAACACGCAGAGATTCTATTTTGATATCTACAAAATTTCAAAATTGTCACTGTCAACACAATCACAACAAAAACAAACTTTCCCTTTGCCCGACAGACATACGTAGCAAAGAAGTATAGCTGTCTTTGTCTAACACTACGATGGCACGTAGAAACTTAACCCAAACCCTATTAGGGTTTGTTTTCGTTTAGCTAAGTTCATTGTTATTTGGGTGAATTAGTGCTAATATATATTATTGTTCTTTTCTTTCAGGATTAGTTCGCGTATTTGTGTTGTGGAATCACATTGATAAGTTAGGGCTTGTTCTCGTTTAGTTGAAATCATTCGATATTGGTGATTTAGGGCCAATGTGATTCATTTAATGTTTATTCCATAATAATTTGTGTTTGGTTTATTGATATTTTGAATTGTTTTGGTATATATTGTTGCGAGTGTAGACTTTGAAGTTGGATATTTACATTGTTGTTTTGAGTAAACATATTGTTTTTTGGTAACAAATAAGTCTTGTGTAAGCTTATTTTTGGTTAAAATACAGAGTTTTGGTTTAATTGCATGCACAATATTCAAAAGTAGAATCACGCCGTTTATATACAGTCTACTTACTCTTTTTATTTGGTTTGGGGTTCGAATCCACGTATTTTAGAGCAAGGATTTGAATCCATTTTAAGTCATCATTAAAAAACTGAGCTATTGAAAACAATAGGAAAGGCTTCTTTGGTGCGCAGGTTAAATATATATTTAAAGCTGAGTCAGGTACCTACATTATGTTTATATTTCCAAAATTGAATCCAAACTGCGCGGGGGGGGGGATTACCCCATAACACCCTTCTCCTCCTTGTATCCGCGCCTGGGAGTTTTAAGTCTTTGAATAATAGTGGAAAAAACTTAACGTGTATTGTTCAGAAATATTGCCCAGACGCCCCACTACAGTGCCGACAATTTAAAAAAAATTTGATTACGTTCGGTTGACTGAGGGTGATGAGAGATAAGTAGCAAAGGAAAGGTATATTGCTTCAATTCCAAGAAAATAGAAAGTATCCTCTTTATCTGAAAGTTAAGAAAATACCTTGACTTAGAATTTCGTCAAGTGTATGAATCTTGAACCAGAGAGTTAAACTGTAACCTACAATGAAATAAAAATGTTTAGATTTTTGTTTTAGTTACACTCTGATTTAATTAACAAATCTAATTCAATAAATTATTTTTTTCAATACCTGCACCGAAAACGCTACCTTTCGTCCCTATTATTAGGGATAAAAGTAAGGTATTTCTGACCGGTCAGTAATTTTCCTCCCTGGGGAGGAAGAGTTATTTCTCCCCTTTTATGCGGAAATCTACTTGATTTTTTCCTCCCTAGGGAGGAAAAGTACTTTTTCTCTCGTCTTATGCGGGAATTCATTTGATTTTTTCCTCCCTAGGAAGGAAAAGTATTTTTTCGCTTTATGCGGGCTTCTAAAATTTAGATAATTTTTATTTATTTTATGATGGAATTATTATTAGTATAGATGCAACGATTAGTAAATGTGCCGAATACCGAATATTATACATGATAAAATTAGGAAATACTCATAAAGCAGTTGTTATTTTATTTAATTCCAATATTTCGCTACCAATTTTGGTGCTTCATCAGGGAAACTAAAACGGTTCCACAGTTAAATTTTGTAAAGTTAACAATATTAAGTTGATACTTACAATAATTATAACATATTAAAATCTTGACAAAATTTTCGTAATTTTCAATTTTTGCACGTTCCAAAGTTAAAATAGATCAATTTAAAGCATTTTTTACACCATGCTGTTACACGAGGTTCGTTGTGTGACAAAACAAGTGACACCTCGTTGCTGGTTTGCAACGGTCTATTAATCTCAACAAGAAGAAAAGTTAATTTGAACTGCCATTGTTGATAGGCGCCAAAATTTCAAAAAATTTCAAAAGATAAGAGTAAATGGCACTCAAATTGTTTGTGTCAGTTTTGAAGTTTAAAGTATTTTCTTGGTATCTTTGAATGTGACACATTTCAACAAAAATACGTTTTTTGTAATTATGGTCTCTATCAACGATGGAGGCTTCATCGTAGTTAATAAGATGTTTGGATTCTTTAGCATGAAGTGCAAGAGTACATTGATTACTGTCGTTTAACTTTTTTTCTCCTTGTTGATGCTGATATACTTTTTTACACAGTTTTTGTGATGTATGGCCAATGTAGAATTTATTACAACCACTACATGGTATATTGTAGATTATGTTAGATTGTTGAAAGGTTGGTGTGGGATCTTTAAGTTTAGAATAGAGTAAGTTTACAGTTTTCGTATTTTTTTGTGCAAATATTAAATGTTTCTCGTTTTTAAACAAGCCTATCAGACCAGGTGTGAGTTCAGGTATATTCGGTAAAAACATATAAGTTCTACGTACAGGTTCATTGTTATTACCATCAATTTCTAAGTTTGGTGTACTAGTTGAGTACAGCAATTTGTTTAAGATTTGTTTTGGATAAGAGTTCTCCATCAGTATATCCCTAAGTCTATTCAATGCAGACAATCGAAGCGTAGGATGGCAGATATTCTCGATTCTATGTTTTGAACAGAGAACGAGGTTGATTTTGGTGCGGTAAATATGGCTCGATTGAAAGTGCAGATATCTACCAGACGACGTAGGCTTTTGGTACCAGTGGAGGATTACTGTTTGATTTGGTAATCTGATAACCTTTGTATCCAAAAAAGGAACACAATTGTTGGTTTCTTCTTCAATTGTAAATTGAATGTTGGTATTAATGCTGTTAAAAATGTTGAGTGTTTCAACAATTTTATCATACCGCACAGATAATGTCGTCGACGTATTTGTAAATAAAAGGCATTTGAAAAGATAAAAGAGGAATGCACTGATCGAGAACCCAGTCCATGACCAATCTACTAAGAATAGGGCTAATAATGCTACCCATGGTGAACCAAAAATTTATTGGTACTGTTGTTTATTATAAATAAAGTAGGTGTTATTAAAAATAAGACTGATTATATCAATGAACCTGTCTTTAGGAATACTGGTATGGCAAAATAATGTGTCTTCCCACCTGACACTGATTACTTCGGTAACCAGAGCAAGTGGTATATTGGTGAATAAACTGATCACATCTAGGCTGATAAGTATGTAATCATTAGGTAAAGTGAAATCTTGAATAATTTCAGAAAACTGGAAACTGCGAAATATTGGAATTAAATACAAATAACAACTACTTTATGAGTTTTTTTCCTAATTATCTCATGCCCTTTCATCTTGCCGCTTAATCCTTTAACCAATTTTATCATTCAACGAAGTCGGCGTTACTTCTTTTCAACAATATTATGCATGTTTATACCGGGTGTAACACCATACATGTATACATAGGCGATTAGCATTGCATTTCACATTTACGCAGATTCCTGCTCCCCATTTCAACGTAGGAAAATGGTAAAGGTATCAATCGAAAGGTAAAATTATTTCACACCAGATGCAATTTGTAATTTCGTTCTAAATTTCTTTTAAAGTACAATATTAGGAATTTTAAATTCGATATTTTCAAATCGAATCTTACATTGCTATGGTTACTTGGTACAACATATTTTGACGGAAGTGTCAGATTTGTTTTGTATTTAATCAAAAAATGTATTCAAACGATGAAAGAGTTTTTATCATAAAAACGTTTTATAATGAAAATAAGTAGTTTACGCAGAGTTCGCGATTTATTCGCTATGCAATTTCCTAACAGACCAATTCCGAGCACCTGACATCTGGCATCTGACACATCCGTCAAAATTTGAAAATATGTTGTACTAAGTAACCATAGGAATGTAAGATTCAAATTGAAAATATCGAATTTAAAATTCCTAATATTGTTCTTTAAAAGAAATTTAGAACGAAATTACAAATTGCATCTGGTGTGAAATAATTTTACCTTTCGATTGACACCTTTACCATTTTCCTACGTAGAAATGGGGAGCAGGAATCTGCGTAAATGTGAACTGCAATGCAATTAGTCCAGTAGCCAGCAACACTTCTGTATGCAAGTCATTGCAGGGAGGAAAATGTTGCTGGATTAATTACTTGGGTGTCTAAGAAGCCAGAAAAATTTGGGTGATTACCCCCCAACCCCCACGCTTGCGCGCTATGACGTAATTCGAAATGGAACTCGCATTTCTTCCGTCTTTATTCAAAAACAGTTCAATTTTTTTTAAAATAAATACTATGCAGCATAGCATTCCTTGCAATAAAGATTTTAATTGTATTCTTGATATAGAACAAAACAGAAGTAACTAGAAAAGTTATGTGAACCAACTTAGTCCGGCAGCCAAACAGGGATTTTTGATGGAATCGTGTTTTGAAATATATTTTTTTTATTGTTGATATTTCATGTTTAGGGTATGTAGATTCATAAAATTGCAGGTACCCACGCAGTACTTTTGGGCAACCCTCAGAATTTAAGATGGCGACCATCCCTGTATTAAATATTTGGGTACCGTCCAAATTTGTGCTTCTTTTGTCATAAATATAAGTTTCTCGTATATTTATATTTATACATTAAACCCCCCTTTTTAAAAAAAGTGGAACCACCCCCTGAGGCCGTGCAGGGGCCGTGTATTGCGTGTTGCATATCAATTTTTTTAGTTTTTTGAAATTTATCTTGTAAATGGTTAATGATACGAGGAAAACTGTTACATTAATTATTAATTATAGAGTACTAAAATTAAAGAGTTACGCATTTGTTCATCTCCTGTTTTTAATTCCATGGCTGTTACTATTAATTCGCTATTCCGTGTATTTTCAAATTTGATTTCTGCAGTTATAAAGCAACCAAAATAAATTTTGTTTACTGATCCGGATGTAGAATTTTATGCTCAACAACATTTATTTGAAACATTTTTGTCTAAAATAATTGAAGATTAAACGAACTTACCTGTAAGTGAAGTTCAATCGAAATTATATGAGAGCCTCGTTCTCGTAATTACAACTATGTAGTAACGCTTTGCCGGTACGATTATGTCACAATGTTTAGTAAAAACAAAAAACGTAATGTGTTACGTCCCCCTGGATTCCTCTGTCTTCGATCTCCGTAATAATATTTAATCATTTCGTTTAGAGCTGAAAGAAAATTTCTGCTATTTTCCTATGGGGTTGGGAAATGGGTGGGAGGTTGTAATTACTTCGAACGAGGCTCTCATATAATTTCGATTGAACTTCACTTACAGGTAAGTTCGTTTAATCTTCAATTATATTTCGAGCCTCGTTCTCGTAATTACAACTATGTAGATGTTTAGATTTATGAAAAAGCTGAAATTTTATTGCTATATTTTGCCCTAAAACAACAAACCAGCCTTGTTATAGTTATCCATTTAGGATAAATTTTCCTTATTAAAATTATACACTTGTCTATTATAACACTTATATAACAATATCTGACAATGCCGCGACCAGCCAGCTGTGTTTCTTATTACTTACATCCAAACTAATTCCTCTTACACCCTGCTAATGTTGACGCATGTCTTATATTAATTCCACATTCATCTGTAACTGTTTAATTTCATCTAGAAAAAGTTTGTGCACCTACAGCTGTATGTGGTTTATTCCAGAAAATAAAACCATTTATTGGTATGCCGCACTAATTTGGTTTTCTCTAAATAAAGGTTTAGTACTAGCCACACGTAAATTAGGTTTTTCTAAGAAAATCTAGAAAAAGTTGATTTCGCGGCTTGGTCCTGAGGTTTCAATGAAAGAATTTATCTCAATTTCAATGCCGGTCTTTGTTTGATGAATATTATTTATCTCAATTTGGACTCTATGCACTGAAACTAGTGCAAATAAGGTACTTAATCTTTTTGTTAGATTTTTTAATGATAATTTATCTAAATGACTTTCAGTTGCTAATTTGTCTATTACCTACGATATTAGTATCCCATATTTTACTGAATCTTAGGAAATAATGGTTTCAATCTGAATATTCCCTTAAAAAATCTCTTTATAAAAGTGCTATTTGTTAATAGGCCCCCAGAATATAGGAAATTGCCGACCGTGCTGAATTGGGGTTGCCGTAAACCGCACCTTGTATAAATTGAAATACTAAAATATCAAAAATATCTAAAATATCAAAAAATCAAAACGTGACCCGAGTCACCGGGTATGATAGCTGTAGATTTGCCCTTCCACCGAAACTTTGAATAATAAAAAATATACATTTTTACCCAAGTTATTGGACTTTTGTCCGCCCGCTCCTGTGTAGATGCATGGAGCATGCTCTCCGGCATGCAGCGCAGAAGCTCAAAAACCAGGGTGCGCTTGGGCCCGTTTATCTCGGAAAACGGTCAAATTTTAGAGAAAAATCATAAGGACCATTTTTTTATCTTGATTTTTCTCTAAACAAAAAATTCTCTAAGTGCTATATTTTAGCAGATATTGGCGGAAAAACGATTTTTGGAACCTTTGGGGCTTTTTCTCCCCCGTACAAGAAAATTTTTTACAGAACTTTTTCTTATTTTAAATTTCCTGTCAATCCCGACAAATTAATATAAAAATTACATTGGTGAGCGATTTTGTCAAGGTTGGTACCCTTCATTACTGGACTATAAGTTATATTCTGTCGTCATAAACAACTTATATCCGTGACTATCACAGAACAAAATTTTTAGTTTATAAAAACCCCCTGATATTGTTTTAGCGTTGCGCCCGATAAAAAAGATATTAAAATATCAACAGTGGCTGGCAAATAATTTAGAGTTTCGGTTTCGAACGCTTCCCACACAATCTTCCTGCTATTAAGAATAGATTGGTTGCAAATGGGTGAACTTATGTTCTGCAAGAGGATAACAATAATGTATTATCAGAGTGTCAAACTAATGGTTTATCTTTTAAACTAACAAAAAAAAAGGAAACCAGGTTGCTTACCAATATACTAAAATTCCCTCTGCTTAATCTTCTATAATTTTATGTAAGACCTTTAAAATTATAGCAAACGGTGGGAACGCATAATTATATAGGTTTTTCCATGATATAGTGAGTGCATCAACAATAATTAAACAATAAGGATCACTATGCCATGAACAGAACTTTTCACATTTAGCATTTATTTTCTTTTGGATGGTATATACTGGGCATAAAGCCAAATATTTTTCTGTTCGCACAATTTTGCTAAATTATGTAATTTGTTAAGTTGCGCTCCACTCATTTTATTAACATATGAGATCGCTGTTGTATTGTCTATTCTCAACCAGCTTTCGCAATTTACTTTAACTCTTGCAAATCAGTGAAGGTCTATAAAATTGCCAGTAAATACAAATAGTTCATAATATGTTCTTTTCTTTAAGCACGATTCCAAAGACCCTGTGCAGTTTGACCTGCACAAAATATACCCGAACCATGCTTCGAAGTATCAGGAAAAATTATTAAATTCAAATCGAATTGAAATGTCTTATGGGATTTTTAGAACTTAAATTATTTATCGACCATTTAATTTCGTGTTTAATTTATCGGGTAAAAACATAATTTTATCCAAATCGCCGTTACTTTTAGACAGAGCTATGTTTTATCTGTCTCCAACTGTTTTGTGTAAATCCAGCTGTACAAAAGAACTGATTGAAATTAATTTATTTCCCAACAAAAATTTTATTTTGTTAATTAACATAATTTTCTTATGTTCAAATGAATTGACGAAATACAAAAAATCATATAATAAAAGTTATAGAACTCCTTGCTATCTTAAGCTCTGTACTACTATCCTCATAATTTTTGTAAAATGAAAAGGACTTGTACAAAGTCCAACGGCAAACCAGTGAACTGATACAATTTGTTATTGTAAGAAAAACTCAATATTTGCTGCTACTTTTAGCTACTGGAAATTTTAAAAAATATATACATCCTTTAGATCCCAGTGGGCATCTAAATGAACCGGGACTAAGTAATTTAGTCGCTTTTCTGGTGTTCTCCATTTTCAAACAGTTGGTGAAAATAATTTATTGAATTCTGTATAGCAATATGTAACTGTGTTCAGTTATTTTTAGTTACCTTTGGCACAAATTTTTGCTTTAGCTGACTAGCGAAGGGCAACTCGTAACCCTTAATGCAGCTCAACTACAAAGGTATCCTTTGTAAACAATTTCCATATTTGTTAGAAACTTTAAGACGACCAGCACTTACCTCTGGAATTAATATTGCTGTGTTGTCGTCGTTGAGACTGCATGTTTACAGCTGACCTGCGTTAAGTTTTCGCTGAAAACCTGAACCTTGTTTGTATCGCTGCAGCTCGGTTGTGAGTCTGCGAAACTACAACTCGGTTTTTGGGCCTATGCTGTCGCACCTCGAGCGCCCATCTGCGCCTGTGTAGCCCTGAGGTGGTGAGCGTTTCCAGTTATAAAATATTTAACCCACTCCTCTTCTTACAAAATATTGGATAGTTTTTCCAATTACAGTTATTGCAGTCCCTAACTGGTTCTGCGAGTCCAGAAAATGATTGTCTCTTTTGAGACTAATCTGGCAAAAGAGCTTTTATTTCGGGTTTCAGTTTTGGTGCGGTAAAGTAGGAATCTTCGCTAGACGCGTATTTTGTGAAGTTATAATTTTTTAGTCGCCTTTCCGACCTCTGTCCTGATCCAGTTATTCTATTGTTTTTCAGCATCTGGATGCAGATGCGTGTTTGTTGCATGAAGAGTGGTCCGATTTCGAATTTGTTAATGGGTAATTATTTCGGAGATGAGAATCTCCGATGCTAATTAGTCTAACAAGGCTAGTAATTTACTTCTCGAATGACTAATTGCATATTTTTCTCTTTTAAGAAGTTTGAAAATATTTACTTTTAGGATAAGTAATATGGATGTTTTAATTTTTATAAAATTTAAATCAATAAGAACCATTTTGTAACTGCTTCACTACTTGCGTGAGTTTCAGTTATATAATTGCAGATGTTTCACCACTTGTGTGAACTCGTACTGCTAATTAAGAGGTCAATTAAATCAGACTGTTTAATCTCTCGTGTTAAATTAATCTAGCTGCTAACTGTTTGAAAATATATACCTTTTGGGATGAGTAATATGCATAATGTTTTAATCTTTATAAAACCGAAATCGATAAGATCCATTATGTAACTGCTTCACTACTTGCGTGATTTTCAGTTATGTAATTGCAGATGTTTCACCTCTTGTGTGAACTCGTACTGCTAACTAAGAAGTCAAATAAAACAATGCTAAACTAAGACTTCGAAGTATACGGGTTCTTGCCCCTCTATAAGAGTTCTTGCCTCTCTATAAGGGTACTTGCCCCTTTATGCTAACTAAGAAGTCAAATAAAACAGTGCTAAACTAAGACTTCGAAGTATAAGGGTACTTGCCCCTCTATAAGGGTACTTGCCCCTCTATAAGAGTACTTGCTCCTCTATAAGGGTACTTGCCCCTTTATAAGGGTACTTGCCCCTTTATAAGGGTACTTGTCCCTTTATAAGGGTACTTGCCCCTTTATAAGGGTACTTGCCCCTTTATGCTAACTAAGAAGTCAAATAAAACAGTGCTAAACTAAGACTTCGAAGTATAAGGGTACTTGCCCCTCTATAAGGGTACTTGCCCCTTTATGCTAACTAAGAAGTCAAATAAAACAGTGCTAAACTAAGACTTCGAAGTATAAGGGTACTTGCCCCTCTAAGGGTACTTGCCCCTTTATGCTAACTAAGAAGTCAAATAAAACAGTGCGAAACTAAGACTTCGAAGTATAAGGGTTCTTGCCCCTCTAAGAAAATTACCGATTCAATATTATAAAAATAAAAACATATGCAAAACTGCATCACCCTCAATTTAATTGTTATAGTTATAAGTGTATAACCAACTTTCGGACTTGTAATAAATGCAATAATCTACTTATTGAAAACAAAATTCGAAAATCATGACCACCACCGGTAATAATTTACCTTGTTTATTTTCTAAAATTTCCTCTGAGGAAGAAGAATTTGAATTTGCCGAGGACTGCGCTATTTTCCTTTCGAGTTTCCATTTTTCCTCATCCGCGAGTCTCTATCCTCTCTTCTTTTTCCAATCTTCTTAAATAATTGCAGAACACTGTACACTTACTTTATAACATTTAATTAATCGGAGCCGATGTGACCACAACCGCACAAGAAAGCGTAATGATTAAATATTATCACGGAGATCGGAGACAGGAATCCTGGGGGACGTAACACATTACGTTTTTTGTTTTTACTAAACATTGTGACATAATCGTACCGGCAAAGCGTTACTACATAGTTGTAATTACGAGAACGAGGCTCGAAATATAATTAGGGAAGCAATGCGAACGGAAAAACTGATTTACCATGTTAAACGCCTATGTTTCACTTTTCAATATACACCCGTATATCGCGACCGTTGGTATTAATAATGGGAAAAATTTTAAAATTACGGTCCTCGGAATTTTTTTAATAAAATGTATCTTATTGAAAAACGTTTGTAGAATTTAATGCAAGAAACCGTAAGTCGATATTATTATCCGTTTAGAAGTTACAGTTCATTAAACACAATGAATACGAAATTTTTATAAATTTCACAGTTTTCCCTCGGAAAAAATCTTAAAATTTTAGCTACCCCAAGGCCCTAGTAAAATTTTAGTATAATGTATCTTATAGAAAAATGTACGTAGATGTGAATGCAAGAAACCGGAACTCGATATCATTATGCGTTTGGAAGTTACAGTTCATTAAACACGATGTTTACGAAAATTTTAAAAATTTCAGGTTTCTTTCGGAGAAAATCTTAAAATTTTAGCTACACTGAAGGCACTAGTAAATTTTTAATATAAGTAATGTATCTTATAGTAATATGTGCGTAGAATTGAATGCAAGAAACCGGTACTTGATATCATATCCGTTTGGAAGATACAGTTCATTAAACACAATGTATACGAAAAATTTTAAAATTTCAGTTTTCTCTCGAAGAAAATCTTAAAATTTTAGCTACTCTAAGGCTCTAGTAAATTTTTAATATAATGTATCTTATAGAAAAATGTACGTAGAATTGAATGCATGAAACCGGAAGTCGAAATCATTATCCCTTTTGAAGTTACAGTTCAATAAACACAAAAATACGAAAAAAAGCTAGAATTTCTTAACTTTCTCTCGGGGAATATCTTAAAATTTTAGCTACACTAAGGCCCTAGTAATTTTTATTATAATGTATCTTATAGAAAAATGTACATAGAATTGAATGCAGGAAACCGGAAGTCGATATCATTATCCGTTTGGAAGTTACAGTTCATTAAACATAATGAACATGAAAATTTTTGAAATTTCACAGTTTTTCCTCGGAGAATATCTTAAAATTTTAGTTAAATTGAAGTCTTCGTTAATTTCTAATATAATGTATCTTACAGAGAAATGTACGTAGAATTAAATGCAAGAAACCGGAAGTCTTTTATTTTAAAAAGTTTAAAAATATGTACTGGTTATGCATAAAAACGGGAGAAATGTAAATTATAATTTCGAATTACGTCATAGCGCGCAAGCGTAGGGGGTGGGGAGCAATCACCCAAATTTTTTTTACTTCTCATACACCCAAGTAATTAATTCAGCAACATTTTTCTCCCTGCAATGACTTGCATACAGAAGTGTTGCTGGCGACAGGACTAAATCGCCTATGTATACATGTATGGTGTTACACCCGCATGTCGAATAACCCTCGGAATAACCGAATATTATTAGCGAATATTCTGCACCCTTTTGACGCCAAAGATATAAACGTGTGTGTGTGTGTGTGTGTGTGTGTGTGTGTGTGTGTGTGTGTGTGTGTGTGTGTGTGTGTGTGTGTGTGTGTGTGTGTGTGTGTGTGTGTGTGTGTGTGTGTGTGTGTGTGTGTGTGTGTGTGTGTGTGTGTGTGTGTGTGTGTGTGTGTGTGTGTGTGTGTGTGTGTGTGTGTGTGTGTGTGTGTGTGTGTGTGTGTGTGTGTGTGTGTGTGTGTGTGTGTGTGTGTGTGTGTGTGTGTGTGTGTGTGTGTGTGTGTGTGTGTGTGTGTGTGTGTGTGTGTGTGTGTGTGTGTGTGTGTGTGTGTGTGTGTGTGTGTGTGTGTGTGTGTGTGTGTGTGTGTGTGTGTGTGTGTGTGTGTGTGTGTGTGTGTGTGTGTGTGTGTGTGTGTGTGTGTGTGTGTGTGTGTGTGTGTGTGTGTGTGTGTGTGTGTGTGTGTGTGTGTGTGTGTGTGTGTGTGTGTGTGTGTGTGTGTGTGTGTGTGTGTGTGTGTGTGTGTGTGTGTGTGTGTGTGTGTGTGTGTGTGTGTGTGTGTGTGTGTGTGTGTGTGTGTGTGTGTGTGTGTGTGTGTGTGTGTGTGTGTGTGTGTGTGTGTGTGTGTGTGTGTGTGTGTGTGTGTGTGTGTGTGTGTGTGTGTGTGTGTGTGTGTGTGTGTGTGTGTGTGTGTGTGTGTGTGTGTGTGTGTGTGTGTGTGTGTGTGTGTGTGTGTGTGTGTGTGTGTGTGTGTGTGTGTGTGTGTGTGTGTGTGTGTGTGTGTGTGTGTGTGTGTGTGTGTGTGTGTGTGTGTGTGTGTGTGTGTGTGTGTGTGTGTGTGTGTGTGTGTGTGTGTGTGTGTGTGTGTGTGTGTGTGTGTGTGTGTGTGTGTGTGTGTGTGTGTGTGTGTGTGTGTGTGTGTGTGTGTGTGTGTGTGTGTGTGTGTGTGTGTGTGTGTGTGTGTGTGTGTGTGTGTGTGTGTGTGTGTGTGTGTGTGTGTGTGTGTGTGTGTGTGTGTGTGTGTGTGTGTGTGTGTGTGTGTGTGTGTGTGTGTGTGTGTGTGTGTGTGTGTGTGTGTGTGTGTGTGTGTGTGTGTGTGTGGTTGTGTGTGTGTGTGTGTGTGTGTGTGTGTGTGTGTTGTGTGTGTGTGTGTGTGTGTGTGTGTGTGTGTGTGTGTGTGTGTGTGTGTGTGTGTGTGTGTGTGTGTGTGTGTGTGTGTGTGTGTGTGTGTGTGTGTGTGTGTGTGTGTGTGTGTGTGTGTGTGTGTGTGTGTGTGTGTGTGTGTGTGTGTGTGTGTGTGTGTGTGTGTGTGTGTGTGTGTGTGTGTGTGTGTGTGTGTGTGTGTGTGTGTGTGTGTGTGTGTGTGTGTGTGTGTGTGTGTGTGTGTGTGTGTGTGTGTGTGTGTGTGTGTGTGTGTGTGTGTGTGTGTGTGTGTGTGTGTGTGTGTGTGTGTGTGTGTGTGTGTGTGTGTGTGTGTGTGTGTGTGTGTGTGTGTGTGTGTGTGTGTGTGTGTGTGTGTGTGTGTGTGTGTGTGTGTGTGTGTGTGTGTGTGTGTGTGTGTGTGTGTGTGTGTGTGTGTGTGTGTGTGTGTGTGTGTGTGTGTGTGTGTGTGTGTGTGTGTGTGTGTGTGTGTGTGTGTGTGTGTGTGTGTGTGTGTGTGTGTGTGTGTGTGTGTGTGTGTGTGTGTGTGTGTGTGTGTGTGTGTGTGTGTGTGTGTGTGTGTGTGTGTGTGTGTGTGTGTGTGTGTGTGTGTGTGTGTGTGTGTGTGTGTGTGTGTGTGTGTGTGTGTGTGTGTGTGTGTGTGTGTGTGTGTGTGTGTGTGTGTGTGTGTGTGTGTGTGTGTGTGTGTGTGTGTGTGTGTGTGTGTGTGTGTGTGTGTGTGTGTGTGTGTGTGTGTGTGTGTGTGTGTGTGTGTGTGTGTGTGTGTGTGTGTGTGTGTGTGTGTGTGTGTGTGTGTGTGTGTGTGTGTGTGTGTGTGTGTGTGTGTGTGTGTGTGTGTGTGTGTGTGTGTGTGTGTGTGTGTGTGTGTGTGTGTGTGTGTGTGTGTGTGTGTGTGTGTGTGTGTGTGTGTGTGTGTGTGTGTGTGTGTGTGTGTGTGTGTGTGTGTGTGTGTGTGTGTGTGTGTGTGTGTGTGTGTGTGTGTGTGTGTGTGTGTGTGTGTGTGTGTGTGTGTGTGTGTGTGTGTGTGTGTGTGGTGTGTGTGTGTGTGTGTGTGTGTGTGTGTGTGTGTGTGTGTGTGTGTGTGTGTGTGTGTGTGTGTGTGTGTGTGTGTGTGTGTGTGTGTGTGTGTGTGTGTGTGTGTGTGTGTGTGTGTGTGTGTGTGTGTGTGTGTGTGTGTGTGTGTGTGTGTGTGTGTGTGTGTGTGTGTGTGTGTGTGTGTGTGTGTGTGTGTGTGTGTGTGTGTGTGTGTGTGTGTGTGTGTGTGTGTGTGTGTGTGTGTGTGTGTGTGTGTGTGTGTGTGTGTGTGTGTGTGTGTGTGTGTGTGTGTGTGTGTGTGTGTGTGTGTGTGTGTGTGTGTGTGTGTGTGTGTGTGTGTGTGTGTGTGTGTGTGTGTGTGTGTGTGTGTGTGTGTGTGTGTGTGTGTGTGTGTGTGTGTGTGTGTGTGTGTGTGGTGTGTGTGTGTGTGTGTGTGTGTGTGTGTGTGTGTGTGTGTGTGTGTGTGTGTGTGTGTGTGTGTGTGTGGTGTGTGTGTGTGTGTGTGTGTGTGTGTGTGTGTGTGTGTGTGTGTGTGTGTGTGTGTGTGTGTGTGTGTGTGTGTGTGTGTGTGTGTGTGTGTGTGTGTGTGTGTGTGTGTGTGTGTGTGTGTGTGTGTGTGTGTGTGTGTGTGTGTGTGTGTGTGTGTGTGTGTGTGTGTGTGTGTGTGTGTGTGTGTGTGTGTGTGTGTGTGTGTGTGTGTGTGTGTGTGTGTGTGTGTGTGTGTGTGTGTGTGTGTGGTGTGTGTGTGTGTGTGTGTGTGTGTGTGTGTGTGTGTGTGTGTGTGTGTGTGTGTGTGTGTGTGTGTGTGTGTGTGTGTGTGTGTGTGTGTGTGTGTGTGTGTGTGTGTGTGTGTGTGTGTGTGTGTGTGTGTGTGTGTGTGTGTGTGTGTGTGTGTGTGTGTGTGTGTGTGTGTGTGTGTGTGTGTGTGTGTGTGTGTGTGTGTGTGTGTGTGTGTGTGTGTGTGTGTGTGTGCGCGCGTATGTGTCCGCGTGTGTGTGTGTTTGTGTGTGTGCGCGCGTATGTGTCCGCGTGTGTGTGTGTTTGTGTGTGTGCGCGCGTATGTGTCCGCGTGTGTGTATTTGTGTGTGCGCGCGTATGTGTCCGCGTGTGTGTATTTGTGTGTGCGCGCGTGTGTGTGTGTGGGTGCGCGCGTGTGCGTGCGTGTTAATTTTGTATTTAACCAACTGTATCAGCTAAACGCATAGAGATATCGACTTCCGGTTATACAAATTCAATTTCTTTAGATATTTTTGTATACGAAACATTATTTTTCTACGACCACTACGGAAAATTGCACTTTTCCCATGCTTTACATAGCCCGAAAGTTATTCATTTCTCACAGTCGTGGGATAAAGTGTGAGAAATTATTTCTCACACAAGTTGCCAACTGTAATATAATGTTAATTTTTATATATGTATTTTTAGGTTTATAAATTACAAAATATTATTTGCTAATTACTTAAATGTTTATATAATATAATCTTAATATTTCATACGAATATTATAAATAAACTATAATAATATTTCAAAATATTGAAATCTAATTTTCGCTTTTACATTTTAGAATTTAACTGTTGGCAAAATTGTTATTTTTAAAAAAATGAATTATTTATCTTACCAAAGAGTGTGGTCGTAGAAAAAATATAGTGTGTCACTCGTGCAGAAACACCTATTGCCCAATTGTGTGATTCCAGCCCTCGACTTCGTCTCGTGCTGGAACTCTCACACCTCGTGGGCAATAGGTGCTTTTCGGAACTAGTTGCACAATATACTATTTTATAGTTTTGGAAGATGTAGGTTAGCCAAAATTTGAATATTTTCTTCGAGAGAAATGTAGACATTAGAGTAATTTTTTAAAAATTTTAACCACAACCAAAGACTTTTTAATTTAATGAAATATGTATCAAGTAGAAAAATGCTCGAGGAATCTAATGCTAAAAACCGAAAGTAAATATCTTAATTTGTTAAGAAGTTACAGTTGATTAAACACAAAATTTAGAAAAATTTTACAATATTCTATCGAAGAATTTCAATTTAACAGTAAAACTGGAGATCCAAATTGTTTTAAAATAAATATTTCTTATAAAAAGTGCTCTAGAAATTGAATGCTGAAATCCGGAAGTGGATATTGTATATCGTTAATGAATGGCAACTATTTTTGTGTGGAGAGATAAAATTTCACTCTATTTAAAACAATTGGAAATTGTCAAAATATATTTTTTATCACATGTGCACGCAAAATGAGCGAAAACGCGTATTGCTCCCTCTAAACAAGCACGTTTCAGCTCATTTTTCTGTGCACTCGTGATAAAAATTACCGTATGCACTTCGGGAGGAACGCTTTTGCTCTCTCGGGTGAATTGACAGCACAAGTCAGCCCTCGATTCAGTCTTGTGCTGTCAATTCACCCGCGGGAGCAAAATCGAGTTTTCCTCCCTTGGTGCATAATGTACTATTATGATTTTTATTACTTCCTTGTACGAAGTAAGGAAGTATTGTAATCGCGAAAAATTTCGGTTCTCAGATTTTGACGGAAATATCCGTTTTGACCTTTTCTGAATCCATTATGACTAGTTTCGACGTGACGTCTGTACGTACGTACGTATGTACGTACGTACGTACGTACGTACGTACGTACGTACGTACGTACGGACGTATGTGTGTCGCATAACTCAAATACGGTTAGACGTAGAAAGTTGAAATTTTGTATTTAGGACTGTTATAGCATCTAGTTGTGCACCTCCTATTTTTGGTTTCAGTCTACAAACCGGAAGTAGTACTTTTTAAAAATATTTCGATAAATATTTAATTTTAGACAATTTTTTTTATTTTAAATGAAAGATTATGTGATTATTACCTACAATCGGTATTTTATAAATATTTTTGTATCTGCTATCATTTAAAAATAATTAAAGTATATATTTATAATTTATAGTATTTCGGTATCTTGTAGTCCATGATCGATTAACATTTGTTACTACGTAAAATTTAAATGATTATGACATGACAGTGACAATAGTAAAATATGCTTTATATCTTCTTTTGCAGTTTAAATAAAATGACTAAAATATATTTGTGAGTATACTAGTATAATAAGTTAAAAGAATTTTTAATATTATTTTACATTTTAGTTATTAAGAAAAGTATGAACACACAAGGCGTACAAGGAAGTCATGTGGTGTCCACGTCAGATTTTTTATGCTATGCGTTTTCATGAAAAATGCTTATGACCTTAATCTATTTGTATATTATACATCGTGGTTTCTATCAAAACCGAGTATGTTAGACTCAAGAAGGGTATTAAGTGGGTATTCCACACAATGTTTTCCTTCAGGGGAAGAAGCGCTGTTTACCCAGTGGGGAAGCAGCTGGGAAAGATTTTCAAATATTGCTATTTAGACATTAACATTTTTCCGCGCATTTGCCCCATTACCGTCATTTGTCGAATTAAATAAACAAATAAGAATAAAATATAAATCAATATTTTTATGCAATCTGATATTTATTATTAGCAGGTAGTTCATCCAGTGTGCTGTATTGTGTTCAAAATGGATGACCAATTTTTAGTTTCGGCTATATGACTTATTTTCTTTTATTTAGTAGCGTGAGTCAGATTATATTGCATACAATTTCAATAAAATCAAAAAATTTACAACTTTCCAATGGGGTACTTGCATGGTACTGAAAATTAGATTTTTAACACTATGCACATAATGTTAGATCTAAAACATTGGTAAAAATACAAATTTTATTTTAAAAAATTATATGTTTTTAGTAAATTGAGATTAAATTTTCTGTGACGTCATTTGTGTGAACAGAAGGTAGGGAAGCATAGTTCAGAATGTAACCTGTAGATAGCGTGCGAGTCAGTCAACAAATGTTTGAATTTGACATTTGCTTGTCAAAAATACACATAAAATTTAGTAACAATACATTATTTTATAAATGTAGACTATTTAGTTTATGAAAACACAAATACTTATTTATATTTTAAGCTTCAAAACATGTACGAAGTACAAATGTCTGATCTGTCAGCTAGTCAAACTCGTTCCCGCGCAAGCCGTAGTTAGGGGCGTTCACTAGTACAGCTGTTGCTATGGCTTAACGGCCATTCATTGGTTGGGTTAGTTTTTACGTCACATATTGAATATTTAAATTTAAATAATTTTTTTTGGGCTTGTAAATAACATTTTTGACAAAATAAAAAATACGGGTCCCAAGTTTTGATCTCTACTTCACATATTATATTTAATTTAAAAAATGCATTCAAATAGCCCATTATTGTAACGTGACGCGCCTGCGTCGTAGTCATCGGATTGCGCAATGCGCATGCGTATAAATACAAAACGTGCAGGGAAGATGATTCCACATGGCAAATAGGGGAAACTGCGCGTTATTTTCAGTCTAAACAGCTGTACCCGAGGATCCTCATCTTACGTGATCTTGGGGAAAACTGCCTGTTTTTTGCCATTCCTCAAGGCAACATTTCCGCCGTTTTGGCTCAAACGGGGGAAACCGCGCGGAAAAACATTATGTGGCATACCCATTTTAGATTCTTTATTTAGTTCAGTTCAATAAGAGTGTCTACCAAAACTGAGTAAGTATGTTCGATTTAAGTATGGAATAGAAAGGTTTTTTTGCTATCAGTGCCAGTATTAGCACAAATACGGGGTGTTCTACATTGATTTTGCGATGTGCGTCGGAAGGCTAGACACGCCTACAATCTAAATTATTTAAGTATCAGCACACTCTAACATAATGTTCCAAGTTCCGGGATGTATAATAGATAAATAATAACCTATATGAAGTATACAAAGTTTGGGAACAAAAAAAACATAAATAGTGAATTAAGTTTAGTTTGGTTTAAATATTTTTTTCACTGACCCTAAGCGTTTTGTCCCTTGATCCGGAAGCAAGAAAGGGTCCGGGATGTGCGCCCTTCTTATTGTCGGCACCGGCGGCCTCATTGATGTGTGTAAAGGCTGAGTCGGGTGCCCAGGCTATACATTCTACTACGTGATCGTGGTCGCGCAGCTCCGTCTTGCACTCCTTGGTAGCAGTAATCCACACACGAATCGTCTGGTCGTTGGAACACGACGCGATTAACGAACCATCGGGTGAAGAGCGTACCATGCGCACCCACTCGCGATGACCCGTGAATGTTTTTACGCAGTAACTGTGGAAACAGTGAAACTAAATTAAGTATTCCTATCATCATCACTTTAAAAGCTCTTTATCTTAATTCACATTCTCCTTATGAATCAATAATAACAGGAGAGTCTTACCCAGTGGCAACCTCCCACATCTTAATCGTTTTATCTCTTGAGGCGGATATTACAAAGTCACCGCCTGGCATAAAAGACACACTACTGACGTTATGATCGTGACCATGCATTGTCTTAATACATTCGTACGTTTGCTGGAAGTCCCAAAGCTTGATAGACATGTCCGCACTGCAAGACACCAGGAGCTTGCCAGTGTGATCAAACGCAATGTCCTGCACGCTGTCTGTATGTCCTTTTAATGTTCGTTCGTATTCGCCGGTTTCAAAGTCCCAAACTTTTAACGTAGCATCTTCGCTTGATGAAACCATAACACTGAATACTGGGTGAAATATTACCTTAACAGAAAAAAAATATATATATACAGGTTGTTCATTTTAAGTAGGTATCGCATCATTGCTATCTCAAGAAGTATAAGAGCTACGAAATTGGTTAAATTAGCAAACAATTTCTATTTTAATGAACGAAACAATAGTTGTTTCAGACTAGTGGTTCTCAAACTATGGAGTGCAACTTTCTTTTATTTGCAATGAAGACCAATTTTCTTTATATGCTTATTCGATTCAGTATTTTTACTTCCTTGTACGGAGTAATAAGGAAGTATTGTAATCGCGAAAAATTTCGGTTTTCAGATTTTGATGGAAATATCCGTTTTGACCTATTCTGAATCCATTATGACTAGTTTCGTCGTGACGTCTGTACGGACGTATGTGTGTCGCATAACTCAAATACGGTTAGACGTAGAAAGTTGAAATTTTGTATTTAGGACTGTTATAGCATCTAGTTGTGCACCTCCTATTTTTGGTTTCAATCTATATACCGGAAGTAGTACTGTTTTCAAATTTTTCGATAAATATTTAATTTAAGACAAATTTTTTAATTTTAAATGAAAGATTATGTGATTATTACCTACAATCGGTATTTTATAAATATTTTTGTATCTGGTATCATTTAGGAATAATTTCGGTATCTTGTAGTCCATGATCGATTAACATTTGTTACTACGTAAAATTTAAATGATTATGACATGACAGTGACTATTTCCCACATATTAATTAAACCAATCATTTGCTTCAATTTTTTAAATTCTGACCAATGACGTACAAAATATATCGGCAAAAATTGAAAAAATTCCCTAGGGATTTTTCAAGTGACAATTTGCCCGTTACATGGCCATGTATGACAATTTTATTGATTTTGTATTGTTTCTAATTGAAATTAAAATTATCAAATGAATCTTTTTGTGACAACTTCTTACGATGAAATAAAAATATATCAAATATAACGCCAAAAAATACAGTTACGTCAAAAACCTTAGATGGGAACCAATTATTAATGAACTTGTGAAACGAAAGAAACTAAAATTTAAAATTTTGACACTCAAAGGTTAGTAAAAAAATTAAATGTCAAAATAAACAACCGTTTCGGCACAAAAAATTAGTCTTTATTTAAAAACACGAAAAACCACAAATAATTATTCTAATCGGTCTGCAGCAGTGTCAAATTTTGCTCCGGCATTAGAAAACATTTAATAATAAAAATATTAGGACAGTCCAACATAAATTTATTAGTTCATATTTTATATCTTTTATTTGGGAAATAGTCTAACAAAATATATCTCGGGTCTCATTATTTTGCAGGTAAAATTATTTCTTAAGATTGTTGCTTATATATAGGTAACATTTCTCGACAAATTGAATGATAAAATCCCTCGCCTTCAGCTCGGGATTTTGATCATGTCATTTGTCTCGAAATGTTACCAAGCAACAATCTTTTGAAATAAATTTTACCAGCAAAATAATGATCCCTTGATATATTACTATTGACAATAGTAAAATATGCTTTATATCTTCTTCTGCAGTTTAAATAAAATGACTAAAATATATTTGTGAGTATAGTAGCAGTAGTAGTAGTACTAGTATAATAAGTTAAAATAATTTTTTATATTATTCTACATTTTAGTTATTAAGAAAAGTATGAACACACAAGGCGTACAAGGACGACATGTGGTGTCCACGTCAGATTTTTTCTGAATGCAACGAGATATTAGTTTCATACCCTGCCATAACAAAACATGAGAAAAATGCTATGTGACAAATCTTTATAGAATCATAACTCAAAATCTTGAAGAGTTAGGAAAAATGTGAAACATTTGGTTCTCTCGTCGAGGGACAATACAGGTTAAAATTAAAGCACTTATATCTGTTACAACCTGTATATACACACACAGAGTGATCATAAATGATTGACTTTTACGTGACTTGGAGAAGTCTGTTTTTTACCTCTCGCCACTCATATCTGTAAGAGAGGTATTGTAATCATGTAAAATTTCGATAGTGAGTTTTCAATGGATAAGCACGTTTTGAGGTCCCTAGAACACGATTTTGATAATTTCGCGATGATGTCTGTGTGTGTGTGTGTGTGTGTGTGTGTGTGTCAGTGTGTGTGTCAGGATGGATGTTGGAGGTACGATAACTCAAATACCACTGAATAAAAAAATTTGAAATTTTGTATATAATATTCTGACACCCTAGATTAGATCTGATTAGATTTTGGTGTTGATCGTGCAACCGGAAGTGGTAGTTTCTTGAAGATCTAAAGAGTTTTTCTGGAATATTCTCAAAATTTCTGAATTAATAGGAATTTTTTTAATAACATTGTATACTAAATGTTACTGTCTACAATATATATTCAAAACGTTGTTTCTATCTAGCACCATTTTCCAATTACAAGAAGTTAAAAATTCTACAAATTTGTTACAATTTTGATTTATCTGCCTACCCATGAAAACAAAAAATAAAATATTTGAGTGTTAATGTCATATAAATTTTTGACTTTTTGACAAATTGAAATGAAAAATATGACGTGTTATTTATTATTTATAAGCTATAAGCTCATAATAAACTTTAATAATATTATAAAAACTACAATTTCCGAATTCCTTTCTACAATGGTATATATTTGTGAATAAGTAGGTACCTTCATACACGTAAAATAGTAGAGTATGGCGAGAGGTCATGTGTTGGCCACATCGGATTTTTTTTTTTTGGGAGTTTATCATTATCTTTTTTCTTGGCATTTATAGTAAGGTATAGACAATTTAAATCCATATAGGAGTGACGTCATATCAAATAAATTCTATCCACCACGTTCACAAAATAAGTTATCTCTTTCTTACACATTTTACTCGTATAAATCTATACGCATATCAGTGGCGTAGGCAATGGGAGGGGTTTCGGATCCGCCCCTCCCCCCATGATGATTTTACAATAGAATATAAACTATGGCAAAGACATATATTGCAGTTAGATGACAGACCAAAAATGGAATAAATAAGTGTAACAAAACAATATATCCAAATGTATATGAATTACTGAAGATATTTGTAACATTACCAGGAACTACTAGCACTGCAGAGCGAACATTTTCAATGCTAAAAAGATTTAAAACTTATTTACGAAATTCAATGTCGGAAAATAGACTAAATGGTCTGGCAATATTAAATATACATCGAGAAATTTCAATTACGGCTGACGAAGTACTGAGTTGTTTAACAAAAAACACGATGACTTAAATTATCTAAATTTGTTGTAACGTAATTATTCATGGTACCAGTGGCGGACTGGTAACTTTTGGTCTGGTCGGCTATTTTGTTAGAGGGGCCCGTGGAGAAAAACATGTATATTATTATAGGTATATCATATATTCTATATAAATAAAATATACGAAAATACAGTTGTATTCATATAAATACATAAATAAATTACAAAACAGAAAAATTAGATATTATTATAATGTATATAACACAACTTTACATAAAATATATTATCAAAATTTACAATAATTAAATAGGTCACGTCGACGGATTTTGGATAAATAAAGATTGTTTCTTATTAAAACACTATCATTCGGCTCTTTTTAGGCCTTCATTAGTGAAAACAACATAAATATAAGAATACAACATGATACAATATAAATAATATGTAAAATAATAAATACCAATGTGATAAATACAAGTGACGAAACAATTATAGAACTTATAGAAAGAATCATCTTCCACATGTGCAGCTACAGAACAACGGTCAACATCTTAATTCCTAAATTTATAAAAAATAATAATGTCTTTACGAGTACGATACGACACTAAATTTAAAATAAAATTCGCAATGTGATTTATTTAATAATTAAACAATTAATCTAAAAACAGATACTAGATACAATGTCTCTAAATGAAAATTAAAATTGTGATAGTGTATGTTCGGTTTTCCTTACTTCTTTCTTCTTCATATTGCGCTTGCGCTTATACGGTGACCGGCGGCAAGACATGAAAGATAATAAAGCGCGTATTTTTAAACTTGATAATTCAGATTTTTATTTCCGCATGTTTTAAGCTTTAAATATTTATACAAAAATATAATTGTATATTGTTTAAACTATCAAGTTACTATTTTGTATGTGTATCTCTATTTAAGTATTAAAGTTATAAAATGAAATTAATGAGAATGATTTTAAAAAAATATGATTTTAAAGATCGGGGGCCCGTAACTTCCGGGTTCCGGGCCCGGTCGGCAATTGCCGACCTGTCCAGTCCGCCACTGCATGGTACTATGAATTTACAAGGTATGTCATTGCGCATGTTTCTCTCTATCTCTCTCTTTTGTAGTGACGTCACCCAGTGACAACTCATAACTGTCAACGTTCGGTCCGAACGTTGACAGTTATAATATCTAATAATATAATATAATATATCTAAAAATTGAATTTAATATTTTGATTATGTTCGTACTATTTTATTTATAATCTCCTTAGTTAAAATAAATTATTTATAACCTCATTAGTTAAAATAAACAAGTTGTTAAACCTTTGCTGCTTTGCTTTATTTTTAAATTAATTGCAAGTTTATTTTAAAGATTTATTATTATTTTCAACTATTAATACAATTAAAAAAATATGTATATAATATTACGAATAAAGTCCGTCCCAAACTTCTTTGCCGTGACGTCATTATTTTATTTTCAAGAATAACTAAATAATACATTGTCTTACTCTTTCTATCTTACTACAGTCATATACCGTGAGATTTATTTAACGTGAAACATGGGATCTTTCATATCCATGGTTACGAATTTGACAGCAATGTATTAGAGCGTTTCATTTAAAATAGAACATAGCAAATGAAATATGTATGTATTTCTAATCATTTTAGATATGAAAAAACTTGCAAGAAATATAAACATTTAATAGATATTTTTTCAGAATACAATTTATAACAAATTTTTAAATACACGAAATAAATCAGATACTTAGGTACTTATCTGAGACTAACATCTGCATTATCATTATACCAACGTATCATTTGCACCTTTTTCTTCAATTGTATACCTTATTTCCAACAACACAACCATAATTGACAGGTAATATTTACTTGATAATAATAATAATCGCTCTAATACATTGCTGTCACGGTATTTAGGGTATGTTCCAAAATTAAACCATGTTTACCGTGGTATTATGTTACGGTTATTCTTTGGTAACTGAATGTGACGTTTCTCCCAGAAACTTGTGAAACGCTTCGGTAAAATTTTGACATTTAGGTTAGAGTATTTATTGAAATGGAAGCACAAAAGTCACAAAAATATACTTTTTCATCTTTAAATAAAAGCATAATATGATATGACACAAATAATACATGCTTACATACAATTTCGCAAATTTTTAGAATATATAAATCCGTTTGTATATAATCATTTCCAACAGAGAAAAATCAGCCATTCAACAGCAAAACAAACCAACGTTTTTAAGTTAAAACTGTGAGATCGCGATACACAAATACAAATTTACCACAAATATCGTACTCTCTAGCACGGTAAACGTGGTAACGAATATTTGCGAAAATTTACCGCCGTTTTCAGTTACCGCGTTTCAAATTAGTACTGACAGCCTGAAAAAAATTACCATGGTACATGTGGTTTAATTTTGGAACATACCCTTAGTTGAAACACGTATGTCATTCGAAATTTGCGAAGTATTGATACTGTTGCGTGAAGTTTTGTTCTTTGTTTTTATTATGAAGTAGAAAAAGAAAGAAATAGAAAACGTATAATTATATTGTTGATATACCAGCAATTATAACTTGTTATTTGAGTAGGCTGTTTTTCATGTTGTTTTATGAAATACATTGTATTGTATATTTTGAAACTGTCAAACAAATAAAAACTATTTTCACTGTGATTAAATAAGGTATATCGTTGTTTTATGCATACATTAGTTGTTTACATATAGATATTTATAATATTATTTATAAATATGCCCGGCAAACGCAATAATAAACAAACAATTCAGATTGTCTTGAATTTGTACCAATATTTTACTGCTGTAAAAGAAAAAGGAGATTTACTTATTCCCGTGTCAGCTGTTCTAGAGGTATTTATTTATTATTAAATTTATATAGTTATTCCAAATATTCACTTAATATAGTTTAAAAATATTTGATATCAAAATATAACTTTCCCGCCATAATTTCAAATTGATTCATACGAACTACAGGTATGACGTCACGGCAAAGAAGTTTGGGACGGACTATACCTTATAGACCGGGAGCCCGTGTCGAAAATGACTGATCATCTGATCCCACCCAAATTAACTTTTAAATGATTGTTTAAACACCAGTGAATAAGGAATCGACCGTCAGCTGCGCCAGATCGGGGGCGTTTGGTTAGGGGGGGTCGTTTGTATAGATTAATCTTTCATTATTTTCTACAGAATCATGCAATGTAAATGATAAAATAATAATTTATTTTAAAAATAAAAACTATTGCTTTTAAATTTCGCCTATAGAGAAAGACTGCCGGCACCATCTGCCAAACTCATGCTGTACTAAAAAGTAAAATCTTGATTCATACGAATAATTTGTTTGTTTTTTTATGACGTCACTCGTATATGGATTTAAATTATCTATATAAAGTCAGTGAGAACAATATTATTAATTAATATTGAAAGAAAACTGTAATGGTATTTGGGTATTATATAAAGCGTTTGGCAGGTTTGACTAGAACTGAGTACCTACTATCTTTTTTCTGCAGAATATAGTTTTAACAAAAACTGACTTCTCCAAGTCACGTGACGGTCAATCATTTATTATCACTCTGTATACCATGAGTTTATTTTAACATGAAACATAGGATTTTGTATATCCATGGTTACGAATTTGACAGCAATGTATCAGAGTGTCCTTTTTAAAATGAAACATAGAGTCAAATAAACTGCATTATTATATTTAAAGATTAAAGAAATTAACAAAATAATAAGGAAATTTACACAAAATAACAAGGAAATAAATTAATTACAATAAATTTTCAAAAATTCCACCATTAGCTGCTAAACAATAACCCAAACGATGATAAAATTCTTGAACAACATTAGTTATTTGGGCAGGCGTTATTGTTTCAGAAATGTGATTAATTTGAACTTTTAATTGATCTAAATTTAATAGGTTTCCCGTGTACTTTAGATTTTAAAAATCCCCAATAAAAAAATCTAGTGGTGTAAGATCAGGAGACCTAGGAGGCCACTCAACTTCTCCACCGCGTCCAATCCAGCGACGGGGAAATGTTCTATTTAAATAAATGTTCTTACACTTTGGGCATTGTGCGCAGGGGCGCCGTCATGCTAATACCATGTATCTTCAATATGTAAAGCTAAAAGTGCATGTATCACTTCATTTTGTAGCAGATTTCAATAATTTTGCGCAGTTATATTTCCATCAATAACAAATGGTCCTATAATGTGGGTTCCTACAATTCCAGCCCAAACGTTCACTTTCTCGGGTCGTTGCGTTCTTGTTAGGGATGTCGAAAAAAATCGATTTTTGAAAAAATCGATAATTTTATTTTAAAATAATCGGTGAATCGATTTTTTCCTTTCGATTTTTTTTAAATCGATTTTTTATTCGATCTTTTTTCGATTTTTTTGAAAGTAAATTATTTTTACTTATGTTCAAAATTAACTGTCATACCAAGTTACCAATCTTTCACAAGTCGAATGATGCAACATTTGGAGTTAGTATCAATATCAATTAATAGGTACAAATTTCAAAACCAAGTAAGTAAAGTTGCTACCGTATTAATTGCTGGTTTTGGTGGTTCTTTCAACGTATTTAATATAATATTTAAAATATTAGCGTGATGTGATAGCTATTTTTGTTAGAAGGAATGCTTTTTACTTTCATTTATCTTATTTTTCAAATTAATTTTTTTTAAATCGATTAAAAATCGGTTTAAAAAAATCGATTAAAAATCTATTTTTGTAAACTATTTCAAAATAATCGATTTTTAAAAAAAATTCGACATCCCTAGTTCTTGTACTATGAAATAAATGTAAATTTTGCCGACTCCAGTTTCTACAATTTTGCGAATTTACTTCCCCATGTAAATAAAAAGTTGCCTCATCTGCAAAATAGTATTTTCGGCAGCAAATTTGGATTAATATTAAGTTTTTCAAATATTATTTCACTAAAATTTATTCTGCGCTCCGCATCGTTGACAACTAATTCCTGATGGTTTTGAAAATGAAATGATTTAAAATGTTCCTTTTTAAAAAAAAAATTTACCGCACTTTTACTTATACCAGTCGCTTGTCCTATTTCTCTTGTCGATAATCTATTATTATTGCGTATTAGCGTCAAAATTTCATCCATTTTTTTCGTGTAAAAGCATGATTCGTTCTGGCTCTTTTATGATGGGCAGGTTGGACGCAACGATTTCCTCTAAAGTTATTTATTATTCTTAATATTGTTGCAGCACTCGGTGTAGGTCTGTCGGGAATTGTTATTTGAAACAAATCCGACACTTGCCTTAAACTGGAATTATAATCCGCAAAATACCATTTTATAATTAGCACCTTTTCTTCAGTAGTATACACCATTCTATTACAAATAATTATTAATATTTTACAACAATGTGACAGTAATTAACAAATGACATTTATTCCCTATGTTTCATTTTAAAAAGGACACTCTGATCATCGCCTACGTTATTATTCAAGGCCTGGAAATACAATTTGCGTTGCTAGGGACAGTTGAATGCAAAATTTTGTCGATTGAGGGCGCTTTTAAGGGACCCGGTCCACGACCGGAAGTGTGAATTAGGAATTAAGGTATCTGTGAAAAGAAATTGAAATAGAAAATAACTTACATCATATTTGTCATTATTGCATTATGACATTAGGCGATTTTTATTCACCGGTCGGTTACTTGCGGTTGGTAAGGTCCGATTTAGTTGTGGTATGTTAAACGTCACAGTTATGACGTAATGGTAAATGGGCGAATAAAATTTGTCCGGTATGCCCCGGTCTTCATAATATGACATTTCTACCTTAATCTCAATTTGTGTTTGTTTTCAGAGGGCGACTGTACAGCATACAGCTTATTGTTTGTTTATTGATTTATTATTTGACTTATTTATCTGATTTATATGTTTTGCTTGAATTTTTAAATCTTTATTATTCATATAAAATGTAATGTAATCCATTTTACGATTTTGAGTTTACAAACGACATCAACCGAACTTACTTAATACAAAAAGTTGACAACACAGATCCGTAACAACCATCAATCGGACAAAGATAGATATAGGTACTAACCGCAGCTTACACAGCTACAGAGCTGCGTAAGTTGCGGTCAGCATGGCGGCTCATACCCCAACATACCGTGACGTCATGGTATCATGAATAAAATGTAGTTGGTGACATACCCAAGCTTACACCAAGCATACCGCAGTGAATAAAAATCGCCTATTTATGCGTCCGAAATGATAAAGCTAAGTTTCCATGCATGCGTTTCGTCCGTTCCGTTTAATACGTCGCTGCAAACTTGACGACGTATGAAATCTAGGCTGTTCACATGTGTCCGTTGCGTGTCATCCGTTTTGATGTTTTGATTGGTACTTCGATTCACTGGTGTTTTGTTCAAATCGTTGAAATGAATTATAATACATAGTCCAGTCATTTTAGATTTTGTACATGAAGTTCTCTTGCAGCCGATGAAACTTGTACTAAACGATAGAGTAAAGTCCCCTGATTAACATATTGATTTGTTTCCGCGTCAAAATATCAGCAACATTAATTATTAATAAAAAACTAACGACGAATCGTGCCGACGTCACTTTTACGCGCTATAAGTCCGGTATTTCACTGTTGATCGCGAGA
The DNA here is from genome assembly GCA_947534325.1 of Agonum fuliginosum. Lineage (NCBI taxonomy): Eukaryota > Metazoa > Arthropoda > Insecta > Coleoptera > Carabidae > Agonum > Agonum fuliginosum. Next base: position 24,289,904 of record OX384031.1, on the reverse strand, counting down.
ATAAAATTATTACCGTGTAGGGGAGGAAATTTTCTACAAAATAAAACCACATTTCAATCCCCACACATGCCCGGATATTTTAAAATAAATTATAAAAGCATTTTTTGGCGATTCGTCAAACGATCAGCTTTAATACATTGCTGTCATTCTGTAACACTGTAACTATGGTAATGACATGCCCTATGTTTACTAATAAAAATAACTCCCGATATAAATTAAATGCCTTTATAATTTATTTAAAAATATCCGCGCATGTTTGGGGGTTGAAATGTGGGTGTATTTTGTGGGAAATTTCCTGCCCTACACGGTAATAATTTTATTCTCGCGGTCAGCAGTTAAATACCGGACTTATAGCGCGGTAATGTGCAGCAGACGAGATTCGTCTTTAATTTTTTATTAATAATAAATGTTGCTGATAATTTGACGCGGAAACAAATTAATATGTTAGTCAGGGGACTTTATTCTATCGATGGGTACAACTTTCATTGACTGCACGAGAACTTCATGTACCCAATGTAAATTTCATCCAGAATGACTGGCCTAACACGTAAAATTATGATAATTTCATATTTTTATTTAAAATACATTTAAAAAAAATACAATGGTAGTCTTTTTGAAACTTCATTTATTAGAAGTTCATCAATATCTAAGTCTTCCATAGATTCATTGTCATTTGTGTTATCAAATATTATTGGATTTTCCTGTGGGGTACAAATGTGCTCTTCATTTAAATTATGTACTATGCTTTTGCATTTTTCACAGAAATAAACCTAAATAAATATGCGTTATTCATGCTATGATTATATTATATAATATTTATTATGATTTTATAAATTTACGAAGCTGGTCATGTTGATTAGGTAAACCAAACAAATATTACGTAAAATCGTATGAAAACAGTTGCTAACTGTCAATCTGTCACATCAAAGCATCCGTTTTCAAATTCGCGCTGCAACGAGTAGAGAGTAGACGAACTCTGTCCGTCGCAATTTTTCATAATTAGAACTAGCCAATCACAACTTGCGACGGATAGAACGGAACGGATGAAACGCATGCATGGAAACTAGGCTTAAAACTGTCGTTACAATAAATGTATTAATTTATTAAAAATCATACAAATAATAAATCAGTATGTATTTATTCATATTTTTAATATTTTTCTGTTCAATGGTTTTCCTGAAATTTTTTTAACATTCATTTTTATTTGTTACAGTGCTTGCAATGTTAACAATAACAAGCATTGGTCTCAAAAAATTTCTAATAAAATACTTAATAATAAGAAGTTATTGCAGTCATTACATTGAAATTCTTGTCTGAATTTAGGAAAAATTAATGATTTTAAATTGTGTAAAACTTTTCGACGTGGTAAAAATGGTAATACTGGTTTTAAAAAGTCTAAACAATTTTTATAAATAAAACAAACTTTTCATTGGGACAAATTATTTATTTAATTCTGCTCTTGAGGATGAATAAAACATGTAGTGGATTATCCTTGAAAATTTTATTATTTTTATTCGAACTTAAATCAATTTTTTTAAAAATCTAATTATAATGATTAGAACATAACATCCCTCTCCTATTGATACGTCATTTTGTATAGGAAATATAAAAATATGTAATCCTATAATATTATATTTTTAATGGAGAATTAAGTCGCCTGTGAAATAAATTGAAACTGAAAATAATTTGTCTCATTTAAGTGTCAGTGTCAAATAGTGAATTAATAATTAATAATTTGAAAAATTATAAGATAATAATAAAGTGGAGTATATTTTCAAAAAAATATATTTTATAATATATTAAAATTATTTTAAATTATAACCAGAACCGGGACCCTTAAAAGCGCCATTCGGCAAAAATTTGCAACAGAAAATGTTCCCCAATGTTTTGTTAGCAACCGGCCTGTATTTCAACTCCATCAAGGTAGCAAAACTATGATAGCAAAACAAAACAAAATTAGGCCTATATTTTATTACTATTTTATTGCTACTTAATTACCACATTTAAAAATTTATTACCACAGTAGTTATAAGCATATAAGGGTTTTGCCAGCTTGATATCAAGCTGACAAAACCATAACGTAAAAATACATAAATAATATTGAAAATTACTTTAATATTACAGAAAAATTAATTACCAATTAATTACCACAATAAAAAAAATTATTAACAATATAAAATGGATTTATATTAAAAAAACCAAAAGGACTAAATATCCGAGTTTTGGCCAGCTTAAAATCTGCTTTGCTGGAGTTGCATAAAAGTAGTTGAATGTTAAGCAAATCTAAATTATTTTGCTTTTTTAATGGTTTTTTTTTGCTAATCTATGCTAACAAAACCCTTCTTGAGTCCAACAGAACTCCGTTTTCTTGACATAAACTAATCTATGCTAACAAAACCCTACTTGAGTCCAAAGAAATCCGTTTTCTTGACATAAACTAATCTATGCTAACAAAACCCTTCTTGAGTCCAACAGAAATCAGTTTTTTTGACATAAACTAATCTATGCTAACAAAACTCTTCTTGAGTCCAGCAGAAATCGTTCACGCTAGATTCACGCTAGGTTTACGCTGTATGGCGTTAGACACTCCCAATCTTTAATCCGGTAATTAATTAGCAATAAAAAAGCAAAATAATTTAGATTTGCTTCACATTCAACTACTTTTATGCAACTCCAGCAAAACAGATTTTAAGCTGGAAAAAAACTCGGATATTTAGTCCTTTTGGTTTTTTTAAATATAAATTCATTTTATATTGTTAATAATTTTTTTTATTGTGGTAATTAATTAGTAATTAATTTTTCTGTAATATTAAAGTAATTTTCAATATTATTTATGTGTTTTTACGTTATGGTTTTGCCAGCTTGATATCAAGCTGGCAAAACCCTTATATGCTTATAAGTAAGTAAGTAAATATCTTTATTTTGCCTTTCGGCTTAAATCTATACATTTGCTTCCCTTAATTTGTGAAAATAGTATATATAATAAATAATAAATAAATAATAAATAAATAATAAATAAATAATAAATAAATAATAAATAAATAATAAATAAATAATAAATAAATAATAAATAAATAATAAATAAATAATAAATAAATAATAAATAAATAATAAATAAATAATAAATAAATAATAAATAAATAATAAATAAATAATAAATAAATAATAAATAAATAATAAATAAATAATAAATAAATAATAAATAAATAATAAATAAATAATAAATAAATAATAAATAAATAATAAATAAATAATAAATAAATAATAAATAAATAATAAATAAATAATAAATAAATAATAAATAAATAATAAATAAATAATAAATAAATAATAAATAAATAATAAATAAATAATAAATAAATAATAAATAAATAATAAATAAATAATAAATAAATAATAAATAAATAATAAATAAATAATAAATAATAAATAAATAATAAATAAATAATAAATAAATAATAAATAAATAATAAATAAATAATAAATAAATAATAAATAAATAATACAATAAATTGTTGATTTGATTTAATTCATTTCAGGGTTTTTCTCCTTTCTTCTACCGTTTTCATCCAGCATAGTCCACCTCCCGAGTCGTCCAGTACATCCTCCCTGCTTTTTTCTTCTTCCTTTAGTTCCCTACAGTCATATAAAAGATGTTCTAATGTTTCCCAGTCTTCCCCGCATAGTCTGCAACTTCTTTCTTCATCACTCTTCCAGTACTCGTTGGCTTTCTCTTCGTTCCCACATCTGTATCTTGCTATTTTTCTGATTTTCTCTATCTTTTCTCCCCTCAGGTAGCGTGGTATTCCGACGGTTCTTATTTCTTTGTACTTGGGGTTGTACCTGGATGTTTCTAATTTATTTGTTCTCCACTGATTCTGAATTTCTATGCTTCTTTGTCTTATTGTTTCTGTCATATTATGTCCTCTTGCTCTCCCAATATCTATTTCTATTGTTGAATATCCATTGTTTTCGTAAAATTTCCTTCTCTTGCTCATACTCTCTCTTTTCTCATCTCTTTTTCTGATTTCTTTGAAACATTCCTCTATAATTTCTCCTTTTTGTCCTAACTGAATCTTTTCTTCAAATTTCATCGCTCTTCTTCCCGCTTCGATTTCCAAATTATCCCTTTTCATTTCTTCCATTGTAATATAGTTCGGGGTTGCTCTGTCTGTTCCAATTAGCCATCTTATATATGTGGTTTGAATTGCTTCCAACTTTTCCTGTTTTTCCCACCCCCATATTTCCGCTCCGTACATCATAATACTTTTAACTAATGCGTCAAATAGTATCAATCTGGTTTTTATGTTTCCTTGGAATTTTCTCTCTCCTATGCTCCACGTTTCCTTGGCTGCTATGATTGATTTCCTTCTCAGTTCTCCAATTTGTGCTTCAGCCCCCCCATTGCTCTTGAACGTATATCCTAGGTACTTAAATTCCTTTGTCCTTTCTATGCTCTGTCCCTTCCAGTGCCAGCTTTCTTCTCTTTCTCTTCCCCCTCCTTTCTTAAACTTCATTATCTTCGTTTTCTTCACATTGAGTTCTAACTTTCTTCCGTCTAGGTATTTGTCTAGTCTTCTTATCATTCCCTTCATTTCTCGCTCGGTTTTGGCCATCAGTACTACATCGTCCGCGTATGCTAGTGTCATAATTTTTTTGTTCCCTACGACTACTCCACCATCTTGATTTGCTATTAACTGTTCCTCCAAGTCTGAAATGTAAATAGAGAATAGCACTGGGCTTAAAGGGCATCCCTGTCTCAGTCCTTTTGTGGTCCAAAATTCTGTTGATTTCTTATCTCCCACTTTTACGTAATTTCTGGTCTCTGTATATATTTCCTTTACTTTATTTCTCAGCTTCTTGCTTATTCCTCGCCTTTCCATTATCTCGATTAGTTTTTCCCTGTCTACCTTGTCCAATGCGGCTTTTAAATCTATGAACAACGCGTACAGTTTACCTCCTTTTTTGTTTAGCTCGTTTTGTATTATGTGTGTGAGTATATATATGTTGTCCATCGTTCCTCTAAATTTTCTGAAGCCGGCCTGGTTGTCTGGTAGGATTTGTTTCTCTTCTATTTCCTTTTGTAGTCTGTCTTGTAGCTCCATAGCGTAGATTTTGTACATTGTACTCAGCAGTGTTATCCCTCTGTAATTTGTTGTGTCTTCTCGTTTTCCAGCTTGATATCAAGCTGGCAAAACCCTTATATGCTTATAACTACTGTGGTAATAAATTTTTAAATGTGGTAATTAAATAGCAATAAAATAGTAATAAAATATAGGCCTAATTTTGTTTTGTTTTGCTATCATAGTTTTGCTACCTTGATGGAGCTCTGTATTTCCAGGCCTTGAATAATAACGTAGGCGATGCTCTGATACATTGCTGTCAAATGCGTAACCAAGGATATACAAAATCCTATGTTTCATGTTAAAATAAACTCACGGTATAAATCATAAATGTATATACCGTGAATTTATTTTAACATGAAACATAGGACTTTTCATATCCATGGTTACGAATTAGACAGCAATGTATTAATAATAATAAACTTTATTTCCGTGGACCAGTATTACATTGGCATAGGAGGTGTCATAAAAAAAATGTTTAGACAATAATATAAAAATACACAAATATAACTAGGTAGTTACTAAATTACAATGGTAATAATCTTAATAATAATAAGAATCTTAACAATATTACATGCTATCATTAAAAAATTCATCAATACTATAATACGTTTTATTAATTAGATATATTTTTAATTCTATTTTAAATTTTTTAATGCTTGGTATATTCTTCAGATATTGCGGTATTTTGTTATACATCTGTAAGCCGTAATGATTTGGGTTGTTTTGGGATTTACTTAAATTTATCTTTGGAATTGTAATGTTCTCTTTACCTCTTGTATTATAGTGATGTATGTCACTATGTGTTTGTATAATATTTATATTGGATTTAATGTGAATTATTACATTAAAAATATAAAGACAGGGAAGATTTAAGAGGTTTTCTTTTTTAAATAAATCTCTGCAAGATGATCGTGAGTTAAGTAGAAAGATATTTCTCACTGCTGTTTTTTGAAGTATAAATACGCGAGATGCTGTTGGCGAACAACCCCAAAAAATAATTCCATAACAAACACAAAATTGAATAGAATTTTGCGAAATAGAATGTTTTGGCAGTATTCACGTCAGTTAAAATTCTTATGCGTTTAATTAAGTAGCATAATGATGCAAGGGTACTACAGATTGCATCAATTTGTAGGTTCCAGAGTAAATTTTCTTGTATATGAAGTCCTAAGACTTTAGAGTTACTAACTTGCGGCAGTGACTGTTTATTATTACATCGAATTAGGATACTTTCGAGATACTTTCATAACGTTTCTTGTTTGAGAATTCTATAACTACCGATTTGTTTATATTTAGCGTTAAATCTAAAGATGCAAACCAATTAGATAAGTTATTCATAATATCACAAATTTCTGATGAAGCAGTATGATTTTCATTCTGTGCAATGAGTATTGAAATGTCATCAGCATAAGCCATAAACGTAGAAGAATTCAAAACATTTTTAATGGAATTTATGTATAATGTAAATAACACAGGACCAAGGATTGATCCTTGTGGAACTCCACATATTATCGATTGGGGAGCAGACTTATGGTGATCATAGTAAACTATTTGCTTTCTATTGTCAAGATAAGATTGTAGCCATTTAGAGCAAACACCTCTAAAACCATACCGTTCTACAATATTTATAAGGGTTGTGTGATTAACACAATCAAAGGCCTTAGACAAGTCTAGAAAAACTCCAAAGGTGTCAGTTCCTTTATCTAGATTTTTGTAGACTGTATCTATAAAACTAATTAATGCAGATATTGTGCTATGACCCTTCCTGAATCCATTTTGTTCATCTATTAATATCTCGTTTTCATTAAGGAATTGCAGCATTCTAGTTAGTATCACTTTTTCAAAAATTTTGTGAAATACTGAAACAAGTGAGATGGGACGATAATTAGATACCGATTCTTTGTCGCCCTTCTTGTACAATGGAATTACTTTTACATATTTTAAAATTTCTGCGTTTTCAGCGTTCTTTTTAAAATCGAACATAGGGAATCAATTTAGGCCTATATTTTATTACTATTTTATTGCTACTTAATTACCACATTTAAAAATTTATTACCACAGTAGTTATAAGCATATAAGGGTTTTGCCAGCTTGATATCAAGCTGACAAAACCATAACGTAAAAATACATAAATAATATTGAAAATTACTTTAATATTACAGAAAAATTAATTACCAATTAATTACCACAATAAAAAAAATTATTAACAATATAAAATGGATTTATATTAAAAAAACCAAAAGGACTAAATATCCGAGTTTTGGCCAGCTTAAAATCTGCTTTGCTGGAGTTGCATAAAAGTAGTTGAATGTTAAGCAAATCTAAATTATTTTGCTTTTTTAATGGTTTTTTTTTGCTAATCTATGCTAACAAAACCCTTCTTGAGTCCAACAGAACTCCGTTTTCTTGACATAAACTAATCTATGCTAACAAAACCCTACTTGAGTCCAAAGAAATCCGTTTTCTTGACATAAACTAATCTATGCTAACAAAACCCTTCTTGAGTCCAACAGAAATCAGTTTTTTTGACATAAACTAATCTATGCTAACAAAACTCTTCTTGAGTCCAGCAGAAATCGTTCACGCTAGATTCACGCTAGGTTTACGCTGTATGGCGTTAGACACTCCCAATCTTTAATCCGGTAATTAATTAGCAATAAAAAAGCAAAATAATTTAGATTTGCTTCACATTCAACTACTTTTATGCAACTCCAGCAAAACAGATTTTAAGCTGGAAAAAAACTCGGATATTTAGTCCTTTTGGTTTTTTTAAATATAAATTCATTTTATATTGTTAATAATTTTTTTTATTGTGGTAATTAATTAGTAATTAATTTTTCTGTAATATTAAAGTAATTTTCAATATTATTTATGTGTTTTTACGTTATGGTTTTGCCAGCTTGATATCAAGCTGGCAAAACCCTTATATGCTTATAAGTAAGTAAGTAAATATCTTTATTTTGCCTTTCGGCTTAAATCTATACATTTGCTTCCCTTAATTTGTGAAAATAGTATATATAATAAATAATAAATAAATAATAAATAAATAATAAATAAATAATAAATAAATAATAAATAAATAATAAATAAATAATAAATAAATAATAAATAAATAATAAATAAATAATAAATAAATAATAAATAAATAATAAATAAATAATAAATAAATAATAAATAAATAATAAATAAATAATAAATAAATAATAAATAAATAATAAATAAATAATAAATAAATAATAAATAAATAATAAATAAATAATAAATAAATAATAAATAAATAATAAATAAATAATAAATAAATAATAAATAAATAATAAATAAATAATAAATAAATAATAAATAAATAATAAATAAATAATAAATAAATAATAAATAAATAATAAATAAATAATAAATAAATAATAAATAAATAATAAATAAATAATAAATAAATAATAAATAAATAATAAATAAATAATAAATAAATAATAAATAAATAATAAATAAATAATAAATAAATAATAAATAAATAATAAATAAATAATAAATAATAAATAAATAATAAATAAATAATAAATAATAAATAAATAAGAAATAAATAATAAATAAATAATAAATAAATAATAAATAAATAATACAATAAATTGTTGATTTGATTTAATTCATTTCAGGGTTTTTCTCCTTTCTTCTACCGTTTTCATCCAGCATAGTCCACCTCCCGAGTCGTCCAGTACATCCTCCCTGCTTTTTTCTTCTTCCTTTAGTTCCCTACAGTCATATAAAAGATGTTCTAATGTTTCCCAGTCTTCCCCGCATAGTCTGCAACTTCTTTCTTCATCACTCTTCCAGTACTCGTTGGCTTTCTCTTCGTTCCCACATCTGTATCTTGCTATTTTTCTGATTTTCTCTATCTTTTCTCCCCTCAGGTAGCGTGGTATTCCGACGGTTCTTATTTCTTTGTACTTGGGGTTGTACCTGGATGTTTCTAATTTATTTGTTCTCCACTGATTCTGAATTTCTATGCTTCTTTGTCTTATTGTTTCTGTCATATTATGTCCTCTTGCTCTCCCAATATCTATTTCTATTGTTGAATATCCATTGTTTTCGTAAAATTTCCTTCTCTTGCTCATACTCTCTCTTTTCTCATCTCTTTTTCTGATTTCTTTGAAACATTCCTCTATAATTTCTCCTTTTTGTCCTAACTGAATCTTTTCTTCAAATTTCATCGCTCTTCTTCCCGCTTCGATTTCCAAATTATCCCTTTTCATTTCTTCCATTGTAATATAGTTCGGGGTTGCTCTGTCTGTTCCAATTAGCCATCTTATATATGTGGTTTGAATTGCTTCCAACTTTTCCTGTTTTTCCCACCCCCATATTTCCGCTCCGTACATCATAATACTTTTAACTAATGCGTCAAATAGTATCAATCTGGTTTTTATGTTTCCTTGGAATTTTCTCTCTCCTATGCTCCACGTTTCCTTGGCTGCTATGATTGATTTCCTTCTCAGTTCTCCAATTTGTGCTTCAGCCCCCCCATTGCTCTTGAACGTATATCCTAGGTACTTAAATTCCTTTGTCCTTTCTATGCTCTGTCCCTTCCAGTGCCAGCTTTCTTCTCTTTCTCTTCCCCCTCCTTTCTTAAACTTCATTATCTTCGTTTTCTTCACATTGAGTTCTAACTTTCTTCCGTCTAGGTATTTGTCTAGTCTTCTTATCATTCCCTTCATTTCTCGCTCGGTTTTGGCCATCAGTACTACATCGTCCGCGTATGCTAGTGTCATAATTTTTTTGTTCCCTACGACTACTCCACCATCTTGATTTGCTATTAACTGTTCCTCCAAGTCTGAAATGTAAATAGAGAATAGCACTGGGCTTAAAGGGCATCCCTGTCTCAGTCCTTTTGTGGTCCAAAATTCTGTTGATTTCTTATCTCCCACTTTTACGTAATTTCTGGTCTCTGTATATATTTCCTTTACTTTATTTCTCAGCTTCTTGCTTATTCCTCGCCTTTCCATTATCTCGATTAGTTTTTCCCTGTCTACCTTGTCCAATGCGGCTTTTAAATCTATGAACAACGCGTACAGTTTACCTCCTTTTTTGTTTAGCTCGTTTTGTATTATGTGTGTGAGTATATATATGTTGTCCATCGTTCCTCTAAATTTTCTGAAGCCGGCCTGGTTGTCTGGTAGGATTTGTTTCTCTTCTATTTCCTTTTGTAGTCTGTCTTGTAGCTCCATAGCGTAGATTTTGTACATTGTACTCAGCAGTGTTATCCCTCTGTAATTTGTTGTGTCTTCTCGTTTTCCAGCTTGATATCAAGCTGGCAAAACCCTTATATGCTTATAACTACTGTGGTAATAAATTTTTAAATGTGGTAATTAAATAGCAATAAAATAGTAATAAAATATAGGCCTAATTTTGTTTTGTTTTGCTATCATAGTTTTGCTACCTTGATGGAGCTCTGTATTTCCAGGCCTTGAATAATAACGTAGGCGATGCTCTGATACATTGCTGTCAAATGCGTAACCAAGGATATACAAAATCCTATGTTTCATGTTAAAATAAACTCACGGTATAAATCATAAATGTATATACCGTGAATTTATTTTAACATGAAACATAGGACTTTTCATATCCATGGTTACGAATTAGACAGCAATGTATTAATAATAATAAACTTTATTTCCGTGGACCAGTATTACATTGGCATAGGAGGTGTCATAAAAAAAATGTTTAGACAATAATATAAAAATACACAAATATAACTAGGTAGTTACTAAATTACAATGGTAATAATCTTAATAATAATAAGAATCTTAACAATATTACATGCTATCATTAAAAAATTCATCAATACTATAATACGTTTTATTAATTAGATATATTTTTAATTCTATTTTAAATTTTTTAATGCTTGGTATATTCTTCAGATATTGCGGTATTTTGTTATACATCTGTAAGCCGTAATGATTTGGGTTGTTTTGGGATTTACTTAAATTTATCTTTGGAATTGTAATGTTCTCTTTACCTCTTGTATTATAGTGATGTATGTCACTATGTGTTTGTATAATATTTATATTGGATTTAATGTGAATTATTACATTAAAAATATAAAGACAGGGAAGATTTAAGAGGTTTTCTTTTTTAAATAAATCTCTGCAAGATGATCGTGAGTTAAGTAGAAAGATATTTCTCACTGCTGTTTTTTGAAGTATAAATACGCGAGATGCTGTTGGCGAACAACCCCAAAAAATAATTCCATAACAAACACAAAATTGAATAGAATTTTGCGAAATAGAATGTTTTGGCAGTATTCACGTCAGTTAAAATTCTTATGCGTTTAATTAAGTAGCATAATGATGCAAGGGTACTACAGATTGCATCAATTTGTAGGTTCCAGAGTAAATTTTCTTGTATATGAAGTCCTAAGACTTTAGAGTTACTAACTTGCGGCAGTGACTGTTTATTATTACATCGAATTAGGATACTTTCGAGATACTTTCATAACGTTTCTTGTTTGAGAATTCTATAACTACCGATTTGTTTATATTTAGCGTTAAATCTAAAGATGCAAACCAATTAGATAAGTTATTCATAATATCACAAATTTCTGATGAAGCAGTATGATTTTCATTCTGTGCAATGAGTATTGAAATGTCATCAGCATAAGCCATAAACGTAGAAGAATTCAAAACATTTTTAATGGAATTTATGTATAATGTAAATAACACAGGACCAAGGATTGATCCTTGTGGAACTCCACATATTATCGATTGGGGAGCAGACTTATGGTGATCATAGTAAACTATTTGCTTTCTATTGTCAAGATAAGATTGTAGCCATTTAGAGCAAACACCTCTAAAACCATACCGTTCTACAATATTTATAAGGGTTGTGTGATTAACACAATCAAAGGCCTTAGACAAGTCTAGAAAAACTCCAAAGGTGTCAGTTCCTTTATCTAGATTTTTGTAGACTGTATCTATAAAACTAATTAATGCAGATATTGTGCTATGACCCTTCCTGAATCCATTTTGTTCATCTATTAATATCTCGTTTTCATTAAGGAATTGCAGCATTCTAGTTAGTATCACTTTTTCAAAAATTTTGTGAAATACTGAAACAAGTGAGATGGGACGATAATTAGATACCGATTCTTTGTCGCCCTTCTTGTACAATGGAATTACTTTTACATATTTTAAAATTTCTGCGTTTTCAGCGTTCTTTTTAAAATCGAACATAGGGAATCAATTTAGGCCTATATTTTATTACTATTTTATTGCTACTTAATTACCACATTTAAAAATTTATTACCACAGTAGTTATAAGCATATAAGGGTTTTGCCAGCTTGATATCAAGCTGACAAAACCATAACGTAAAAATACATAAATAATATTGAAAATTACTTTAATATTACAGAAAAATTAATTACCAATTAATTACCACAATAAAAAAAATTATTAACAATATAAAATGGATTTATATTAAAAAAACCAAAAGGACTAAATATCCGAGTTTTGGCCAGCTTAAAATCTGCTTTGCTGGAGTTGCATAAAAGTAGTTGAATGTTAAGCAAATCTAAATTATTTTGCTTTTTTAATGGTTTTTTTTTTGCTAATCTATGCTAACAAAACCCTTCTTGAGTCCAACAGAACTCCGTTTTCTTGACATAAACTAATCTATGCTAACAAAACCCTACTTGAGTCCAAAGAAATCCGTTTTCTTGACATAAACTAATCTATGCTAACAAAACCCTTCTTGAGTCCAACAGAAATCAGTTTTTTTGACATAAACTAATCTATGCTAACAAAACTCTTCTTGAGTCCAGCAGAAATCGTTCACGCTAGATTCACGCTAGGTTTACGCTGTATGGCGTTAGACACTCCCAATCTTTAATCCGGTAATTAATTAGCAATAAAAAAGCAAAATAATTTAGATTTGCTTCACATTCAACTACTTTTATGCAACTCCAGCAAAACAGATTTTAAGCTGGAAAAAAACTCGGATATTTAGTCCTTTTGGTTTTTTTAAATATAAATTCATTTTATATTGTTAATAATTTTTTTTATTGTGGTAATTAATTAGTAATTAATTTTTCTGTAATATTAAAGTAATTTTCAATATTATTTATGTGTTTTTACGTTATGGTTTTGCCAGCTTGATATCAAGCTGGCAAAACCCTTATATGCTTATAAGTAAGTAAGTAAATATCTTTATTTTGCCTTTCGGCTTAAATCTATACATTTGCTTCCCTTAATTTGTGAAAATAGTATATATAATAAATAATAAATAAATAATAAATAAATAATAAATAAATAATAAATAAATAATAAATAAATAATAAATAAATAATAAATAAATAATAAATAAATAATAAATAAATAATAAATAAATAATAAATAAATAATAAATAAATAATAAATAAATAATAAATAAATAATAAATAAATAATAAATAAATAATAAATAAATAATAAATAAATAATAAATAAATAATAAATAAATAATAAATAAATAATAAATAAATAATAAATAAATAATAAATAAATAATAAATAAATAATAAATAAATAATAAATAAATAATAAATAAATAATAAATAAATAATAAATAAATAATAAATAAATAATAAATAAATAATAAATAAATAATAAATAAATAATAAATAAATAATAAATAAATAATAAATAAATAATAAATAAATAATAAATAAATAATAAATAAATAATAAATAAATAATAAATAAATAATAAATAAATAATAAATAAATAATAAATAAATAATAAATAAATAATAAATAAATAATAAATAAATAATAAATAAATAATAAATAATAAATAAATAATAAATAAATAATAAATAAATAATAAATAAATAATAAATAAATAATAAATAAATAATACAATAAATTGTTGATTTGATTTAATTCATTTCAGGGTTTTTCTCCTTTCTTCTACCGTTTTCATCCAGCATAGTCCACCTCCCGAGTCGTCCAGTACATCCTCCCTGCTTTTTTCTTCTTCCTTTAGTTCCCTACAGTCATATAAAAGATGTTCTAATGTTTCCCAGTCTTCCCCGCATAGTCTGCAACTTCTTTCTTCATCACTCTTCCAGTACTCGTTGGCTTTCTCTTCGTTCCCACATCTGTATCTTGCTATTTTTCTGATTTTCTCTATCTTTTCTCCCCTCAGGTAGCGTGGTATTCCGACGGTTCTTATTTCTTTGTACTTGGGGTTGTACCTGGATGTTTCTAATTTATTTGTTCTCCACTGATTCTGAATTTCTATGCTTCTTTGTCTTATTGTTTCTGTCATATTATGTCCTCTTGCTCTCCCAATATCTATTTCTATTGTTGAATATCCATTGTTTTCGTAAAATTTCCTTCTCTTGCTCATACTCTCTCTTTTCTCATCTCTTTTTCTGATTTCTTTGAAACATTCCTCTATAATTTCTCCTTTTTGTCCTAACTGAATCTTTTCTTCAAATTTCATCGCTCTTCTTCCCGCTTCGATTTCCAAATTATCCCTTTTCATTTCTTCCATTGTAATATAGTTCGGGGTTGCTCTGTCTGTTCCAATTAGCCATCTTATATATGTGGTTTGAATTGCTTCCAACTTTTCCTGTTTTTCCCACCCCCATATTTCCGCTCCGTACATCATAATACTTTTAACTAATGCGTCAAATAGTATCAATCTGGTTTTTATGTTTCCTTGGAATTTTCTCTCTCCTATGCTCCACGTTTCCTTGGCTGCTATGATTGATTTCCTTCTCAGTTCTCCAATTTGTGCTTCAGCCCCCCCATTGCTCTTGAACGTATATCCTAGGTACTTAAATTCCTTTGTCCTTTCTATGCTCTGTCCCTTCCAGTGCCAGCTTTCTTCTCTTTCTCTTCCCCCTCCTTTCTTAAACTTCATTATCTTCGTTTTCTTCACATTGAGTTCTAACTTTCTTCCGTCTAGGTATTTGTCTAGTCTTCTTATCATTCCCTTCATTTCTCGCTCGGTTTTGGCCATCAGTACTACATCGTCCGCGTATGCTAGTGTCATAATTTTTTTGTTCCCTACGACTACTCCACCATCTTGATTTGCTATTAACTGTTCCTCCAAGTCTGAAATGTAAATAGAGAATAGCACTGGGCTTAAAGGGCATCCCTGTCTCAGTCCTTTTGTGGTCCAAAATTCTGTTGATTTCTTATCTCCCACTTTTACGTAATTTCTGGTCTCTGTATATATTTCCTTTACTTTATTTCTCAGCTTCTTGCTTATTCCTCGCCTTTCCATTATCTCGATTAGTTTTTCCCTGTCTACCTTGTCCAATGCGGCTTTTAAATCTATGAACAACGCGTACAGTTTACCTCCTTTTTTGTTTAGCTCGTTTTGTATTATGTGTGTGAGTATATATATGTTGTCCATCGTTCCTCTAAATTTTCTGAAGCCGGCCTGGTTGTCTGGTAGGATTTGTTTCTCTTCTATTTCCTTTTGTAGTCTGTCTTGTAGCTCCATAGCGTAGATTTTGTACATTGTACTCAGCAGTGTTATCCCTCTGTAATTTGTTGTGTCTTCTCGTTTTCCAGCTTGATATCAAGCTGGCAAAACCCTTATATGCTTATAACTACTGTGGTAATAAATTTTTAAATGTGGTAATTAAATAGCAATAAAATAGTAATAAAATATAGGCCTAATTTTGTTTTGTTTTGCTATCATAGTTTTGCTACCTTGATGGAGCTCTGTATTTCCAGGCCTTGAATAATAACGTAGGCGATGCTCTGATACATTGCTGTCAAATGCGTAACCAAGGATATACAAAATCCTATGTTTCATGTTAAAATAAACTCACGGTATAAATCATAAATGTATATACCGTGAATTTATTTTAACATGAAACATAGGACTTTTCATATCCATGGTTACGAATTAGACAGCAATGTATTAATAATAATAAACTTTATTTCCGTGGACCAGTATTACATTGGCATAGGAGGTGTCATAAAAAAAATGTTTAGACAATAATATAAAAATACACAAATATAACTAGGTAGTTACTAAATTACAATGGTAATAATCTTAATAATAATAAGAATCTTAACAATATTACATGCTATCATTAAAAAATTCATCAATACTATAATACGTTTTATTAATTAGATATATTTTTAATTCTATTTTAAATTTTTTAATGCTTGGTATATTCTTCAGATATTGCGGTATTTTGTTATACATCTGTAAGCCGTAATGATTTGGGTTGTTTTGGGATTTACTTAAATTTATCTTTGGAATTGTAATGTTCTCTTTACCTCTTGTATTATAGTGATGTATGTCACTATGTGTTTGTATAATATTTATATTGGATTTAATGTGAATTATTACATTAAAAATATAAAGACAGGGAAGATTTAAGAGGTTTTCTTTTTTAAATAAATCTCTGCAAGATGATCGTGAGTTAAGTAGAAAGATATTTCTCACTGCTGTTTTTTGAAGTATAAATACGCGAGATGCTGTTGGCGAACAACCCCAAAAAATAATTCCATAACAAACACAAAATTGAATAGAATTTTGCGAAATAGAATGTTTTGGCAGTATTCACGTCAGTTAAAATTCTTATGCGTTTAATTAAGTAGCATAATGATGCAAGGGTACTACAGATTGCATCAATTTGTAGGTTCCAGAGTAAATTTTCTTGTATATGAAGTCCTAAGACTTTAGAGTTACTAACTTGCGGCAGTGACTGTTTATTATTACATCGAATTAGGATACTTTCGAGATACTTTCATAACGTTTCTTGTTTGAGAATTCTATAACTACCGATTTGTTTATATTTAGCGTTAAATCTAAAGATGCAAACCAATTAGATAAGTTATTCATAATATCACAAATTTCTGATGAAGCAGTATGATTTTCATTCTGTGCAATGAGTATTGAAATGTCATCAGCATAAGCCATAAACGTAGAAGAATTCAAAACATTTTTAATGGAATTTATGTATAATGTAAATAACACAGGACCAAGGATTGATCCTTGTGGAACTCCACATATTATCGATTGGGGAGCAGACTTATGGTGATCATAGTAAACTATTTGCTTTCTATTGTCAAGATAAGATTGTAGCCATTTAGAGCAAACACCTCTAAAACCATACCGTTCTACAATATTTATAAGGGTTGTGTGATTAACACAATCAAAGGCCTTAGACAAGTCTAGAAAAACTCCAAAGGTGTCAGTTCCTTTATCTAGATTTTTGTAGACTGTATCTATAAAACTAATTAATGCAGATATTGTGCTATGACCCTTCCTGAATCCATTTTGTTCATCTATTAATATCTCGTTTTCATTAAGGAATTGCAGCATTCTAGTTAGTATCACTTTTTCAAAAATTTTGTGAAATACTGAAACAAGTGAGATGGGACGATAATTAGATACCGATTCTTTGTCGCCCTTCTTGTACAATGGAATTACTTTTACATATTTTAAAATTTCTGCGTTTTCAGCGTTCTTTTTAAAATCGAACATAGGGAATCAATTTAACTGTATTATTCTTGACATCTTGACTAATATTACATATTTGGGCAGCTGTAATAGTTCCAAGAGACGCCTTCAACATAAACTTTTAATTGTTTAAACTACCGTGAGTTTTATTTAACGTGAAACATGGGATCTTTCATATTCATGGTTACGAATTTGACAGCAATGTATAAGAGCGATTCATTTAAAATAGAACATAGGCTGTAATTATCAAGTAAATATTACCTGTCAATTAGGGTTGTGTTGTTGAAAATAAGGTATACAATTAAAGAACAGGTGCAAATGATACGTTAGTATAATGCAGATGTTAGCCTCAGACAAGTACCTATTTGATTTATTTCGTGTATTTGTGAATTTGTTATAAATTATATTCTGAAAAAATATCTATTAAATGTTTATATTTCTTGCAACTTTTTTCATATCTAAAATGATAAGAAATACATACATATTTCATTTGCTATGTTCTATTTTAAATGAAACGCTCTAATACATTGCTGTCAAATTCGTAACCATGGATATGAAAGATCCCATGTTTCACGTTAAATAAAACTCACGGTATACCTACATCGTATTTCCAGGTAGCAACATTTGAATTTGTTAATTGGAGTCAAACTGATGCTACCTGGAAATACGATGTAGGTATAGTTTAAACAATTAAAAGTTTATGTTGAAACGTTGAAAGCGTCTCTTGGAACTATTACAGCTGCCCAAATATGTTATATTGGTTAAGAATAATACAGTTATATTGATTCCCTATGTTCGATTTTAAAAAGAACGCTCTAATACATTGCTGTCAAATTAGTAACCATGGATATGAAAAATCCCATGTTTCACGTTAAGGAGGAACTGGTCGTACCGTCGGAGACAAAAGTTTTTAGAAACATACACATTTCTGTAACTTAAATATATGGGCATACAAGAGATTTTGCTGATGTACCTATTACCTCTAAAATGATCATTAACAATCACTGCATTATAAATAATTTTTTCCTGGTGTAAGATAAGGTAGTTATGATTATTTATAACAATTTATTATCAATGACATAAAATTTCGAAATGTCATTTTGCCCTGAAAAAAACTTCACAACAAGAAAATCTTATCTATTTTAAATGAGTCGTATGATTCTAGTAAAGAACATATTATAGTCAATGTGCTGGAATATCGATAAAAGTTATTATTTTTACACCTAGAATTAATAAAAATTCATAAAATAATAAAAATAAAATGCTAATTTACAGTGGTATAAGTAGGCCAGTCATTCTGGATAAAATTTACATTGGGTACATGAAGTTCTCGTGCAGTCAATGAAAGTTGTACCCATCGATAGAATAAAGTCCCCTGACTAACATATTGATTTGTTTCCGCGTCAAAATATCAGCAACATTTATTATTAATAAAAAACTAACGACGAATCTCGTCGGCTGCACTTTAACGCGCTATAAGTCCGGTATTTCACTGCTGACCGCGAGAATAAAATTATTACCGTGTAGGGCAGGTAATTTCCCACAATATACACCCACATTTCAACCCCCAAACATACCCGGATATTTTTAAATAAATTATAAAGGCATTTAATTTATATCGGGAGTTATTTTTATTAGTAAACATAGGGCATGTCATTACCATAGGTACAGTGTTACAGAATGTAACAGCTGATCGTTGGACGAATCGCCAAAAAATGCTTTTATAATTTATTTTAAAATATTCGGGCATGTTTGGGGGTTGAAATGTGGTTTTATTTTTTCCTCCCCTACACGGTAATAATTTTATTCTCGCGATCAACAGTGAAATAGCGGACTTATAGCGCGTTAAGGTTAAAGTGTCGTCGACACGATTCGTCGTTAGTTTTTTATTAATAATTAATGTTGCTGATATTTTGACACGGAAACAAATCAATATGTTAATCAGGGGACTTTACTCTATCGTTTAGTTCAAGTTTCATCGGCTGCAAGAGAACTTCATGTACAAAATCTAAAATGACTTGACTAAAGTGACAACGTAGCATTCCAAATCGAGCACAATTTTTTAAAGATGATTGGTGGAACTGATCGGCACTCAAACTTACTAGAACGATTATGTTATATTATACAGCTATTTATCTCGTAAATATTCTATAAATATATTGTTAACAATAATTTATAATACAAATTTTATGATTTTTATATTCTAAAAGACAAAAACCCAAAAACAGTAACAAATGTCACATTGACAGTTTTAACAGCTTACTTGTGATGACGTAAGTTAATTTGCGTCCCCAATATTTCAATTCTATAATCTAGAATGCAATCCATGCAACGTTGCCGTATGTTTTACGCAATTTTTCGGGAGACGTCAAAAAAA